>JBBMOL010000078.1:2442097-3042097 GCA_037954665.1 Laguncularia racemosa | reverse complement strand
AACTGGCTATCTCTATGGTCATCAAAAGCAGCAACCTCATTCCTCCTAAATTCATTCAAAGATGAAGTATGTAGCGGTCTCTCCTCATCTGATCTTTGACGAGAAGCATCAACAGCACCATTTGTTAATTCTTGCACACGAGAAGAACTTGAACTCTTGTGTCCTCGTTTGATTTCAAATGCACATATAAGTCCATCAGTCCAGAGGTCATTCCCAGGCGTATTCTCTTGATTATAATAGCCTCTATTGCCATTGGGTTTCTTTGTCTTATTGTGATGTGAGGAAGAACGGTTATCACTCTTGTGTTCCATCTAAATATAATAAATCAAAGAGACTCCCCCAAATGAAACAATCACACATTAAACGCCAGAATCCCCTCACAATTCCTGCAATTTTTAATGTGATGACCTTGTGAAATCCATAACCTTCATAGAACCAAACCAAATTAGAGACCATGATTAAGCTTGAAATGAGTTATTCTATTTCACCAGAAAACTCAGGTACTAAATCAAATGCATCATTTCAAAAAGCACGACTGAACCCTAAACTCTCTATTGAAATTAAGGAGTACCCATGCCCCCTGCTAACTTTGAAAATTCTTTCAAATTAACGTTAGAAAATTTTAAACTTTCTTTTGGAAAGCTTGACCTTTATAGTTTTACCTTGCCTTTAAGGAAAAAAAAGAAATGAAATATGCATCGCACCCTATCTGAGTAAAACCTCGGGTCCATCACCGCTGCCAGGTTGGGTGGGGGGGGTGGGGGGGGGGGGGGGGGGGGGGGGGGGGGGGGTGGGGTTGGGGTGGAGGAAGGGCATGTTAATCGCATGCAGCCTTTATCCTCATTATTTCTCTACCAAGGGAGCAGCTTGACCGGATTGCACTAATGTTCGCACTTTCTAGCTAGCATGAATGAATTATTTTATTCAATGAAACTGAAGGTTCAATCTAACACTACACTAAAAAGCGGCTGTTCTATTCCACACGACCCTAAAAACAGGAAAAAAAAAAAAAAATCAAAACCATCAGTGAGCTAAACAAAAAAATAACATGCTATAAAAATCAATTATTTATACGCTTGAACTTCCAAAATTCATCTACAAAATAAATAATCCCCTACACTGAAAATTCGAAACCGACTACGAACTGGATCTTCCTTCCTACTTCTGTCACTTCCACAGAATATAAATTTCCACTAAATCGATCTCACAAAAATCACACGAAAAAAAACTAAAAAAAGGAAGAAGAAGAAGAGCTATTAACGTAAAACTAACAATTAACGAATAAGGATAATCTGGAAAGTATAAAAAGGAAAAATGAAACCAAGTGTTGGAAATTACCAGACGAAGGCTTTTTCGTTGGGAAGGGGTCGAGGAACAGTGCGTGTGTGTGTGTGTGTGTGAGCGAGAGAGAGAGAGAGAGAGCATAAGTGTGACTGCAAAGTAAGTGTAACTGAAATGTGCAGCCGTAGAGTGGGGTGGTGTCTCTCTAAATAAAATATTAAATCAAACGGTAATCTTTGATCCGGGCCCTTACTCTGTTTTGCTTTTGCACTGCTCTGTTTTGCTTTTACACGTTGTGCAATGTTTTGCGTACGAGACTTCTGTTTTGGCATCATATTCTCAAATATTGTATTATATTATAATATTCCTTATTATTTAACACCATGGGATGGGATGGGATGGGATGCTTTTGCTGGAGTTAGATAGGGAAAAGCAACTAATTATTCTATCATTCTTACATATATTTATGAAAAAAAAAAACTAAGAATACCGAGTTGAAGAGACTATTTTCATGATAAAAATTAAAAAAATAAAAATAGAAGAATGTAGCTGAGGTAGCAACGATCCTATAGAAATTTATTAGTACAAACGACCAATACAACCGTTTATAATAAAGTATATAGATCCAACATTTTAGAAATTTTTAGTGAAAAAGACCTTTTGAAAAAGTTACGTGGACATAAAAAAAAAAAAAGAAAACCTCTTAGTATGGTCAGGATCAATGAGATAAAACAATTCAAAGTTTTACGACTCTTATATTCGCTTTTCTTATAATTATTAACGTAGGATTGTCAGTTCAACGGATGATATTATTTTAGTATAATTTGAAATCATAAAGATACAATTTCGAATATATATATATATAGATTAATTTAAATAGTTATCATGAGTTTTGAAAAAAATTTATGAAATAGCTAAAAAAATTATTCTAAAAATAAATTTTAAAATTACCGATCAAGAATATACCTACAATTTTTTCTAAAAAATTTTAATGTAAATTATTATAACTTTTAAATTTATGGAAATTAATTTTTTTCATTGTTATGTAAAATTTTAATGTTTTTTAAAACAATAAAAAAAGTAATTTGATGAAAGTTATAATTGAAAAAAAAAAAACGATAACTACTAAAAAAAGTTTAGAAACAACTATAAAAGAAAATGTAAAAGCATAGATAGGAAAATAGAAAAAAAAATTATTACAAGATGTAAAGAAATTACAAAATTTTAAATATTAATGTATAAGAATCGCTAACATTCATAAAAGCTCTCCCTCCTACTACATTAAAACAAAATGGATGAAATGGTCGAGACTTCATCTAATCTTTACAATGAATATAGAAAATACTAGTATTATACAGGCAATTATTTGATATTATAATTGTGCAAGGATAAGTTGAGATTTAATTAATCATGCATTTAATTATCTAATGTTTACCATTATCGTATGAACATGGACACATTCTTCTATTATGGCCTTTCCCTTGACATAGTCCATATGTGATCTTATTTGTTTGCTCCTTAATGTCCATCTCCATGTGATATCTTTTTTCGCCTTGGTTTCCCCTTTTTTCGTGCAAGCTTTGGTCTTGAATAGAGTAACGAGAACTATATTGGCTCTCAATTGAGCTTGTTGCCCATTGGCAGGAAGTGGGTCTTATATGTGAGCTCTCTAGTGCATCTACCTATACCAATCTAGTATAGATGCCGAAATATCGAGCTTGATTAAAGTAGCTATTGCGTAAGCGTAGGAGTATGGGATTCGGTATATTTGTCATTTTTTACGGGTGTATGCATTGCAAGCAAAGTTAAATGTGCGCCTGGCCCCCTCCCCTCAACCCACTTGCTACACAATGACTATGGGTGAGCACTTAAAAAATTCTCACTTGCCTATTGTAATCGATAACCCTATGGTTGCTAAGTTGTAAACTCCATCTATCTATCTTAGAGATGTAAATGGGACATGTTTGGAATGGGTTAATTGAAATTTGAACCTGACCCAGTAAAGGATTTACATGTCTAAAACTTGCCCAACTTGATAGGTTTTTTTTTTTTTTCACCTAACCCGAACTTGCCCTGTTTAACAAATGAAGGACCTCGAACTTGTCATAATCTTGACATGAATGTTGATTAAGTCTTTTTTTTTCTTCTATACTTTAGCTTATTTTCATATGCCATTTATTTTATTTATTATTAATTTACTTGTGATGAAAAGAAGAGAAAAATCAAATATAAAAATATATTGATTAAAAATAATAAAATAAAGTATATAGATTATAAATTATAATATTAATTTATTATTTAAAAAAATATTGGGTTAGGTTTTCCCATCAGTCTTTTTCTAAATCTTGTAACCTGACCTTAAATTCTACCAAATTTTCTTCCATGTTCAAAAACCCGACCTTAAACCCTATATGGTTTGACCCTATAGGGTTTTTATAAGGTCGATCGGGCTAGGTACCTTATTACGAGCTGCCCTGGTTGTATTCCCAGTCAATCTTCTCAATGGCATATTTGGTGAAGATTCTATCCTTTGCCATATTCTTAAGCACCTTTGAATGCTTCTTGACGAAATACCCCACGCAATTGTAAAAGGTCTTCTTCACCAAAGTAGTCATGGGTAACCTTCGAGCTCATTTCAGGACGAAATTGTAGTTTTCAACAATGTTAGAGGTCATATACCTAAACCAATGGTAACCGTCATGAGCCGGCGTCTATATTCACTAATACGTCATCAAACTATGTTGGGGTAGTAGGCTTAATAGTCCTTACTTGGTCCATCAAATAGTTTGGTTTCTGAGTTGTGCTTACAACTCAGCATATATAACCAACTTCTTGCATTGCATATTTTTGTATACCTTATTGAAGTTGCTTGCAGTGTGTTGTAAACAAAGCCGCCACACTACGAAGGGAGGGTGCCATCCATTGGCTCAAGCTTCAACTGCCAACTTAATGCCAAGGTGTCTGCTCAATATGAGGCAAATGGTTTCACGACTTTCACGGTCACCAATCACATGTTTCTTTAATTTCCTCAAAGACCAACTTCATGTTTCAACTGTCTCCTCATCTACGAGAGCGAATATCAGTAGAAATATATGGTTGTTGTCATCAATGCCATAAGTAATTAGCAACTTGTAGGTGTACTTCTCATATAGAAAAGTTCCATCAATGGTAACAATTGGTCCAAGTTTTCTCCACACTACAATGCACGACCCGAATGCCAAAAAAACCCACTTAAGAATGGACACCTTGGGGGTAGTTGATTTTCTCTACCTCCAATCAACTCGTGTTCTAGGATTTGTATTTTTTATAGCATTTAGAAGCTTAGGCAATTCATTGTAAGACTTCTCCTAGTTCTTGTATACATGCTCAACTGCCCGTTTCTTGCCCTCTAAAATCCATATCCTGCTTATCCTATAACCAAATTCCCATTCGACTATAGAAGCAAGCTTTGCAAACTTCATGTCAAGATTGTCCATGAAAAAAATTTACAAACCGGCTTGCAAGAATTGCAATATAACTGTGGATAATCTTGACTTATCATTAAGTTGATGTATATGTGTGGACTCTCAAATCTGGTAACTACGAACAACTCATTCAACTTCTTCTTTCTAGCTCAAAACCTCCACTTACAATCGTCTTTTGCCTTCGAACAATAAACAAACCAAAGTAACAATTTAGATTTTATAACTGTGAAGTAACAATGGTTCTTCATATGGTAAGCCTTAACTGCTTGAATCACATTTTCTTTTATTCTGAATCTCATGCCCTTATAGAACTCTTCACTACTACTCGAAACACTGCACATTGTATTTTTCTCCTACTCGAAATATATGTAACCATCATCACCGCCAACGTTGTAGTAAGGAACATGATCTCTAACTGCCATATTAGATGGTTCAGCCTGCAATGACCGATATGTTGCTTGTATTGAGTATGTAGGTGCGGTTAAAGGATCCTCTTTACGTACATTATCTCCATCATTTTCACTTTCCTCATCTTCCTCTTGAGAGCTCTCATCATAATTGGAATGTCTACCAATCAAAGGGACTCTTTAAATCTTCAAAAATTCCAACATACAACTATTGTATGCCATGATCACCAAAGGATTCAACCGGTTTAATTAGATTCTCAACATCATCATCATCCTAATTGCCATCAAGGCATAATATGTACTGTCCCTATGGAAAATAAAATGCTTAAGAATTATCTTAACCCCCACTTTAGTTGGATTGACTCCAATACTTTAGCATATTCTATATAAGATTTCAATGTAATTCATATTCTTCTTCATTTTCAACTTTTTAACTGAATCCCTATCATATTTTGACTCCCAATTACCACCTACAATATTCCCAAATGCATAGATCATCAATTTCATGTAATTATCCATTATTATTTTATCAATAATAAATATAAATTATTAGCTATTCCACAAAAATAGGTAATATTAGTTTGTTAAAATTCACAATGCATAGCATTGAACTTTTTCTTGCTAAGAAAAAAAAATTACATTTACATTTTAATATTTTTTTTTTCAAATTTTCACAATGAAAATTGGCAAATTTAAATAACAACACAATAAAAATTATTTTACAAATAAACTTTTAAACTTTTTTTTTTAGGGTTATTCAATTACAAATATTTTTTCTATAACAATACAAATAATAAACCTAAATTCGGCATCTAAAATTCATATGAAATTTTTTGTCGACATAATGTTTATCTTGTTTCCATATTAATGAAAAAAATTAACTATCGCATATTACATATTACAAGATCTACATAAATAATGTCTAATACACTACAAATTAACAACAAGTAGTAATATTAAAAAAAAAAACATTACGACAACAATTTTCTCAAATATTGAAAACTAACACAGTACTAAAAAAAAAAACTTTAACTTTTTGTCAAGATACATATCATAATATAAATTAATCAAGTTTTTTTTTTTTTCATTGAGGAAATAGTATATCTCAATGGACTCATTCAAATCCCACCGTTTTGTATCTACATAAGAACGTCTTCTTCTTCCTATGAATAAGAGAGAGAGAGAGAGAGAGAAAAAAACAGAAGAGATGGAGTTTATAGAAGGTAAAATGAAAATAAACGTGCTCTATTTCTATGTTTGTATTATTAATTTGATTTACTATAGTGTCCATGACTTTGTTAAAGAAGGTTTGCATTTTTCTTTTTTTAGGTTTGTAGATTATAGGCTTGCAATACACATGCAGATAGTAGATCTTTAATAAAAAAAATTGAATGGTAGGATTAGTTGTATGGGAAGGGGTGGTGTGTACTAAAGACATGTTTTGGACATACTATTTCATGAATTAAAAAAAAAAAATCATGTTATTTTGGTATATTCCCCATTGTGAGTGCTTAGAAATAATAAATAATTACATTAATAAATTATTTGATTGTTTTAAAGAAAATGAAGTATATGTATCATGTTAACTTTACCTCCTTGAAATTTCTATTTATTTCTAATTTATTTGAATATCGTGTTTTCAATTTATGTAAAACACACACACACAAAAAAGAAAAATAAAATACGCACTTTAATATAGACGTTTAACATTAGCGTGAATATCTTAAACTATTGGGCAAATGTAAGACGATGCTCAGCAGAAATGGGATAATTTTTGTTGAGGAAAAAAGTTTAAACGTAGCAACGACAATTACTTGCATAAAGATCAACATCTAGGATAGATTACACGGACTGTTATTAAAAATTTTAAAAATTATGCGTATTTTTTAACTTTTTTTTTTTTAAAAAAAAAAGTTAGTATCTATCCCTAAATCAAGTACAAACCCCATTTTTCATTTGACTTAGTTGTTTATGTGTAAATTGCAACTAACATGTATAACAAAAATAAAATCCATCAAATTTATGTCGACACAGCAATTTGATGGCTTTAATGTTTTCTTATTCACGTCAAGTGTAATTTATACATAAGTAGCCAAGTTAGACAAAAAGTTGGGTCCATGCCTGTTTTAAAAGTAAGTACAGAATTTTAGAAAGATTGATTGTTTTCAAGATAATCTGTATAGTTTACTCAATAAAAGAAATATTAGTAGAACTACACCTATGATATGTGTAGAAAAGCTAAATACAATGCTATAATTAAATTTAAAATATAAAATGATTGCGAAATCTAATTACACACATAATTGATAATTAATTTAAAAAATTATGCAAAAATTGTAAAAAAATGAAATACACAACTATAGTTATGAACATAGATAGACTAGGTGAACTGACCCATTTAACCTACAAAAAATTACAAGTTAGATCGAAAATTTTTGGCTCGCATAAGTTGTGGACTTTTTCACTCACAAGCCAACTTGATGCGAGATGAGTTGGCCCGTGTTGGCCTACATACTTTAAAAAATAATAGTAATAGTGGCAACTTGAACAATGAATTGGCATCCACTCCAGTTAGTCACAACCATAGTTTAAAAAACAATGCCCAACCCTTGCCTTTGTACGTAGTACATTACACTTTCCTCTCTCAACTATCTCTCTCTCTCATCTCACTCTCGTTCTCGATCACTTCTCTCTCTCTCGCTCTCTCACTATCACTCACTCATTTCTCAACTCTAACCGCACATATCTCCTCACTCGATCACTCCCCCAATCGCCAGTCACCTGTTCTAAGCTCCCTCTCTTGGCTTTACAAGTCACATACACACTATACAGGACAAGACGTAGTAGCCACTGGCCAGAGCTAGCACATCTTTGCTTTGCCTCTCTCTCTCTCTCTCTCTTTTTAATTTTTATTGAATGGTTGTAAAGGGTGAAGGGGTCAAAAATTTAAGCCAGTTTTAGTTGGAACCTAATGTTGATTTTTAACTTGATACTTATATTATCTTTAATGATATGTGTGCAAACATTTTATTTGTATTTTGGAGAAGTAAAGATTGCATATAAATAGTTGCTAAATCTAGCTGAGGTGGACTATATTGTGTACAATGGCTTCGTCTTAAGCTTTTGTTGGATTACTAAAAAAAACAAAGATCATTCCTTATTTTTTTAGTGTGTCTTGAAAGGAAAAAAAAGAAGAAGCTCATGAGCGTGACTCTAACAATCAAGTGTGTCTTGTTGTTTCTATTCCTTCATACATTACTTCATACAAAAATAGAATAAGTTACTTTTGTTCCTTTTAGCATATAAACATATGTTATAGATTTATAATCTTATATTTTCTTTTGTGTGTATTTTCATAATGAATCTTACAAGTAATGATATATTAATGTGGATAATGAGTCGGGAATCGGTGGGCCTAATGCTAATGTACTAGTAAGATCTTCTCAATCTAAAGAACCCCTAGGTAAAGTACTTCTAAAATTTGAGAAAAAATTAAAAAAAAAAATAGGTGTTGGAAAATATGGTAGGAATAGAGCCAAATGTAAAGGGTATAAGGCTGAATATGTTATCGGTGGACATTCACATAGAACTTCAACCTTACTTTGGCATCTTGGAAAGTGTCAATTGAATCAAGTTCCTAAGTATAGTAATGTAGGTGATATGATAATTGATCATATTGAGAAGTTAAGGTTAAGAAAACTAGGTCTAAAAGTTGCTTGTGAGATTATGGTAATGACTATTATTGACCATGATCTCCCATTTTCATCTATTGAGTATAGGAAGATCACACAGTTTAGAAGGTTATATAATCCTAATTATAACCCCATTTCTAGAAAAACTACCACATCAAATGTTTGAAATTTATATTTGGCTTAAAAGGATAATTTGAAATAAATTTTGCAGAAAATTCATGAGAGAGTTTGGCCTCTGATGTATGGAGTGCTTTCACAAGTAAAGGAAATATTTGTTTGACTAGTCATTTTGTGGATGAGAAATGAAAATTCAATAATAAAATTATTTCTTTTTGTAAAATGCCCTATCTTTGCTCAGTTTTGGAGCTATCTTAGAAAGTATTCAAATTTTTGAAAATTTAAGCATAAATAAAAAGATATTCTCTCTTACATTGGATAATATATTTGCAAATGACTAGATACAAGATTACTTGAAAGAGCAACTTAACTTACAAAATAGTTTGTTATGTGGTGGTGAGTTTTTTCCATATTAGTTGTTGTGCACATATTATTCATTTAATTATTAAAGAGGGATTGGCAGTTGCTAATGAAGCTTTACATAGAATAAGGGAGAGTGTGAAGTATGTTAAGGGCTTAAAAGGTAGTATGAAACATTTTTTGGAGTGTGTTAAACAAGTTGGCAACATTGATGCTAGTATTAGTTTATACTTGAATGTAGCTATTAGATAGAATTTCACTTAGCTTAGGTTTGATAGCGCACTAAAGCGTCAACGTGCTTTTTGTTGCCTTCAATCGAATGATTCTCATTATAAGTATTACCCATTAGCTACTAGATAGAATTTCACTTACCTTAAGTTTGATAGTGCACTAAAGTGTCAACGTGCTTTTTGTTGCCTTCAATTGAATGATTCTTATTATAAGTATTGTCCATTGATGAATGAGTGAGGAAAAGCAAGGAAGATATGCAAGTTTTTAAGCCTTTTTATACTATCACCAATTTGATGTGGGGTTCCTTATATTCAAAACCTCTATGTTTTGCAAGTATGTAGAATTGAATATTTGTTGAATGAGAATTTAAGTAGTAAAGATCTTGTCATAAAGGACATGCATATTAAGATGAAACAAAGATTCAATAAATATTGGAACGAATATAATATTATCCTTGCACTTGGAGTAGTCCTTGATCCTTAGATGAAGTTTTTTTTTTTTTTTACTTTAACAAAATTGATCCTCTCACTTGTAAAGAGAAGTTCGCTAACACAAAAAACAAGTTATATAAGCTCTTTGGAGAATATGATAAGAGCAAGATATATTACATATCTAGAAGTCTTCAAGTTAAATCATCTTCTTAAGGTCAAGACACATTCAAAGGTGGAGGTAAAGGAGCAACATCACTGAACTTGAAATTTAGAAGATATTTCAATATTGATTTTGCTACTTTAAATGTAAGTTTAATAATAACTTTATTTATTTATTTTTAATGATATTTTTTCGTATTGTATATCAATAATTAATTAATTTTTTTCTTAATGATATAAAAGTACTGCTAAGTAGAAGTAGAAAGTATTGGTAAGTCTTTTTTGAATCTTTATTTGGATGAGCAAGTAATAGATATAAACTTCTAGTTAAAATTGGATGTATTATAATATTAGAACACTCAAAGCTAGAGGTATCCTAATTTTTGCATCATGGCCCTTGATGTACCCAGCATTCCAATTACTATTATAGCATCCGATTTAGCTTTCACTAGTGTTCTTAATAAGTACCTTAGTTTTATGCTCCCTGTAAATGTGGAAGCTTTAATTTGTACACGTAATTAGTTATAAGGATTTGCTTGTGAAGATGGTTTTTTTTTTCCCTTCTTTTGGTAAATTTTTCTTTTAATATATAATTTTAAGTTTTTAATATTTTTATCTAATTATGTGTGATTTGGTGAATTGTAGATGAAGAAAAAGAAACTAAGACAACTTCATCAAAAGGAAACTCAAATTTGGTTGTTGATGATGATGATTGATGCATATATAAAGAATGAGAGGCAATGATGAGTATTTTAGTAGCTTTTTTCTTGATTATGGTCTAGAGTTGTTTTGTTCTCTATCATATGAGATTCAAGTTTTTTGTTCTTTAAGATGTATAATGATATTATCCATGAGAATGACAAAAATGGATTTAAAATTGATATTTCTATCATCAACTTATGGCTATTTTTCTCATACATAAACTAAATCCAAATGAGCATAGAGAATCGAATTTATAGAAGAACAAGTAAATTACTTGTTTTCTTTTTTTCCCCCTCCTTTCTTCCTTTTGTTAATTAGGAAAACTATGCTGCTTTTATCATTTAACGCTTTCGAGCACAAAGTTATCTATATTGGGTAGAGTAATTTATGAGTTATGATTAAATTAAAAAATTGTTCAAATGTATACTTAGTAGTTGTTGGTTTTATCTAATTGTTGTATGACATATATATCGTCAAGAACTAAAAATGCATTATTATTTTGAAAATATATAATTTTCTAAAAATATATATATTATGGATGAATTGTGGGTTGGCGGGTTGGCCCACTTAACTTGTAAACTTACATGGGGTGGGTTGGGTCACCATTTTCTGCCCACATTGACCCATAAGCCAACATGGGTCAAGGCGAGCCGACTCATTAAGCTTGCATTCTTAGCTCTATACAACTATAGCAATACATTAAAAGACTAAATTTTTTTTGTCTGCCAAAAGTAAAAATATGTGAGCCACATTTATTTTGCTTCATCAAATAAGTTGCCAAATACCAATAAAAATACACGAGATATTAATAGGAGAATTTTGTAAATAACCCAATTTTTTAAATTTTCAATATAAGCATATATTTATCTATTAAATAAGCCATTTAGGTCTTTATAAATCAATTAAAGTGCAAAACTTTTCATCTCGATTACACAAAAATATGAAATGTGAAACCTAAAATAGAAAGTTTGTGGCTATATAGAAATGAAAAGGAATAATAATTAGTCAAACTTTTATAAGGAAAAAGTTTTTATCCTAAAAGGCTGCAAAATAAATGAAAAGTGAAAACCCAAAATAAAAAGTCTACAATGAATATACATATTCAACAAAATTTTCTTAATATTAGATCTTTTCAAGGAAGTAGTACAATATGCAAACTGCAAAAAGTCACTTTCACAATTACAACCATACATCAAGATATCAATAATTGAATACTTCCCTATTATATCCATTTTCCTAAAAATTAAAATTTTTAGTATGATCAAATCACTATAAAGAGTATGAAACCTAGAAAGATGCCTTCTTTTGCAATTGGAATCACGCATAAAGCACTTAGTTCAAATTCTACCAATTCTCTTAAAATCAAACCTCAAAGAATATACCAAATGTAACCCCTAAATTGATGCTTATTTTTGTGATTAAAATAACATATCAAAGCATGACTAACTCCATTAGAAAAAATGTTCTAATAATTAAAATTTTCCTCAAAGCTATCAAATTACTATGTAAAATAATCCATAGTAAAATATTGAACACACCGTTATCCACCATTAAAATGCGTTATATTTAAAATATTAGCACTTTTATTTGTTGTGTAGAGTCACCTTTATATTCAAGGCAAACACAATTGAAATATATTCCTTAAATACTTGTCAAATGCTTGAAAATGAAAAATGGGAAAAACAAAATCTTGACCTTGTTTTTTATTATATTTTAAAGATTGTTGTAATACCCGTCAAAGATTAAAAAAAAAATGGAAATCATTAAATATCATGAATACAAACAACAACAAAGGAGCCTTAAAATGAGGGAAGACAAATGATGAGTAAGTATGAAAAGGATAATCAATCAATTGGAATAAAAAGAGTAATCAATTATAAGCTATTTTCTAGATAATGCTTTATTTTTTGGAGAAAATATCGAGTTTTTTGTTTTGGTAATTTAATAAAAATCCAAAATTTACAACATATTAATACAACTTGTCTCATATAGAACTTTAGCAAATAAAAAAAGTTGATGTTCAACAAAGTAGAGACGTGCTTTACTTGGGAGAGGCGCTATAGTCGTGGTTCAACTTTCAAGTACTCTATTAAAGTTCCTATTATTAAGGGCATTTATGGTGTGAAAACATGGCACAAATGGTAGAGTTATGGAAATAATCTGTACATTGTAAACTTACCTTTATCTCCTAATTTAAATTGTTTTTTTTCATAGGGAAAAATAATCCTTAACAGGTTAGTTTTGTAAAATCAATTATAAAATAAATTTTAACTGCACTAAAGACACACAAAGAGGTCTTCTTACTTTAATAATATATATAGATATATTGATAAATACATATTGTATATAGTAATAGTATGATCTAATTAATTAGGCATAACTTACGATTTTTTTTAGAGTTTCTAATGTGTAACTAAAACTATAATTGAATTAAGGGTTTATTTGTGTTGATAGAGCATTTTAAGCATGGACCTAAGGCCCATTTCAGCCTATTCAAACTTTTGTTCAAGCTCTATTTGTCTATACCAACTTGTCCCAATTTAATTTAGCACATAATTGCCCAGATTCAAGTTTGAAGTCCCTAGACTCTTGTAGCTTGAATATTCACGCATATCCCCATAATGAATAAGCACGATGGAAGAATATAGATAAGAAAATGAGTCGATCAAAGATACACCCCTACAGTATTAGGAGAAGATCTCAAGAATTAATATGCTTGTCATATAAGGATCATTTAAAATCTCTATAAATAGGGGTTGAAGATTACTAAGCAAAGGACTTTTAAAACCTTTTGACTCTCAACATTCTAATATCTCAATTATTTTTTGCTTGTGCTGAGTTATGTATTAGAGTGGCCATGCCTAAACAAATTCTAATACCTTAATAGCCTTGTTTCTCTTTTGCAGGTGGTTCAACCACCTCTTAGAAACCTAACACAACATTTGTTTTCATCTTCATGATCTTACTTACGACAAAACACATGGCACCTCATTCAGAATCAACCAAATCCAAGGAAACCATGAGCACTTTGGCAGTGGACTAAAATGCCTAAGCTATGGCATCCCAACAACATCTTCAACCACAAACCACAAACACTAACCCTTACCAATTAATGCCTAGTGTTTTCCAAATTTAAAAAATCTTTGCAAAACACTAGTAGCCCAAAATGAAATAATTCGTAATGATAACGCTAGACTCAAGCTTAGGTAGCAGAATTGGCTTAACAATATGCTAGAACTGGAGAATCTATCCACACAATCTCTAAAACCACCATGTAACAACATCCAACCACCACTGGTGGCACCAGTTCGATAGGCAGCTCAATAAACTAAGTCTGTAGAAAACCGCAACCTTGCTCCTATTGACCTAGTCTTGTTGGCTACATTGTAGGGAAGAGTTCATTCTCATATTGTTCTCTCAATTGCGTCATGTAACCATAACAGCAATCCTACTCAAAACAATGTGCCTAAGCCATTGGATGCTCATATACAGGCTAATAAATAGGTCAATGATATGGATATTGATCAAATTGACGATTACATCAAGAGGCTCTTCGATTTGAAAGAGAGAAAGAAGGCTAACCCATCAACCTAATTTTCCATAAACAAGACCCTGTAAGATGAGGTTGGACCTTTAACTGCCTGCTTCCCACAACTTGACACATATGATAGAACTACGGATCCGGATGACCCCCCATGCCATTTCCAAACAATGATGAACTTGTATGGCCTCGACAATGTGGTTGCTTGTAAGGCTTTCCTTAGTACCTCACGCAAGGCTACTTATATGTGGTATCACAATTTATCACCAAATTCAATCTCCTCAGTTGACAAATTGGCCAACTAATTCTAGAAACACTTTTTGGCTAGCAAGCTCCTTATGAAGGACTCATCAACTTTGAATTTGATTAAGCAGGGTCATGATGAACCAATCAAGGATTACCTTGCTTGGTTCAACGCTACAATATTGGAAATCCTTAATGCCGATAAGGGTGTTGCACTAAATGTAGTGATCCAAGGTGTCAAGCTTGCTATGATTTCTTCAAATCTCTAGTGAAGAATAAGCTTAATAGTTTTGAAGAATTTAAGGAAAAAGTGAAGAAGTGCATCTAGTAGGAGGACTTTATCCTTACAAAGAGACAATCCGACTAAAGTAGGTAAGGACAATAAGGGGTCCATTAAGGATTGCTTAAGCCCAAAGTAAGGTGAAGGGTTGTCTTAGGACAATGGTGCAAAGGACAAGAAATGCACTATCTTAAGCTTCACAACATATACCCTATTGAAACGGTCGGTGGGGGATATTTTTATGAAGGTTTGTAAGATGGGCATCCTACCAAAACCAACAAGACTATAGGGGTAATTCGAATAGGAAAAACTTCAAGAAATACTACGACTTCCACAAAGATAGGGGTTACAATATAGATGAGTGTTACCAACTCAAAAATGCCATTGCGGATCTAGTTCTATGTGAATATCTTTATGAGTATATCGCTAGCCCCAATAATTTTAGTAGATGACTTACTCAAAGACAGTGGGAAGAGTAAGGTCACAATGAGTCGGAAAATGACAACGATAACAACCGCCTTAACAAAGCCCCTAATGGTGTCATTAACACCATCTTTGGAGGTGTAGATACCTTATTTTTACCTCCTTTTAGTTTTAGATTTATTAATAAATAATGGAAAAGGTCTTAGTTAATAAAATAAAAAAAAAGAAAAATTATAAAAAAAAAAAGAAAAATAAAAAATGGAAAAAAAGAAGAAATAGATAAAATCTTTGGAGTTGTTTAAGTGGTCATTGGAACTCATTCAAAGGTACTTTACATTTTTCATGGTTAAATGAAGTCATAGTATGCGTATAAGATTTGATGTTTTCGAGCTTAAAAGGAGAATATTAAGTTTTTGTAGAAAATTTAATATTCTAATCATGATTCAATTAATTATTTTTATATCATAAAAATTAAGTTAATTTAAGTCAATCAAAGCTTCAAATGGTGTTTCGGTTGGACTTAGATTGACCGATTTATGAGAAAATCAAATAACCAGATGAGCAGTAAACAGAAACTTGTAAAATCTTCAAATTGAACTCAATTTAAACATTATATTTAACATACTGTCCAGTCTAATTTTTGAATTCCCATTCCTAATCCGATCTAAACTAAACCCTATGCTCATCTAATCTAGATCCTCGACTTGAGTTAGGAATTTCGTTTGATTTTTGGAGTCGCCACCCAAACTGTTGTTGGGAAAAAGTGAATTAAGACTAAAGGAGCGGATTAGTCTTAATTTGGACTACTAGTCGTCGTTATTTCCTCTTCTCGTTTTTGTGAGAAGAGAAAAAAAGGAAAACCAGAGTTTCTAAGTCCGGAGGCTAACCTATTAAAACCTTTACGGTTACCACCTAATCTCTCATTGCTTAGAAATGTGTTTCATTGTGTCTTTGTTACTTTTATTATGTTTTTGAATTTATTTCAAGAAAATGATTTTTTATTCATTTTAGGGGGTTGACCCGAATGGGTGCCTACGTATCTGCTACTCAGAATCAAACAAGCCGTAGTTCGCTTTTTTCGAAAATCTTAAGTTTGTTGATGAATTTTAATTCTTGCAAACTCTTTTGGTTTACGTTCTTAACATCTTTGGGATTTTTCTAAAAATTTCTAAGCCTAAACTTTGAATTTGATTTTTGAAAATGATTTTGGGGGAAAACATCTATTTTGAGTTTATTTGAAGAAAAGGATTTTTCTAAGTGTTAAAACTTATTTTTACGATTCTTTTATAATTCTTTTGAATTTTTTATGATTTTGTGATTTTTATGATTTTTGTGATTTTCATGATTTTTGTGATTTTTATAAGTTTTGTAAGTTTTTCATGATTTTTGTGATTTTTATAAATTTTGTAAGTTTTTCATGATTTTTATAATTTTTATATTTTTGTTGAAAATTTTATCTTAAGTTTATTTTCTATCCTATTTTGAAATTTAAAATTTTATTATTTTTTTTCTATTATTTTTCTTCATTTTTATTATTTTTATTTTATTTTTTCTTATTTCCTATTTTCTATTTTCTATTTTCTACATTATTAAATCCTAGAAAAATACAATTCCTACATTTTCCTATTTATCGACAATATAAATAAATAAATGGCTAACAAGATAATAAAGAATAATAAATAAATTCAACATAAACAAATAAACAAAATAAATAAAATAAATAATAATAAAAAATCTGGAAAATCCGACTTACCTGGATCCGGATCGGTGCGCGGGTCGGATCGGGCCGAATCGGGTCGGGTCGAATCGGTCGGACACGGCGGCGGTATTGGCTCGTTTACGGCGTTCCGGCGGTCGTTTGCGGCGGGTGAAGTGTCGAATCCTAGCTTCTTGGGGGTGCTGAATCCGATGGTGGTGGCGGTTTACTCCCAGAATGTCTCCTTGCGGTGGTTTGAACTCCGATCGGCGGTCACGGCTTCAAGTTCCTCCGGCGTACTCCGATTCGCTCCTTTCTCTCTCTTTCTCTCACTTTTTCTTCGTGTTTTAGCTTCCTCCTGTTCTCCTCTATTTATAGGAACCTCGAACTCCTCTTGGATAAGCTCGAATTGGCCGATTTAGATAAACCCATATTTTTCCGTTTTTGGATTCGGTTTTATCCCGGCGATTTGATGTAAATCTCTTGTTTTTCTTTGATTTTTCTGATGGATTTGGCTTTATCTTAACTTTAATCTAGAAGATTAAAAAGAAAACGGCTGATTTCGTCTTCGTCGGACCGGCTCCGGCTCCTCCTCCGATTTTCCTGGGCGAAGAAGACAATCACGCGCCATGCACGCGTTTCCTCTTGGCCAATCACATGCTGCCACGTGGCAGCTCCAGAGAAAAGAAAGAAAAAAATGCATCGAGTGCTCGGGGGAAGATTCGAACTCGCGACCTCCAAGTCTCCTGCACGTTCCCAGCGCATGCACGAACCAGCTGAGCTGGCCCAATTTCCCGATTTTATTTACATCGCAAATTGTACATATGCGATGCAATTTTTTTATTTTTTTGTATTTTTTGAAATTTCAAAAATTTGTAAAAATTGTTTATTATTCATCATTGCTATTTCTGAAATCATTTTTCAAAATTGAAGTGTTTTCCTATTTATTTTTATTTTTTGAACATTTTTATTATTTTATGCTAAATTAGGAAAAATTGGGAAAAATTAGGAAAAATTGAAAAATTGATTATTATTGAAAATTATTGACTCCTAGGGCAAAAATGGGGTGTTTACAGCTGCCCCTCTTTGTGGTAAAGTTTGAAAAACTTAACTACAAAGACAAACAAAAGACGCCATTTTTGACCTCTTGAATTAGGTTTTTAGTAGGAAAATGCCCCAAGAGCTGATGATCCTACGGTTGAAGATGCTCCTAACAATTCAAGGTAATGTTCCCTCTCCCAAAAGTGCTTTATGGGCTAACTAATTGGCGACAGGACACATGTTAAGCCTCGAGTAGGAATGTATGAGAAATGATGATAGGAAGTGTCTTATCAGACTTGCAACCTTGGAAAGAAATTTACTTAGGAAGCGCCCTTATGAGCTGGCTACCTGTCGACAGAAGCGTCTTGTTAGACTAGCAACTGTTTGGGAAGGATGTTTCCGAAAAGTGCCCCAAGAGCTGACTAATCGGGAGAATCTAGGAAAGTGCCCATATTGGGCTGACTAACCTTAAATAGATTTTAGGAAAGTGCCCATCTTGGGCTGACTAACCTGTGGTAGTGTCTCAAAAGGTGCCCTTATGAGCTGACCCTGAGAACGGATTTTTAGGAAAGTGCCCATATTGGGCTGACTAACCTTTGATAAAATTCTTAGGAAAGTGCCCATCTTGGGCTGACTAACCTTAGATAGAACTGTCTCAAAAGGTGCCCTTATGAGCTGACCCTGAGAACAGGTTTTTTTCAGGAAAGTGCCCATATTGGGCTGACTAACCCTTGGATTGACTTTTAGGAAAGTGCCCCAAGAGCTGACTAACCTAAAATAGAACTGTCTCAAAAGGTGCCCTTATGAGCTGACCCTGAGAACAGGTTTTTTCGGGAAAGTGCCCATATTGGGCTGACTAACCTTAGGATTGATTTTTAGGAAAGTGCCCCAAGAGCTGACTAACCTAAAATAGAACTGTCTCAAACGGTGCCCTTATGAGCTGACCCTGAGAACAGATTTTTAGGGAAAGTGCCCATATTGGGCTGACTAACCTTTGGATTGATTTTTAGGAAAGTGCTCCAAGAGTTGACTAACCTAACATAGAACTGTCTCAAAAGGTGCCCTTATGAGCTGACCCTGAGAACAGGTTTTTTCGGGAAAGTGCCCATATTGGCCTGACTACCCTATTATGAAAATGATGGCTCCAAAGGTGCCCCTTGTGGGCTAACCTTGAGGGATCTAGGGAAGTGCCCCTTTTTGGGCTGACTACCCTATTAAAGGAAACATCTAGACACGTGCTTCATTATGAGCTGACTTATCTGGTGCTCTTGAACATGCTTCTAACTAAGCTAGATGATGTGATGCTTTTCATGATGTGATGATAGTTACTTATTTTAACATGCTTGCCAGTTTATCTTGGATAGCAACCAAACGACCGAACCTTCGTGTCGGTTCGCTCCTGCTTCTTTTTTCTTCTTATCTTGACACTGGATTGAAAATCTTGATGTGCCTCCTTTCTTTATGGACAAAACTCTTTCTATGGTAATGTTATCCTAATAATGCGCTCAGTTTTAATGCTTAGGAGTAGACAAAAATTATATCACAAATTCCATTAAAATTCATTATCATTTTAGTGTTTATCCTTCATTGACAAAGTGGTGGGTAATGTGTTTAGGTGTATTTATTGTGATGAGAATTGATTGGGATTGTTGACCATTCAGGGATATTAGCTTTGCTTGCAGAAAAGTAAAAACTCAACTCAACGAACTTTGTATCGAATATTGGCTTTCATAAACATTGGCAAAATTTTGATTCCCTTGCCTAAGGATAGTACATCTTTACAGCATCTGTGTTGACGGGGTCTCTCAATTCTGGACCATCCATCTGAGTTAATATTAGAGCACCACCTGAAAGAACCTTTTTCACTACATACGGGCCTTCATAATTTGGAGTGAATTTTCCTCTGGAGTCTTGGGCGTTCGGGAGAACTTTTCTTAGTACTAGATCGCCCTCTTTGAAGTACCGAGGTCTCATCTTCTTGTTGAATGCTCGGGCTATCCTCTGTTGGTAACACTGACCATGACATAGCGCGGTAAGTCTTCTTTCATCAATCAGGTTCAACTGATCAAGCCTTTTCTTTACCCAATCCGATTCTGTTAATTGAGTTTCTGACAAGATTCTGAATGATGGTATCTCGACTTCCACTGGTAGCACTGCTTCTGTACCATATACCAATGAGTAAGGGGTAGCTCCGTAGATGTTCTTATTGAAGTCCTATAAGCCATGAGAGCAAATGGTAACATTTCGTGCCAATCTTTGTAAGTTGTTGTCATTCTCTCGATGATCTTCTTGATATTTTTGTTAGCTGCTTCTACTGCCCCGTTCATTTGAGGTCGGTAGGGGGTTGAATTTCTGTGGTTTATGTGGAATTGTTGACATAAACCTGTCATCGATTTATTGTTGAGATTGGTACCATTGTCGGTGATGATCGACTCAGGAACTCCATATCGAGCTATTATGTCCCTTTTTAAGAAGCAGACTATTACCCCTTTCGTGACATTGGTATATGATGACGCTTCTACCCATTTGGTGAAGTAATCAATCGCTACCAGTGTAAATCTGTGGCCATTGGATGCCGTTGGAGTGATTAGGCCGATTATGTCGATTCCCCACATGGAGAAAGGCCACGGCGCCGATAACAAATGTAGCTCGTTGGGTGGAGCATTGATCCGGTTTGCGTATACTTGGCATAGATGGCAATGCTTAACATACTTTTTGCAATCCGACTCCATGGTTAATCAGTAATACCCTAACCTCATGATTTTTCGGGCCAACATGTAGCCGTTCATATGAGGTCCACATATCCCTTCATGTATTTCCTTCATGAGTTCGCATGCTTCATTTTTGTCCACACATCTCAACAGAGTGGTATCATATGATCTCTTGTAGAGTATAGACCCACTTAATAAGAAATGACTTGCCAACCTTCTGAGCGTTCTTTGGTCGTTCTTGCTAGCCATTTCAGGGTATTTACCTTCTTGGAGGAAGGTCTTGATGTCGTGATACCAAGACTTATCATCTTGTATCTTTTCAATTGTCAAACAATAAGCGGGCCGACTTTCGATGTCTATTTTCATCGGTTGTACTTCGGCTCCTCCTGTTATTTGAATCACGGATGCTAGTGTGGCTAGGGCATCTGCGAACTGATTCTGAATTCTCGGGATGTACGTGAAGGTGATTGCCTTAAACTCCTCAATCAGCTCTGTCAAGTGCTGATGGTACGGTACCAATTTGGGGTCTTTAGTTTTGTATTCCCCTCTTGTTTGTAGTATGATGAGCGACGAGTCTCCGTACACCTCTAATTCGCGGATTCCCATTTGGCAGGCCATCTTGAGGCCAAGAATACATGCTTTATACTCCGCGATATTATTGGTATAGGAAAATATAAGTCTTGTCGCTGCCGGGAATTGAGTGCCGTCTGGGGATATCAATACTGCCCCAACCCTACAACCGAATACGTTGGCAGCCCCGTCGAAAAACAGTTTCCACCCACCATTCTGCTCTCTCCCAGAGTTTTCTACCGGCATATCTTCTACTGTTAATATGTTCTCGTCCGGAAATTGGACTTGTATTTCTTGGGTATCTGTCTCGACAGGGTGTTCGGCCAACTGATCGGCTAAAGCTTGTCCCTTTATCGAGTTTTGATTTACATACGTGATGTCAAACTCGGATAGAAGCATCTGCCATTTAGAGATTCTACCCATCAATGCTGGCTTCTCTGCCAAGTATTTCAAGGGATCATGTCTTGTCAA
This sequence comes from Laguncularia racemosa, assembly GCA_037954665.1. Lineage (NCBI taxonomy): Eukaryota > Viridiplantae > Streptophyta > Magnoliopsida > Myrtales > Combretaceae > Laguncularia > Laguncularia racemosa. The sequence continues at coordinate 3,020,277 of JBBMOL010000078.1, read as the reverse complement.
CAGCTCAACATGATAGTAAAGGGTGTATTGCCTTAGTCGATGCATGACCCAAATTAACGCACAACACGTCTTCTCCACCTCTGAGTACCTTTGTTCCCCATCTGTGAACTTCTTGCTCAAATAATATATGGAACGTTCTCTTCCCTCTTCATCTTTCTGCCCCAAGACACATCCCATGGATTCGGGGAGTATGGTGAGGTATAAGAATAAGGGTGTTCCTTGTTTCGGGACTATCAAGACCGGGGGTTTTATAAGATAGTCTTTGATTGTCCTGAATGCTTCTTCACATTCGTCGTCCCATTCTATTGCGGCATTCTTCTTCAACAGATGGAATAGCGGCCGGTATTTGTCGGTGAGTTGTGAGATAAACCGAGCTATATAATTTAATCTCCCCAGCAAGCTTCTTACTTCTTTAACGGAACGTGGGGAAGGTAACTCTAATATGGACTTTACCTTGTCAGGGTCAATCTTAATGCCCTCCTGGCTGATGACGAACCCTAACAATTTCCCCGTTGTAACCCCGAAAGTACATTTTTCCGGGTTTAACTTAAGCTGGAACTTCCTCAGTCGTTTGAACAATTTCCTCAGGATATCTACATGGCTTTCTCCTTCTTTGGATTTGGCTATCATGTCGTCGACATATACTTCAACCTCTCGATGCATCATGTCGTGAAGTATGGCGACCATGGCTCTCTGATACGTTGCCCCGGTGTTTTTCAGACTGAAGAGCATGACTTTGTAACAGAAAGTTCCCCATGTTGTGATGAAGGTTGTCTTGGTCTTGTCTTCATCGGCCATTTTTATTTGATTATATCCTGAGAAACCGTCTATGAATGAGAAGAGATGGTTTCCCGCGGTGTTATCCACTAGAACATCAATATGAGGTAGGGGGAAGTTATCCTTTGGCGTGGCTTAGTTTAAGTCCCGAAAGTCTGGGTAGTCGGATACTTCGATGAACCCTACTTCCAGTAGTTTCTTGACTTCTTCTTTGATTTTTAGCAAGATGTCGGGCCTAAATCTTCTTAGTTTTTGTTTTTTAGGTTTGACATCTTCCCTTGTGGGAAGCCTGTGAACTACTATCGACTGGTCTAGCCCTGGCATGTCACCATATGACCAGGCAAACACATCTACATATTCGATTAATAGCTCGGTTATCTCACATTTTTGCTCGGCACTCAAACTGGTCCCGATTTTGAGGTTCTTAGGGTTTTCTATGCTGCCTAGATTTACTGTCTCCACAGGCTCGTCGATCGAGATTCCGCTTTGTTCATGTTTTAACCAATTTTCTTGTATTATTTCGTGGTCTAAGATATCGTCTTCAACAACTGACCCAGCAGCGTTGGAAACGATATCAGCGTTTTTACGTTCTACTTGCGCGAAATATCCCTGATGTTCGATGGTGGGAGATCTGAATGACATAAAAAATGAAATCATATATAATAATAAAAGAAACAAACTATAATGGAATTCGATAAATAGTCTCAATAAAATTTGTTCAATGATTTTTTCTACTCTTGAGCTAACCTAGCGCTATTGATAGGACAACAAAACCAGTTGTTCAGAGCTGGATGTTGGTTGGACATGCAGGAGATTGATTCCCCTTTGTTGTTGTCCTCTTTGTTTATTCGAAGCTCTTGAATGGTATTTTCCCTTCGGAAAGATTGTTGGAGAGGTGGGATGCACATCTGGGTGTCGATCAGCTTCCCCCTTATTCTGCCTTCGACACCTTTTACTTGTGCTTCTTCTTCGGCTGTAGGAATGTAGTCGGTGCTAGTGTTGTTGCAATTCCCGCTGTTTGCCATTTTTGTCTTTAAGCGGGTATGAATTGGGCTTCTGGAAGATTCGGTTGTTTGGGAGGTATCTTTAATATCTGGCACGCATTTTTCTTTTTTTAGTGTGATAGATGCAAGAATGATATGCATGTGTCACGCGGATGCTAAAAGATAAAAGGGTTGACAACTAATTGACAATGTATTATCAAAACTTTACTTTTATTAATAATTCTGGAGTTCAAATAAAAATGAAAGATTACAATGATAATCTATTTCCTAGCTCTCTTTGTCTTCTGTTGCGGAGGCTCAGGTTTCCCACTGATGATAGCTTCTAGTTCTTTGACCTTGGCTTGGGATTTCTCCAATTGTGCTTCTAAGGCCTTGTTTCTTTGGTCAGATTCCTTGAAGCGTCCATTCCAGATGTCTTTCTTATAGTCTGCAGCTTTGAAGTATACTTCCATCCGGGCCTTGACCTGTTCCAGGTAGATCTCTGTTTCTGGATTGATCTTATCCGGTCTTGGCTGGGTGACGTCTGGAACCCGGTATGCTCTTTCCCCTGTCTGGTATAGCTGGTAGATTACAAACTCTCTGGTGGCTCGGTGTTTTCCCACTTCGCCATCTAGCTCGCCGAGGCCCACATTCGGGCTTTCGATTCTGGCTTCCCAAAGTGCTTTGACCTCTGCCAGCTTAGCAAACTTCTCGGCTACCAACATGTTTGGATCTTGATACTCAAAGGTGACTGCTTCGAGTGAAGGCCGATAAACTATGTCTTGGATGGTACTGAATTGGCGGACTACGGAGTTGGGGTGATATCCGATGCATCCGTTGATCCTAATTAATGGCACTGCTTGGAAATTAATGCAGGTTAAGATGATTTTATTGCAGCAACTTCACCTGGCTGTCCACAGAATATCTTCGGCGCTAAGGCTTCTATGCAGATCTACCCAACTGTAGCTGGTAATGTCGTCGGGTAGCTTCACCTTTTCTATACAGGAATCCACCAGATCTACCTGTTGGGCTAGGGTTTTTCTGACCATGTTCAGCCCGAAGCACTTGAGGTGGCTTACGAACCATATTAGCAGAAGGTTGAGGCTTGAGCGCAGGATGCCATGACCCTTCTTCTTGAGGAAATTCAGGTTTCGGATCTGTTCAGCCAGTAGAGCCGGGATGTAAGATTTTCCCTCCAGGAATTGGGTTACCAGCTCTGCAACCCGGTAGTGAATATAGAAAGTTCCAGCGGGGAACAAAATGGTGGTGAAGGCCGTCAAAATGAAGGCGTTTACCTTTCTCTGTCTGTAAGTCTTAGGGTCTCCACACAAGATGTCCTTTCTGTCCCCATTGTCTTCTCGGGCAATAAACCAGGCTTCTAGATCATCCATGCGTATGCAATACCCGTTACAGTCTGCCAGGGCTTTATTGAGCGCTGTTTTGCGGATGCCTAGCAATCTGCTGAAGGTACCGGCTGGCCCGGCCTCAAGGTCTGGCGTGTAAATCTGATCAGTCGGTGCTGGAGCCTGTAGCAACTGGGTATACTCCTCCAAAGTAGGGGTGATCTCATGCGGTCCGATGAAGAAAGCTACGGGCTCGATCTTTCATAACTGGAGCATGGCCCGGACCATAGGCAAATTCGCTCTTGTCTTAGTCAGTGAGAGGACGGGGCCGATCTTCTGTTGGATGAAGGCTTGCTCCTCTGGGTTATACAAGGTAAACCAGTGGTCCAGTACCAATTTTGGGTCCAAAGGTTTGTACACCCGAATTTCTTTGCGGAGGAGGTGGTCGACTGCACTGCTAGCCATCTATTACAATAGGAAACAGCCTAGTTACAACAGGAAACAGCCTAGTTACAACAAGAACTATGAAAACATTACAGGGAAATAGTCCTGAACTCTAAGGACAAAACAACAAACCAATACATTGTCATTCAATTGTCAACCTTCTGTGATGTTATGTATGCAAGTAGGTTGGTTCTAACTGGTTCCCGAGCTCTATGGGCTCCCGCATTTTCGAAGAAATGGATCTCAGGCCATATCGAAGCATAGGGTGGGGTAGCCTAATCGGTCCTGAACGGTGAATCAACTCACTTCGCCCGAAACCTACACAATGGCCCCCCCGTCTTAGGTTTCTAGGACGGTCCGGGTTCGACCGCATCTACTCACACAGATATATGCATGCAAAGCCCCCACAATAAAGAAAAACTGAAAATCTAACTAAACCCTGAAAGGTTAGCAACAGAGTAACAAAATGAAACACATTTCTTAAAGATAATAATTCGAAGAGAATCAGGTGGCTAGCCTACTGGCATGGTCCCCAGTGGAGTCGCCATCCTGTCGAGTCTAATTTTTTAATTCCCATTCCTAATCCGATCTAAACTAAACCCTATGCTCATCTAATCTAGATCCTCGACTTGAGTTAGGAATTTCGTTTGATTTTTGGAGTCGCCACCCAAACTGTTGTTGGGAAAAAGTGAATTAAGACTAAAGGAGCGGATTAGTCTTAATTTGGACTACTAGTCGTCGTTATTTCCTCTTCTCGTTTTTGTGAGAAGAGAAAAAAAGGAAAACCAGAGTTTCTAAGTCCGGAGGCTAACCTATTAAAACCTTTACGGTTACCACCTAATCTCTTAAAATTGTTCATCTCTAGAAATGTGTTTCATTGTGTCTTTGTTACTTTTATTATGTTTTTGAATTTATTTCAAGAAAATGATTTTTTATTCATTTTAGGGGGTTGACCCGAATGGGTGCCTACGTATCTGCTACTCAAGATCAAACAAGCCGTAGTTCGCTTTTTTCGAAAATCTTAAGTTTGTTGATGAATTTTAATTCTTGCAAACTCTTTTGGTTTACGTTCTTAACATCTTTGGGATTTTTCTAAAAATTTCTAAGCCTAAACTTTGAATTTGATTTTTGAAAATGATTTTGGGGGAAAACATCTATTTTGAGTTTATTCGAAGAAAAGGATTTTTCTAAGTGTTAAAACTTATTTTTACGATTCTTTTATAATTCTTTTGAATTTTTTATGATTTTTGTGATTTTTATGATTTTTGTGATTTTCATGATTTTTGTGATTTTTATAAGTTTTGTAAGTTTTTCATGATTTTTGTGATTTTTATAAATTTTGTAAGTTTTTCATGATTTTTATAATTTTTATATTTTTTGTTGAAAATTTTATCTTAAGTTTATTTTCTATCCTATTTTGAAATTTAAAATTTTATTATTTTTTTTCTATTATTTTTCTTCATTTTTATTATTTTTATTTTATTTTTTCTTATTTCCTATTTTCTATTTTCTATTTTCTACATTATTAAATCCTAGAAAAATACAATTCCTACATTTTCCTATTTATCGACAATATAAATAAATAAATGGCTAACAATATAATAAAGAATAATAAATAAATTCAACATAAACAAATAAACAAAATAAATAAAATAAATAATAATAAAAAATCTGAAAAATCCGACTTACCTGGATCCGGATCGGTGCGCGGGTCGGATCGGGCCGAATCGGGTCGGGTCGAATCGGTCGGACACGGCGGCGGTATTGGCTCGTTTACGGCGTTCCGGCGGTCGTTTGCGGCGGGTGAAGTGTCGAATCCTAGCTTCTTGGGGGTGCTGAATCCGATGGTGGTGGCGGTTTACTCCCAGAATGTCTCCTTGCGGTGGTTTGAACTCCGGTCGGCGGTCACGGCTTCAAGTTCCTCCGGCGTACTCCGATTCGCTCCTTTCTCTCTCTTTCTCTCACTTTTTCTTCGTGTTTTAGCTTCCTCCTGTTCTCCTCTATTTATAGGAACCTCGAACTCCTCTTGGATAAGCTCGAATTGGCCGATTTAGATAAACCCATATTTTTCCGTTTTTGGATTCGGTTTTATCCCGGCGATTTGATGTAAATCTCTTGTTTTTCTTTGATTTTTCTGATGGATTTGGCTTTATCTTGACTTTAATCTAGAAGATTAAAAAGAAAACGGCCGATTTCGTCTTCGTCGGACCGGCTCCGGCTCCTCCTCCGATTTTCCTGGGCGAAGAAGACAATCACGCGCCATGCACGCGTTTCCTCTTGGCCAATCACATGCTGCCACGTGGCAGCTCCAGAGAAAAGAAAGAAAAAAATGCATCGAGTGCTCGGGGGAAGATTCGAACTCGCGACCTCCAAGTCTCCCGCACGTTCCCAGCGCACGCACGAACCAGCTGAGCTGGCCCAATTTCCCGATTTTATTTACATCGCAAATTGTACATATGCGATGCAATTTTTTTATTTTTTTGTATTTTTTGAAATTTCAAAAATTTGTAAAAATTGTTTATTATTCATCATTGCTATTTCTGAAATCATTTTTCAAAATTGAAGTGTTTTCCTATTTATTTTTATTTTTTGAACATTTTTATTATTTTATGCTAAATTAGGAAAAATTGGGAAAAATTGAAAAATTGATTATTATTGAAAATTATTGACTCCTAGGGCAAAAATGGGGTGTTTACACATACATGTACTCAACTTTATCTTTGGAAATATTTAAATTTTTTGAAAACCAATTGAATGGGGGGTTAATTTTGGCCTGAAGCAGATTTAGAACTTAAAATTGGTTTAGGCCCATGTAAGATGTTAAGTATAGTTTGATTGCACCACATTTCTAGAGAGTAAGTGTAGCATAGTTGGTTAGGGTATGTGTAGGAGGTCCACTAGTTGTGAGTTTGATCCTCACAAGTGAGTGTTGTGCAAATTTTTTTAGCAGATAGCAGAAAGCATGTTATGAACACATGTCTTCACACTATTCATCTTCATCCTCTACTAAGGACATTCCAACTCATGTTCTTCGTGTGACTAACTCATTTCTCATCATTTTTAGCTCATTTTTTAACATGATTTCACCAAATTAATGGTGAAATCGTATAGGGCACATGACCTACTATGAATTGAACCTAAGAACATATCCAAATACAAACATTTTGTTGGTAAAAAATCAATTCAAATATTAAAAAAAATAATAAATTTCACATTTTGCTTCGAATTTAAATTGCACAAATCAAACTCTTTAATGTAAATGGAAGCTTCCATGGACTTTTTTAAGTAAGAATGGGCATCCAGTGATTCATTTTGACTAGTATTTTCATTTGAATTGTAGCCAAATTCATCGAATCAAGATCAAATTAGTTAAAAACCCATAAATGACATTTTCTTGAATTAATGGCTGCCATTAACTTTCCATTCTCATTTCAAGCTCAAGCAATGTGAAAGAGACCTTGGGGGAGACATTCAGACAAAAGAAAAGTTCGAAATAATCCATTTGAACTTCAACTTAAGCTTTCTCTCTCTAGTTGAGTGCTAAATACCCATTTTCTCTCTTTAGTTAGTTGGCCAAAACTATCACTTCTTGAGCCAAACTACTATTGCCATCAACTCCTACACCCTTCAATCTAAAGCTACCTCCTTTCCACTTTGAAGCACCATAGGAAGCCACACCAAGCGACCCAAATCACTTACCGACAGCTCGAGCGAAACCACCACACACCTACTTTTAGTTATGAAACAAACACGACCACATGATGAAGCACATTGAGTTAGGCTAGTTGAACATCCCTAGGAACTTGATTGCCACTAGCACGAAGTCATGCAATGCTAGGACCTATCTGTTGCTTTCTTATGCACCCCATCCAACCCTTATTCGATCCTAACTCGTGTTAGATTTGGCTAAGGTCCATTTCTTTTGCTCTTTCCTTCTTTTTTTGTTTTCTTTTCTTTCCTTTATTTAAGCTTTTTTTTGGGGGGGATTTCTTATAAAAATAATACAAAAATAATAAGACAATAGTATTTTTTTTTTTTTTACTTAGTGTTCGTTGCATTTTTTAAATTAGGGCTTTTTCTATCATTTTCTTAAAATAAAATTAAATGGTCAATGACTTAATTAAACCAAATCACTAAAATTTTACAAAAAAAATTATGCAAACTATGATAAGTCTGATCCGAATAGTGGGTACATATGCACCTATAGGGTGATCTTAACTATAAATAATAATTATGTTCATTTTAATTTAATAATTTTTTTCTTTCTTTTCATTTTTTTTAAAAATAAATTTAAACTTAGAAGGTTAAAGTGGCAACTAGAAGGTTTTAATAAGGTAGCTCCCAAATTTCAAAACCACTTTTTTTTTATTTAAAAGTTTTACACAGATGAGTAGCTAAATTAGGATCGATTCGCTCAATTAGTTTTAATTTAACATTCTTCCTAATCTCCATCAAGTAGTGACTCCTTTTTCTCCAAATTTGATCAAATGAATCAAAAATTTCCTAATCTTAATCAAGGATTTATATTAAATAAGTATAGGGTTTATTGTAAATTGGATTAGGAAAAATAAATCGAAATTTAGGCTTAACAGGATGATAACTCCACTAAGGATTGATAAGTGGGCTAGCCACCTAAACCTTCAATAATTAGAATTTTTTAATCAAAATATTCCTTCTCATGTTATATTTCCTTTTTTGTAAATTTATTATTAAATTGTATACATATTTATATTAATGTTAATGCAAGTTTAATGTGGCATCTATTTGAGCGTTCTATATATTGGCATCATGATGTGTGATAGATATGGTTAGACCCAAGCCATCTCGGGATCTTAGGAGGGGAGCCATTGTGTAAGTTTTGGGTATAGTGGAATAACCACCACTTATAGTTGATTAAGTTATCCCACTTGAGCTTGGATGTGGCTTGGGATTTGTTTATTTGAAAACATAGGAGGCTAAGGAGCTTGAAAACCTTTAAAACCTATTCTATTGCATTCATGAACCTAAACTGACAAATTAATGGTTGTGTGACATACTACTATAAATTAGATAGAACTACATCAGGGTTTCATTTTATCATAGGGTGTTGTAATTTAATTTCCTTGTAATACCATATAATTTCCCTGTAATATTCATGTAACATCCATGATTTCCTTATAATATCGTTTCCCTGTAATTCCATATAAATTTCATGTAACCTTTATGTAGAAATGTTTCATTATAAAGTATCTTTATATATCTAAATTCAATGGTAATGATGGAAATCTGATGAAGTTGCAATTGCTGCTCTACCATTTAATCACCGGTTCCTTGCATTCGCATTTGCATGTCTCATTTTTTTAATTTTTATGTATACTAGTTTTTCTTCTTGTTGTTGATCTATGTTCCTTAAATAATAATAATAATAATAATAATAATAATAATAGAATTAAAACTTGTAAATTTTCTTGTGAATCATCTTTTTTATATATCTTAGCCTTGTTTTTAATAAAACTTTGAAAAAAAAAATGAAATAGATTTACTTAAACTTGTAATTTCATTACTCCTCCTATTGTAAATATTGTTTAGGATCCCTTAAGAATTTATTAAGTCATTATTTTGTAAATAGATTCCTTTTCCTATTTGTAAAAATCTTTCTTTTTTTGCTAACTGTATTTTTTGCTTTGGTTTTCAAAAAAAAAAAAAAGTTTATAAATAATCATGATTTGTCAAGTTAGTTGATCACCTATATGTAATTTACTCATTACCATGTAAAATATTCATTAGTCTTAAGTAGATCATCCCATTCTAAGTATCACTTGCAATCCTTTGACTTAAAAATCAAAAGTTCTTGATCATTTCTATAGGTCATAATCTTATTATTTCGATACCTTTGTTACTTTCTATAGATTATTATTTTAGAAAAGAATTTATTACTCTTGAAAAGAGGTCCCTTCTTTTTGTAATACTTTTTACCTTTATTTTGGCCATAAGTTAGAAATTTTTTTCTTTTTTTCTTTTTTTGCAAAAAAAAAAAAAAGAGGAAGAAGAAAAAGAAAGGCTTTTTTAATAAAAATAAAAATAAAAATGAACAACCTTTTTAACAAGCAGAGGATTTTTACAGGGACTCTTAAATCTATTTAGCGGTTAAGCTCATCACTAAAGCCCATAGCCTACAACTCTAAGATTACTTCTCTTTAACAAACTGTTCTCCAAATGACTCAACAACTTCAAGTTCTTGCACTATAATCGACTAGCTCCAAACACCTTAAGCCCAACAAAAGGAAAAGCAGTAACTCAATCGAAGGAATCTGAGTCCACTATTGAAAGTTCAATCAAAGAATTTCAAGAGGGACAAAAAGCTATGGAAAAAAAAGATCCTCCAACAACTCTTGAAAAAAATGAGGGCTCTCGAATTCTTTGATGAACTAGAATAAATAAGCTTCACTAACCTTCCGATAGTGAGTTCTGAAAATTTTAAAAGCCTTGAATTTGAGAAATATGACATATAGGATGTCCTAAGCTCTATATCAAGTTGTATATACGCAAGATGGCTTGTTATATCAAATATGAGCAGCTAATGATCTAAATATTCCAAGATAGTTTGAAAGGACCAACTCTTACTTAGTATATGCGATTGAATTTAAATGAGATTAGCACTTGGGATAAGTTAGCTAGTGTGTTTTACAACCATTACAAATTCAACATGGAGATAGCCCATTCAATTTGGGACCTTTGAAGTTTGAGCAAAAAGGATAACGAGTCCTCTAATGAATATGCTCAAAGATGGAGAAGCATAGTAGTTGAGGCTACTCCTCCTTTGCCAAAAAAGGCCTAACTTTCGCATTCATTAACACTTTAAATGAACCATATTATGGGCACCTAATGGGTAATACTATCGGTAGCTTTGCAAACATTGTGGTTACTAGGGATAGAATTAAGAAAGCCCTACAAATTGGGAGGTTAACAAAGCTAAATTAAAAGAAGACAATATTCCTAAAATCATTCCATAGAGAAGAAGAAAATAATGTAAATGCAATAAATCCTGGAGGACATGCCACATCTTCTATAGTACCTAAATTCAATGCTTAAAATAGAAACCAAAAGCCTATACAAGTCCAAAAAAACTAGGGGAGACAATTCACTCCACTATTTATCCCTCTTTCTCAAGCTTTTTAGCAATTAAAAGAAGCAAATATCATAGGTTGTGAAGCCTCCAAATAAGGCTATAGACCTTAGAACAGTGATCTAAATGAATAATGTGATTACCACATGGGCTAAAAAAATCACTCCATAGACACTTGCTGGAGGTTGAAAAACAAGATTCAAGACCTAATTGATGCTAGATTGGTCCGTCTAAACTCCATGTGAATCAAGACTACCATCCAAGCTTACTAGAAAAACTTGTCTTTTTTTTAGTATGTACTCAAGGAATTTGTTGAGACTATTTGATATTTGAGAATAAAATTTATTTATCGAAGCATTCCTTTTGAGTTGATATTCATGGAAAATTTTTTAAAGAGTGTGGCATGTAACCCACAAAGGTATCATAAGTGGGGAGCCATAAACACAAATGAATTTCTCAAGAATGATATCTCAAAAGGTTTAGGATGAAAAGAGACAAACCACATTCCAAATACCAACCCTTAAATACTTGAGAGTTAAGTGTCATTAATGTGAAGTTTGGACTCATTCCTTAAATGAGGTTTGCCATGAACATGATACACAGATCAAAATGATGCTAGGCATTTTTTTTTCAATATCTTAAACAAAATTATCTTTCGTGATCCTCATTGAGCCTATTTGAGAAGTATTTTTAAAATTAGACCCTATAAAAAATGACTCCATAATGGGCCATGTAAGAGGTTATGGTTATTAATAAGGAGAAAAGGTTAAATTAATTTGTGCTTGCCCTAATTTCATCAATTTAAGAGTGATTTTTTCAATAAACAATTTATTTCTTTTAAGAGGAAGAATAACTTCCAAAAACCATACACAATCCAAACACTTTGAGTTATTCAATAAAGAAGAGACAATTACATTTGTGGGCACAAAAAAAAAAAAAGAGCCCAATCAAAAGAAGAAAAAGAAGAAGAAGAAGAAGAAAAGAGAAAGAAGAAAAAAAAAAAAAGGAAAGGCCCAAGTTGGTTAAATCCAAACACAAGCAAAAGTGAGCTTAAAAAGGTTAGGGCAATTGTTAAAGCCTAAAAAGCTCATAAAAAATTACAACTCCAATTCAAGGCCCACCCACAACACTAGCCCTTTTAGAAAACTCTTCCAATCATAAGATACACAATAATTTCTTTTAAAACTAGTGCAAGTACATTTCTAATTTTTTTCCTTAAGGTTGTTGACTTATAGACCTAGGTTGAAAAGTTACTCTCTCAAAAATGGCCTTTTCATTTATATCCCTTCCTTTGAAAACCATTGACCAAGAGCCCATTACAAGTCCTAAAAAGACCTAATGGATTGATAAGGTGTATCACTTACAAGACGGACTATAATATTTTGAATCGTAGTCATGAGAGAAATTCAAACTTTGAGAGTATAAAGAAGTCCTCTTGGACTAAACGATTCAATGAGATATCTTTTTCCTAATCAAGAAAAATTAATGTACCCCTATAGGGAATTTATGTCCAATGTAATAGAACCTCTACAATAGAAGTTTAAACCTTTCAATGACAAGATGTCAACGTAATCAAAGACAAAAAGTGAATGGCTAATAGGCACAAGTTTGAGCATACCGATTGTCTTATTCAAAGTAAATAAATTTCCTCTACTTGTTTGTAAATATTAAAAATAAAAAAAATTTCTTAAGTTTAAAAAAAAATAAAAATATTTTCTTTCTTCTAAAATTTTAAGTAATCTATAATATTTTGAGATTTTTTTTCTCTAGTAATAGATCTTTAGGAGCATTTGTTATCTTACATTGTATTTTGAGAAGAACCTTACAGCCATATGCCATTAATAAACTTAAAAGCTTTAGTTATCTTATGACCAAGAGTTTCATGTTAAGCTAAGTTTAGGAACTTTTGACTATCCTTTGAAAAGTAGGAATCTCGGTTATTCTTAATTAGGAACTCTGATTATCTTCAATTTTTAGAAACTAAGTTATCCTTAAAATTAGGAACTTGGGTTAATCCATGAAAATAGGAGTATCAAGTTATCCTTATGAACTTTTGACCATCCATTGAGAAGTAGGAATCTCAATTATCCTTATTTAGGAACTTAGATTTTCCTCAATCGTTGGAGACCAAGTTATCCTTCAAATTAGGAACTTAGGTTATTTCATGAAAATCTAAGTCTCAAGTTATCCTTAGGAACTTTAGACTATCATTTAGAAAAATATAAATCTCAATTATAAAAAATTAGGAGCTTAGATCATCTTCAAGCCATAGAAACTAGGTTATCTTTAAGATTAGGAACTTAGGTTATTTCATGAAAAATAGGAGTCTAAGTTATCTTTAGTTCAGGAACTTTAACTATCCTTAAGAATAAGGACCTCAATTGTCCTCAATCAAGAACTTCGGTAATTCTCAAAAAATCTCAATCATCCATGAGTTTAGAATCTCTAAAACTCTAAGAATCCACTTAGATGAATTGGTACCTGACTTATCATTAGGTATAGAGGCTTAGGAATTGGATTGATTTTTCAACATAAAGATAAACTCATAGTTAGTTTAGCAGTCAATTCAAAATCCTCTTCATTTCTCAAGTCTTGGATACTTCCTCAAAATGCTGCAATTTCTCAGTAGTGAGCTCATGAGAGCATTATCCTCACATCAGATGGTTAGCGTGTCAAAGCACCATCCAACCTTTTCATATTCAGGCAAAAATGGCTTGTCTCTTTTATCTTTGTGGTAAAGTTTTCTTTAAACTTCACCACAAAGAGGAGTAGCCGTAGACACCTCATTTTTGCCTCCTTTTAGTTTTATGTTTTTCAATAAACAATGGAAAAGTAACTAGTTATAAAATAAAAAAAAAATAGAAAAAATATAAAAAGGAAAAAAAGGAAAAAGAAAAAAAAAAAGAAGAAATAGATAAAAGTTTTGAGGTCATTTGAGTGGTCATTGGGACTCATTCAGGGGTTCTTTACATTTTTCATGATCAAATGAAGTCATAGTATGCATATGTGATTTGATGGTTTCAAGCTTAAAAGGAAAGTATTGAGTCTTTGTAGAAAATTTAATAGTTTGACCATGATTTAGGTTAATTATTTTTATATCATAAAAATTAATTCAATTTAAGTTAATCAAAGCTTCAAATGGCGTTTCGATTGTACTTAGATTGACCAATTTATGAGAAAATTGAATAACCAAATGAGCAACAAATCAAAACTCCTAAAATCATCAAATTGAACTCAATTTAAACATTATTTTTAACATACGTGTACTCAATTTTATCTTTGGAAATATTACAATTTAAAGTTTTTGAAAACCAATTGAATGGAGGGTCAATTTCGGCCTAAATCATATTTAGAACCTAAAATTGGTTCAAACGCATGTAAGATGTTAAATATAATTTGATTGCACCACATTTCAAGAAAGTGTATGTAGCATCGTTGGTTAGGGTACGCGTGGGAGGTCCATCGATCATGCGTTCAATCTTTACAAGTGTGTGTTATGCAAATTTTTTTAGCAAACACCAAAAAATGTGTTCTAAGCTCATGTCTTCATATTATTCATCTTCATCCTTTGCTAAGCACGTTCCAACTTATGTTCTTTGTGTGACTACTCATTTCTCATCCATTTTTGGCCTATTTTTTAACATGATTTCACCAAATTAATGATAAAATTATATAGGGCATGTGGTATATTATGAATTAAACATAAGAACACATCTAAATACAAACATTTATTGGTATAAAATCAATTCAAATATTTGGAAAAAAATAACGAATTCCACATTTTGCTCCAAATTTAAATTGCACGAATCAAACTCTTTAATGTAAATGGAAGCTTCCATGGACATTTTAAAGTAAGAACAAGCATCCAATGATTCATTTTGACTCGTATTTTCATTTGAATTGCAGCCAAATTCATTGAATCAAGATCAAATTGGTCAAAAACCCATGAATGACATTTTCTCGAATTAATGGTTGCCATTAACATTCCATTCTCATTTCAAGCTAAAGCAATATAAAAGAGATCTTAGGGGAGATATTCAAACATAAAAGAAAAGCTTGAAACAATCCATTTCTGCTTCAACTTAAGCTTTCTCTCTTTAGTCAAGTGTCAAATACCCATTTTCTCTCTTTAGTTAGTTGGCCAAAACTATCCTTTCTTTCCTTTTTTTTTTTCTTTTCTTTCCTTTATTTAAGTTTTTTTTAACAAAAATAATAAGACAATAGTAAAAAAAAAGGTTTTTTTTTTTTTTCACTTGGAGTTCATTTCATTTTTTAAATTAAGTCCTTTTTCGAGCATTTTCTTAAAATAAAATTAAATGGTTAAAAACTTAATTAAACCAAATTACTAGAATTTTACCCAAAAATAAATAAAATTTTGCGAATTACGACAGGTCTAATCCTAAATAGTGAGTATGTAGGTACCTATGGGGCGACCTCAACTATAAATAATACTTGCGTTTATTTTAATTTAATAATTTTCATTTCTTTTTTTGAAAATAAATTTAAACTTGGAAGGTTAAAGTGGCAACCATAAGGTTTTAATAAGGTAGCCTTTGAATTCTAAAATCTCTAATTTTTATTTAAATATTTTACATAGATAAGTAGCTAAATTAAGAGCAATTCATTCAATTACTCCTAATTTAACATTTTTCCTTATCTCAATCGAGTGGGTTAACAGGAGCCCCCCAAAAAGTAGGTTGGCTAAGCTCGAGCTTAGCTAATGCCCTAAGTAACTGGTAAGTTATGAGCCTACACGGTAAGAAGCCAAGAGTGGATACATATGTATTATTTTTAGATGAAGACCTTGAAGGGGTTCAAACCCCCTATGACAATGCCCTACTAATCAGTGCAAGGATCGCCAAATTTGATATATGAAAGATCCTAGTCAACATAGGCAATTCCATATATATCATTTTTAAACATGCTTACGACCAGAGGCAACCTAAACTTAAGACAAAGAAGAAGCCTTACAATCATGGCTTATATAAGTTCAACAACTAAGTTGTACGAGCTATAGGCATCGTGATAGGTCATTTATCTGATCATATCAAATTATAAATTTATTAACCCAAAGAAATCTAACGACCTAGCTAAGCAAGTGTACCTACTTAATGTAATATAGATTGCTACGAGTGTCGTCTTTAAGGATCTTAAGAAACAAATACTAGTATTACTGTTTTTTTACTATCTAGTCTAAATCTTAATGTGAGATTAATAAATTAAATCACTGATTAACTAATCTAATAACCCTAAGATTAATCATAATCATTGTAATAAATGAATTCAATCATAAAAACACACCCTTCATCGTGACCCACTCTAAATCCTAGCTTTCTTATAATAATGTATTAATTAACAATTTGTTTATGCTTTGCACTGTAGGAATTCTCAATTAAACTAATTACCCCCTCGAGTTAATTAACTAATAACCTTATACGGAAGAGTGGAGACCTCTCCCTCACTATTGCCTTACAAGATTTCATTAAATTCATAATTCCCAAATAAAGATTAAATCTTTATGCAGAAAATTGAAGTTTTCTTACCTCTAGGTAAAACATGCAATCTTTCTATTCATGAACATCTATCCTATTAGATGAGACTTCTCTCCATTTAATAAGAATCAGACATGTAATCAATTTAAGCGCATAAATTAATCACACAATAGTTAAAATACATGAATAGAAACAAAGGCATAAACTTTTCATTAATCAATAAATAATTCAATCACATGGTTTAGAGTTTCACAAGATGCAGGACAGATAAATCTACTCCTCCATGGAATTTATAGTAATTATGAGAAATTTAGAGAAGTAATAAGAATTCATGATGAAAAGAATAAACCCTCGTAGGTGTTTTGTGATTTCCGATGATGCTCCAGCAATTTCTCCTTTTAGATTTGTAAGTTTGCTCTCTTAGGATTTTTAGAGTGGTTATGAGAAAAAATAAATTCAACTCTCTAATTTTCGTAATAAAGCAAGTATTTATAGTCTAAGAAATAAGATAGCATATACGGCTTAGTGCATGCCCATGCTCGGGGCCGTGTACTCTGGAAAAAAAGTAAAAATTTGGCATTTTGGGTTTTACATAGCCTCCTGCATAGTTGTGCAAGGGGTTATACACTCTGGAATTCCTATAGTTTCTTCTCTGGACATATTTCCTACACCAACACTACTTTCTACACCACTTGTGTAGCAACCACGACATAATTTCATGACACATTCTAATCACTTTTTGCCCTCCAATACTAGTGTCAACATGGTCATACTAAAGTTTGTGTACAAGTGAAAATCACATTTTCTTATATTTTGCCAAATTTTGCCTCTTTTTCGCTCGAATATTCTTTAAATCTTTAAATTGCACTCTTTAAATCTTTAAATTGCACTCTTTAAACCCTGAAATCAAATATTAAGCACTTAAGTGTCTTTTTCTTGATAAATTCATACAAAATTCATAAAAATCATATTTAATAAATATTATAAATAAGGTTCTTTCAACACTTATCAAACTTCCCCACGCTTAACCGTGTGCTTGTCGTCAAGCAAATAAAATAAGGATAAGAGAAAGACCCTACCATAAATTATACTCATTATAAACTTCAAATCACAAGTAACATTCTTTACTCAATTAATTCTTAGTGACTTGTTCTGCTTATTGCTCAAACCTACTATAATTGTATGTGTACCTAACATACAGTAATTAGACTTTTTAGATTCATCCAAGTAAGTTAAATCAGTATCTTTATTGTTTAGCAACCACTTTCAAAGTTATGAAGGAAATAACAAATCAAACAAAATCTAAGCTGCTTAGTTACATTTTTTGACTTACCAAAAAGTATATAAACCATTCAATTATTTGTCAAAGCACAACAACAAGAAGTGAAAGTATATGGCATCTATTATTCCCCTAGATTATTTTCCTTTTTCTTTCAAGTCCCTTTATTTTTATTTATTTTTTACAATTGGATAGAACCAAGTAACCCATGTAGTGAGCTTTCAGTCAATAATCTCATGCTCATTACTCAAGTTAACAAATGTTATTCCCTTAATGGAGAGTATCCCTACGGGCTTATTTACTTGAGTTACAAGAATCAATAAACTTGTCTTTTTTTATATCCCTTAAAGTTATGGTAATTTCATCAATCGATCGATCCTAGGATAAACGACCTTAGGTGACTAAGTTTTAAAGGGACCCTATTGAACCTCCCTTACCTTAGCACATTAGGACTCAATATTAATATTTATTATTTTCAAAGAGACCCTTTCAAGAAAAAATTACTAAGTTAACAATTTCACATGCCCCTTTCACAAAAGGTTGAACGAGCTCTCAAAATGATTGAATATTAAATATACTAACTAGTTAACTTAAAAACACAACTAATTCACTTGAAATTAAGGATTTCCATTTACTTCATAACTCTAAATTTAGTTATTAAACAACAAATAGATTTACCCTACTTGGATTTCATCGTAAAACTCTAACTAGGTATATCAAGCCTAACAATAAGTAAATAAGGCACACAAAGTCACTATTTTTATATATGTGTGTACAAGAATGCTATTTTTACATTTTAATGAGTACAATTTCAAGGTTTCCACTTTTCAAGATTAAAGTTCAATTGCAAACTTGCAACCAAGGGAAATTTTGATCAACAAGAGCATAAGGTATATAAATAATTCAGAACCTAATTTCTTCTATCTTTATATCCCTTCTCAACACTTATTTAAGACATTGTCCCTAATGTCTTTCCAAAATAAGCATGCATAGGAGAAAGAAAAGAGATAAAAGAAAAATTAAGGAATAAAAGAAAAAGGACACTAAGGACTTCCCCGGTTGTTAGTACTTGCAAGTTGGAATTCCTTCAAAGCAAAAGTTTTGCATCATCAAACTTAAAAAAAAAAACAGCAAACTAAAAAAATAAAAATAAAATTAAAAATTAAAATAAAAGTTAGCTATCCTAGTCTAAGGAATGGAACATTCATCAATAGTTGGTAGAAAGCCTTCCCATAAGGGAGCACAATTAATTAAAAATTAAGAGTAGAAAATAAATCAATTAGTCTTACGTAAAAAAAAAAAAAATCGAGTGAGAAAATATAGAGCTAGCAAAAGATCTAGTTCTCAATCATCTTCTTTGCTGCTATCATCAATGTTTATGGCTATGGTATCATCCCCCTGATCATCATCTTCCTCATCCACTTCTTCTTCAAAATTAGAGGACTCAACAATGATTGGGTCCTTGCCACTTCTCCTAAATGGTCTAAGAGCATTGTCGTGTGGTGAAGTAGATTTGGGAGAGGAGCCATACATTGGTAGATCAACTGGTGGTGGGGAGAAATAACTAGCTAGTCTTCCTAAAAATGCCCAGATTGCACTTCGAAAACGCTTTTTTTTCCTTTCTTTCCTTTTTGTTCAGCTCCCTCTCTTCTTGGAATTCTCTTTTCAAGCTTTGAAGTTCATCCTTGAAAGGTCAGGCATGGGAAGAAGAAGCAGCACCAAAAGTATAGGCCTCTTTAGGTAGAGTTGAATACTTTGACAAAGTGGGGATGTCAATTAACTTGACCATCCCCCACAGTTAGAATGGGCCATTAGAAATTTTAGTGGCAGGAACGTCTGGTTCTTTAGGATTTAGGGTTCGAAAGATGTCAAAACCTTTCAAGAATTTAGTGATATAGCCCCCATAGTATATCCCCTTTACTCGAGGATTAGTTGCTTGCTAATGTAGGAACTTGGCGACTTCTACTCCTACATTGATCTGAAATTTGTTAGTCATACTATAGAGATGAAAAATTTCAAAATTGTTTACCATCCTATGACTACTTTTTCTTCCTCCAATAGTGTGGGCCAAGAGGTGATGAACCACTTTCATATCAATATTTCTTATGGATGTTACCTTGGACTTTGAAGGGTTATATCGGATTTCTGCCTCATAAAGTTGTTCCCAATATCTTTGGGTGGACATATCTTCAAGCCAAGTGGTTGGCAGTTACTAGAAATCAGCTATATTCGATTCTAATACCAAGTATAAGCCCAAATATCTCCCAAACTGATATGTTGGAACAATATGTTTCTGTCCATATACTTGAAAATTTAGATAGTGACGATTAAATTGCAATGTAGAGAGAAACTCAAGTGTAACCTCTCTACAAGTTAGCTTGTTTATTTCAAAGAAGGTAGCTTAGGATCCAACACTTATTATTTCATGAATTCGTTCATTAATTCCGTAGGCCCTAAGTATCCTCCAGTCAAGGTATTCATTATTTCCAAAAGCAAGGAACTCTAGTCTTTTTCATCATTCTTTACTCCATTCTTCATCGGAGTATCTGGCAGTTACTTCATGCACTACTTTTCGTTGAGGACGGGTTCGCAGCCTCTTGTGAGAGCGGGAGGTTGTTTCTTGCGATTGATTAGATGTGGAAGCTTGTTGCGTTCCCTTCTTGTTCGCTGCCCCTTTTATCCTCATCTACATAAAAGATGTATAAAGGAGTTAATAATAAAAAAATATCAAATTCTAAATTTCATAACTTAATTGAAATTTAAAATAACTTACATTGATGCACAATATCTATAAAAGATTTATATAATCAAAGTGTAGCGAAACAAGCATTAATTCTTGAGGATGAAATCATAGGGTAAGACATTATGGTTAACATGGTAGTCTACATGGCTGTGCAACAGGTGGGGTAGGATTAAGAATAGGTAAAAATTCAAATCAACACAAGCATGGGAATTTGGTTATGCACAAGGTCGTGTATAAGTTTTAAGACAATTAGATGAACTAAAACCTCATCAAAGCTCTGTGAATTTCTACTTTAGTACTTAAAATTGCAAAAATCCCAATTTTTCATGCTTAGAAACCCTAGATTGTCAAAATAAGCATTACAAATAAAAAATAAGGGAGCTACTTGTATCAAATGACTTCAAAAATAGTTGATTGCAAAATATTGGTAAAAGCCCCAAAAGTTATGAAATCGCAAAAAAATGGTAATGAACCCCAAGTGTCAAATGAGATTGTATATGTATGTATAAAGCAAACCAAAATCATGTAAAAGCACAAATAGATGGAAGAAGAAAGTATGTAGGACAACTAAATACTCAACAAGCAACAATCACTACCTCACACTTACCCATGTGCAAGAACACATTCGCATATGCCGAGAGCTCAACAATATATAAATAAAAAAAATTATCATGTGTGCAGATTTGACATATACAATGAAAAGAAAAGAAAAACTTACTTAGATATGTAGTCTAGAGTATAGAAGATGAAGTAAAACGTGAGGAAGAAATGTGTGAAGTGCAAAAGTATGGTTTCATGAGGATGAGGTAAAAAAGAAATGTATTCAAGTGGAGCAAAATCAGAAAGTGTGTGGAAGAGACTACAAAAGCGACTATATATATATATGGACACTCTGCACGGGCTTGTGCATGAGCATGCTTGGGGCCATGCAGAGTGCTAAAAAGCTATATGAGGTTGTTCCTATGGAACACTAAAGTGCCTTACCTTTTGCATGGGCATGTTTGAGGCTGTGTAGAGTGTTAAAAAGTGATCCGAGGGCTTCTGCTATTAGAGCACAAAGTGCCTTAGCTCCTACACGGCCATGCATGGGGCCATGCAGGGTTCCAAAAAGTACCTAGAGGCTCCTCTTGAGGTGTGCACTGCCTTGAGCATTGATGGTGCTCAAAGTTGTGTAGGTGTTGAAATATTGTACAGAATTCTAGTAATATTCTTCCAAGCTACTTAATCCATGGGGTTGTTCATTATGCACCTATATAATTAAAATAACATGAAAATAACTTGCTAGGTACACTTGAAAAGTTAAAGCTCGAGTTTTCTTACTTGATTAATGCTTCCCCACACTCAAAGGTAAACTCTCACTTTGCTCAAGTAAGCTTAATTCCTCTCTACAAATCCGCAATTTTTTTTTTAACAAAACAAACTTAGTCTAGTGAAATAAAAATAAAACAAAAAGGAACTTAACATACCTAAATTAATCATGGGTTGCCTCTCAAGAAGTGCACTTTTTAATGTCGTTGGCTCGACATCCTTCACTTTGGTTGGCTAAATATCTCGTAATTGGAGTTTAAACTCCTCTTGGTATTCATGTGCTATCCCGTCTCCTATGTATAGTTTCAATCTATGGCCATTCACCTTGAAATTGTCATGCTCCAGGTGTTCGAGCTCCACCGCACCATTTAGGAAGACTTGATTGACTACAAATGGGCTACACCATCTTGATTTCAATTTCTCGGGAAAAAGTTTCAACCGATAATGAAAAAAAAGTACTTGGTCCCCTTCCTTGAACTCCTTTGGATGGCAATTGTGTCTATCATGATAGTCCTTCATCCTCCCCTTATATATCTTCATATTCTCATACGCTTGCCTTCTTTACTCATCAAGTTCGTTTAATTGCAGTTTCCTCTTGAATCTAGTAGCTTCTAAGTCAAAATTGGCCAACTTGATTTCCCAATATGCCTTGTGTTCAATCTCTACCAAGAGGTGGTGAGACTTTCCATAAACTAGCCTATAAGGAGTAGTCCCCAAATGTGTTTTGTAGGCTATTCTATATGTGCATAAGGCATCATTAAGCTTTTCTACCCAATCTCTTCTATTATGTTGGACTGTTTTTTCTAAAATTCCTTTTTAGTTCACGATTGGAAATTTCAACTTATCCCCTTGTTTGGGGGTGGTAAGGTAAAGCAATTCGATGTGTCACACCATATTTCCTTAGCACCTTCTTTAATTGTGCATTACAAAAGTGTGTTCCCTTATCACTTATAATGGCTCTAAGGGTTCCAAAATGGGAAAACGATTTCTTAAGGAACTTTATAACTACTCGAGCATCATTTGTGGTCCAAGCCTATGCCTCAACCCATTTAGAGACATAGTCTACCGCTACCAAAATGTACTTATTCCTAGAAGAAATAGGGGATGGTCCTACAAAGTCAATGCCCCATAAGTCAAAGACCTCACATTCTAGAATAAAGTTCTGAGGCATCTCATCTCTTCACGATGTGTTCCCTACCCGCTGACATCTATCACATGTGATGCAGCAATGATGCGCATTCTTAAATATTGTAGGCCAATAGAAACTAGCCTCCAAAACTTTATATGTAGTCCTATTAGCTAAGTAATGACCACCGATAGAGCTGGAATGACACTCTCTGAGGATTTGCCATCCCTCTTCATGTGAGACACAGCTCCTTATTACTTGATCTCTACGGACTCGAAAAAGAAAGGGGTCCTCCCAGTAGTAGTATTTAAGTTTGGAAAAGAACTTTTTTCTTGCATGATAACTAAGGTCATTGGGGAGGACTCTTGATGCTAGATAGTTTGCAAAGTCTGTAAATCAAGGAGTCTTCATGTTCATAAGCTGGCAAAATGCATATAATTTTTCTTTAGGAAAGGAGTCATTAATATCTTCTTCTTTAAGCTCCTCTAAACAGGGATTCTTAAGCCTTGAGAGATGATCAATTGCTAAATTCTCTGCCCCCTTTTTATTGCAAATCTCAAAGTCAAATTCATATAGGAGCATAATCTACTAAATAAGTCTAGGCTTTGCATCTATTTTCAGTAGCAAAAATCTCAATGCAGAGTGATCAGTGTAGACAATTTACCTTAGATAGAATTAGATACGACCTAAATTTGTCAAATGCATATACCATGGCTAGTAATTCCTTCTCTATGGTAGTGTAATTCACTTGAGCATGATTAAGAGTTCTACTGGCATAGTAGATAGGTTGAAAGTGTTTATCTTGCCTTTATCCTAGAACAGCCCCAACTGCGTAATCACTCACATCACACATGAGTTTAAAGGGTGAGTTTCAATTAGGAGCTATCATGATGTGCACATTGGTCAGTCTTGCCTTGAGCACATCGAAGGCATGCTGACATTCAAGAGTGAAGTTAAAAGGCACATCATTTTCTAATAGTCGAGTCAATGGGTGGGCCATTTTAGAGAAGTCCTTTATGAAGCATCTATAAAAACTAACGTGGCCTAGAAAACTTCTTATAGCCTTGATTGAATTTGGTGGTGGAAGTTTTACGATCACATCGACCTTTGCTTAATCAACTTTAATACCCCTATGTGAAACTTTATGGCCAAGTACAATGCCCTCCTTGCACATGAAGTGACATTTCTCCCGGTTTAGTACAAGGTTGGTCTCTTAGCAACAAATAAGCACTTTTTCTAAATTCGCTAAACAGTTTGAGAAGTAATCACTAAAGACAAAAAAGTCATCCATGAAGACTTCCATAATTTTCTTTACCAAATCATCAAATATAGCTAACATATACCGCTAAAATGTAGCTAGTGTGTTGCATAACCCAAATAGCATTATTCTATAAGTGTATGTGCCATAGGGGCAAGTGAAGGTGGCCTTCTCCTAGTCCTTTAAAGCTATTGGTATCTAGAAGTATCCGGACATCCCATCCAAGTAGCAATAGTACAGATGTCTAACCAGCCTCTCCAGCATCTAATCTACAAAGTGAAGCGGGAAATGGTCATTTCTAGTGGCATCATTTAATTTTTGGTAATCTATACAAACACGCCATTTGGTGATGGTACGCATTGGTATAAGTTCACTCTTCTCATTGGGGATTACAATCATCCCTCCTTTCTTTGGCACCACTTGTGTTGAACTAACCCAAGGACTATCCGATATCGGATATATTAGTTCTACATCAAGGAGCTTAATAACTTCTTTCTTAACCACCTCTTTCATATTAGGAAATAGCCTTCACTATGTTTGCATTATGGGCTTAAATCCTTCTTTTAGTAATATTTTATGCATATAGAAAGAGGGGTTAATACCTTTGATATCTGCAATCTTCCAAGTGATTTCTTGGTTGTGTGCTCTCGGGACTATGAACAATTGATCTTTTTGCTCTTTAGATAAATCAAAGGCTATGATAATCGGTAGCTTAAAGTCTTTTACTAAGAAGGTATACTCTAGATAATCTAGAAGTTGTTTTAATTACAACACTGGCGGTTCTTTGATTGAAGTTCTCAATCTCGCCTCTCTGCTAACATTCAAATTTTCAAATCCTCCTTGAGGTGTAAATTCTTCTGTAGCATTATGCTACTCATTGAATGCTGCAACCTTAAGGTTATCCATGTCTTCCTCCTCTCCTCTAATCAAGCTTAGCTCTAACTTATTTTTGCATAAGATCTCGTTACTATGCTTGTCTACTAAGGAACCAACAATATCAACAAAATAGCAAGAATCATCTACATACATGGAGTGTTTCACGGCGATAGCCATTTTGATCACCAATTCTTCATCCCCTATTCTTAATGTAAGCTTGTCGTCCTCCACATCGATCACTACCCTAATAATAGCAAGGAATGGTCTTCCAAAGATTAAAGGGATATTCCCATCCTCATCTATGTTTAGAATTACAAAGTCAACAGGGTATATGAAATTTCCTACTTTTACCAAGACATCCTTAATAATCCCCTTAGGGATTTTCACAGATTGGTTAGCAAGCTGTAAACTCATTCTGGTGAGATTTGGGTTAGCTAACCCCAATTTCTCAAACAAAGAGTATGACATGAGGTTAATACTTGCCCCAAGATTAGCTAAGGCTTTATTAACTGAGATGTCACCAACCAAACATGGAATAGTGAAGCTACCTAGATCCTTTAGCTTTGGAGGGAGTTTGTTCTGAATAATGGATGAGCAATTTGCTCTTACTTCTATTGTAGAAACATTTTCCAACTTTTGCTTATTGGATAGGAGTTCCTTTAGGAACCTGGCATATTTTGGCATTTGCGAAAGCGCCTCAATAGATGAAAATATTAATGTGCAGCTATTTAAAAAATTTAAGAAATTTACTTAACTTCTCCTTATCTTTGCTTTAATTGAACCGAGCTGGATATGAAATTTTTGGGATATACTCCGTAACAGCCGGTGGTGATTGCTTCTTAGGTTCTTGCTTCTCAGGTTCCGCCATTTCCTTCTCAAAAGTTTGACTACCCTCTTGCTTTTTCTCATATTCTTTTTTAATTCATAGTTCCTTCTCACTCCTTAAGGATATGCCTTTCACTTGTTCCTTTGGATTATTCTAAATGTTACTAAGGAGGGAACCTAGTTACCTTCCAAACATCATCTTAGCCAATTGGCCAATTTGCTTCTTAAGGTTGTGAATAGAAGCCTCTTGGTTTGGATGTCTTGCCTCAAAACTTTAAATGAATTGGCTCATCAGATCCTCTAAATTAGTTTTCTTTTCCTGCTGAGGTGGTTGGATCAGTGGGTGGGGCATAGGCTAGTCGGGTAGCAATTATTGCTTTTGGAATCCTGGTGGTGGAAAGTTAGATCTTTGGGAATTCTTATTACCATATGAGAGGTTAGGATGGTTTCTTATACCAAGATTGTAAGTGTTACTGTACGAGTTATACTGTTGCCTATTTTAAGGGAACAACTAGAGGCATGATAATAACCTGGGTAGCATTAAGATGAAAATCCTAATGTTTCAGGGAAAGAATGATCTAGAGTTGTACTTAGAGTGGGAGAGGAAAATGGATCATGTGTTTGAATGCCATAACTATGTTGAGGAAAAGAAGATAAAATTGGCTGCAATAGAATTCACATATTATGCCAGTGTATGGTGGGATTAGCTAATGCGTAATAGGCGCAAGTATGGAGAGCGACCTGTTAGTACTTAGGAGGAGATGAAGACCATAATGCAAAAACAATTCATTCCTAGTCACTACCATGGGGACTTACTTAGGAAAGTCTAGGGATTAACACAGGGAACTAAAAGTGTAGAGGACTACTATAAGGAGTTGGAGATAGCTATGATTAGGGCTAGAGTGGAGGAGGATGATGAGGCTACTATGACTAGTTTATTAATGGTCTGAATCAAGAAATTGCTGATGTGGTAGATTTACACCATTACTTGGATATGAAAGAACTATTACATAGAGCAATCAAGGTGGAGTGACAATTAAAATATAGGAGTGACCAGAGGACCGGGTCGACTTCTAAATCTCCATGGAAGTCTAATTGGAAAAGGAACTCCATGGATTCCAAGCCTAAAGAAGATGTGAAGGCTAAGAATCCAGTTACTGCACCTACAGAAAAAATTGACACTAAAACCTATTCCAGAACTAAAGATATCAAGTGTTTTAGGTGTTAGGGATTTAGGCACATTGCATCTCAATGCCCAAATGAAGGGCTATGATCATATGTGACAATGGAGATGTAGGAAGCGTGAGCTCTGAGGAGGATGAGAAGTCCCCATCATAGGAATATGATGACGTTGATTTAGAGGGACCCGTAAGTGGAGAGTTGTATGTTACGAAGAGAGTACTTAGTGTATAATCCTAAAAAGATGGTGGGGGGATACAACGTAAGCACATATTTCATACATGGTGTCATGTGCAAAATAAAGTATGTAGTTTGATAATCGATAGTGGCAGCTGCACTAATGTTGCTAGCACCTTGCTGGTAGAAAAGATGCAGTTGAAAGTTGTGAAACATCTAAGATCATATTAATTACAGTGGTTGAATGAATGTGGGGAGGTTAAGGTGACCAAGCAGGTTCTTATAGCCTTTTCCATAGGAAGCTACAAAGATGAGGTCATGTGTGATATGGTACCTATGCAGGTTAGCCACATATTACTAGGGCGACCCTGGCAATTCGATAGGAAGATTATATATGGCGGGTATAAGAATCAGTTTTCCTTTGTATTAAACAAAAGGAAAGTGGTACTTACGCCACAGAAACCATGGGAAGCTAATGAGGATCAAATGTGGATGGCAAAAGAATTCAGAGAGAAACATGAGAGAGTGTGAGAGAAGGATGAGAAAAAGGAGAAGAGTGAAAAACAAACACTGGTGAGTTATGAGGAAAGAGAGTCTGAAACATTGAGAGAAGAGAAAATTGTAAGAAAAAGTGAGTATAAGAGTGCAATGTTGGAGAGGAAACAACTACTTGTACTTATGTACAAGGATGTTTATTTTACTTATACTGACACTAACCTTTCATTACCTAGTATGGTATTTTCTTATGGCTTTGTTACAAGTACAAATGGGATAGCCATGGATGCGAAGAAATTGGGGGCAATCCAAAAGTAGCCAAAAGGACGTGTCAGGACTGTGATTCATCCAGGAGAAGGGATTTGGGTGCATTTGAGAACAAAAAGATGTGCAGAGCAACGGAAGTCTAAATTGCATCCTAAAGGAGATGGACCTTTCCAAGAAGTGGAGCGCATCAATAACAACACTTACAAGATTGACTTGCCGAATCATTATAGTAATGTAAGCACAACTTTTAATGTTTCTGATTTTACTCCCTATGATGCAGGTGATTCGAGGACAAATCTTTTCGATGAAGGAGGGAATGATGAGGATCAGCTAGCATAAAAAAGGAATGAGCCAAAATCTCATGATCCATTACATGGTATTGGAGGCCCGATGACCCGAGCTAAAGCTAAGAGGATGAACGAAACTCTACAAGGATTAATCATGGACTTACAAGCCAAGGAATCAAGCTACATTAAAGGAGACACAACACTTATCAACTTGATTCACATGACCATGGAGGGAAGTGATGATTTAGAGGCCTTGGAATAAATTCATTTTATTGATCCAAAAAAGGAGAAACACATTCAGTTTTATTATTTGCTATGTTTTGGTTTTATTTGTTTGGTTTGTAATTTATATTATTTAGTTACCTACTCGGTTACATGAGGATAAGGAAACAAATAGATTAGGCAACTTAGGTTTTCCATATTGTTGTATGTACCCTATATAAGTCGTGTAAGGGGTCGGCCATGAGATAACTTATTATTGAATTGAGAAAACACAATTTTCATGAGAGTACGAAAACCTTTTTTTTTGTTCTTTTGCAAAAGAACTCTTCCATAGGAATTCTTAACTGAGTTGCTTGGAATCCCTTTTGATAACTTAGGTTTCAGTCAATAGGTGTGATTGGGGTCTAGTTACGCAATACTTGTTCAAAATGGTCCTCGAGGTAATTGAATCCAATAGCGACGTCGGGGTTCTAAGTTTAACATACCTAGGGTTTCATGCATCACTCTTGGTTGAAATGTCTTGCCTCAAAGCTTTAAATGAATTGGCTCATCAGATCCTCTAAATTAGTTTTCTTTTCCTGTTGAGGTGGTTGGACTGATAGGTGGGGCATAGGCTAGTAAGGTAGCAATTATTGCTTTTGGAATCCTGGTGGTGGAAAGTTAGATCTCTAGGCATATTGATTACCGTATGAGAAGTTGGGATGGTTTCTTATACCAAGATTGTAAGTGTTACTGTACAAGTTATACTATTGCTTATTTTGATTTCCAAGATAGTCTACTTGCTCATATTACTCATAGAGGTCTATATTCTCACTAGCATCTCTCACTTGGTGTTGCAATCCTTAGGAATTCTTAAGGGTAGAAACCTAGCAACTAAGAGCCTCCATCTTTACTACAAAGTAGTTATGAGATCTACTTCATACTTGCTCGCCACTTTTTCCTTACCCTTATTGTTGCCCCATTGATAATTATTTTGGGCTATATCAGTGAAAGGTTTCAAAGATTCTTCTAAGGTCTTAGAATTTAATGTACTGCTAGCTACAACATCTACCAATTGACGGGTGGTTAGGTTAAGCCTATTCAAAAAGGTTTGAACCTGCATCCATGTGGATAGTTGATGGTGTTGGCACTTTCTTAACAACTTTACCCATCTTTGCTAAGCATCATACATGTTCTCACCATCTTATTGTACGAATGATACAATGTCATTTCGGAGCTTGGCTATCTTGCACAGAGAGTAGTAGTTATTAAGAAATTGCTTCACGTCAACCTATGTAGTTAAAGCTCCAAGACCTAACCATTAAAGCTAGTATTTAACCTTCCCCTTTGGTGAGAAAGGGAATAGTCTAGTATGCATCACTTCATATGTCACCCTATTATTCTTGAAAGTCTCACAGATTTCTAAGAACGTTTGAATGTGAGCATGGGGGTCCCCATCCAATAATCTGTTGAATTGACAATATTGTTGCAAAAGTTGAATCACAACACCCTTGATTTCAAAATTGTTAGCCCTAATGGGAGGTTTCACAATGTTTGGCCTTGTTCCATTTAAGGTTAGCCTTGCATAATCTAGATTAGTCTTAAGTAGATCCTCAGCCATGGTCTCTTGTGTTTCCTCTTTAATATTCTCACTATCCCACTATCTAATGATTTTGCAGTCGATTCCTCTTCTTTTACTACCGTCATGACTTTTATAATAGACTTTTCTCCCTCAATTATCAATTGTCTAAGAGATTTAGCAGTCATATTCTTGCGAATCTTGTGGAGCATTCTCTCAATCTTAGGGTCTAGATTAAGAATGTTAGAAGGGAGAGTCCTTGTCATGCACTACAAAAGAAACAACCACAAGTTAGAGTATTCTAAAGACAAAGAGAGTAGAAAGAAATAAAACAAATAAAATAAATGACTAAAGTAGCAGATAAGGTTTTTCCTAATATTGTTTCGCTAGATCCTCGGCAACATTGCCAAAAACTTAATGGGCTATTTATCCAATTATATCAAATTATAAATTTATTAACCCAAGGAAATCTAATGACTTAGTTAGGCAAGTTTACCTATTTAATGTAATATAGATTGCAATGGGTGTCATCCTTAAGGATCTTAAAAACAAGTACTAGTATTACCATTCTTCTGCTATCTAGTCTAAATCATGTGAGATTAATAAATTAAATCACTAATTAACTAATTTAATAACCCTAAGATTAATTATAATCGCTGTAATAAATGAATTCAATCACAAAGATATACCATTCATCTTGATTCACTCTAATCCCTAGCTTTCTTATAATGATGTATTAAGTAACAATTTGTTTATGCTTTGCACTATAAGAATTATCAATTAAATTAATTACTCTCTCGAGTTAATTAATTAATAACCTTATATGAAATAATACAGACCTCTCCCTCACTATTGCCCTACAAGATTTCATTAAGTTCATAATTCTCAAATAAAGATTAAATTTTTATGCAAAAAATTAAAGTTTTCCTACCTCTAGGTAAAACATGCAATCTTTCTATTCATAAAGATCTATCATATTATATAAGACATCTCTCTATCTAACAAGAATCAAACATACAATCAATTTGCATGCATAAATTAATCACACAACAGTTAAAACACGTGAATGGATACAAAGGCATAAACTTTTCATTAATCATTAAGTAATTCAATCACATGGTTTAGACTTTCATAAGATATAAGGTAGATAAATCTACTCCTCCATAGAATTTATAGTAATTATGAGAAATCTAAAGAAGTAATAAGAATTCATGATGAAAAGAATAAACCCTCATAGGCATTTTGTGATTTTCGATGATGCTTTAGTGACTTTTCCTTCCAGATTCATAATTTTGCTCTCCTAAGGTTTTTAGCGTGGCTGTGAGAAAAGATAAATCCAGCTCTCTAATTTTCATAATAAAGCGAGTATTTATAGTCTAAGAAATAAGGTAGCATGCACAGCTTAGTATACGCCTATGCTCAAGGCCGTGTACTCTAGAAAAAAGTGAAATTATGGCATTCTAAGTTCTATATGGCCATGCTTGAGGTTATGCACTCTAGAGTTCCTACAGTTTCTTCTCTGGACAAATTTCCTACTTCAATACTACTCTCTACACTACTTGTACAGTAGCCATAGCACAATTTCATGATGCATTATAATCACTTTTTGATCTCCAACACTGGCATCAGCATGGTCATGCTGAAGGTTATCTACACATGAAAATCACCTTTTCTTATATTTTGCCAAATTTTGCCTCATTTTCACTCAAATATTCTTTAAATCTTTAAATTTCACTCTCTAAACCCTAAAATCAAATATTAAGCACTTAAGTGTTTTTTTCTTGATTAATTCATAAAAATCATATTCAATAAATACTATAAATAAGGTTCTTTCAACACCTATCACATTGTCACCCTCTCCATGGAGCTCAAGGATGACAATATTGTGGCATAGCAAAATACAAAATTCTTAGTGATAGATTAGTGGTCACCTTACAACATAATATTGAGGCAACCAAGTCATAACACCTTTAAGATGATCTCCTTAATGACGCACCTTAAGGAAAAATTCCCAACACCTAAAGGAGTGGGAATGTGCTATGGGGATTAGGAGCAAATGCGCACATTATATCTAAAGGTCTTAAAGCGAGAGGAGGTCTTCAGTGTAGAGGTTAGACTTGAGGAAAAGCTAGGGTCCAAGGGAGAATTGACTAAGGAGATGGAAGAAATCTAACTCGGTAGGAGCATTGAGTAGACCACGTAAGTAGGAATGTCAATGCTTGTTGAGCTCAATCAATAACTTGTCAACTTCCTCAAGTCCAATAACAATGTGTTTACCTAGTTGCCATCGGACAAGCATCTCTTCTAAAGTGATGATACAATGCCTCAACATTAATAGCAATGTCAAAGCTGTCAAGCAAAAAAAAAAAAAAAAGACATTTTGCTTTAGAGCAATAGGCAGCTATCAAGGAAGAGGTGCAAAAGTTGCTAAAAGCAAGATTTATTAGGGAGGAACATTACTCAACTTGACTAGCTAATTGCAGACTAGTCAAGAAATCCAATGGGAAGTGATGAATGTGTATAGACTACATCAAACTCAATAGGGCCTACCTAAAGAATTGCTTTCCCCTCCCTCGAATCGACTAACTTGTCAATTTTACCTCTAACTACACCCTCCTTAGTTTCATGAATGCTTTTATATATATATATATAACTAGATAAAGATGGAGCTGGAGAATAAAGCGCACATGTTGTTCATCACTAACTTCAGCACTTATTATTATAAAGTCATGCCCTTTAGCCTAAAAAATATCAGGGCTACATACTAGAGGTTAGTGACAAAGATATTCAAGCAACATATCGGGTGCAATATCAAAGTATATGTTGATGATATGATGGTTAAAAGTGTAAGGCTCGAAGACCATTTCCAAGACTTACAAGAAACATTGAGCATCTTAAGGTAGTATAATAATGAAGCTCAACCCCTAAAAGTGTGTCTTTGGAGTAGCCTCGAGTAAGTTTCCTAGATACATGGTCATGCAACACAATATCGAAGCTAACCCGAGAAGATACACGACCTTAGGTAAGTTCCTTCTGTTTTACAATTGAATTGTTGAAGAGTTCATGCTTCTTATGCGATCCTAGGTTACTATTGATTAAAGAAAGATCCTAATTGATAAATTTAGAATTAGATAAGTTAATTAACTTGCGAAAGTTGTTAGCTTGAATTATGGAACTCTACAGCGTAAGAACTCAATAATAATAATACTTAGATTCAATGATTCACATGAAAAAATAAGAATAGAATAAGACCTAGTTTATCTTGATAATTAAATTAAATCTTGTCAATTACTCTAGTAATCTCTGCTAGTTGTTAAGAGCATAATATTAATTACATAGTTGATATTTTAGAATTTAAAACACTCCTAATTGATAGATAGATAATAGGAACAAAGTTAATACTAGTACTTGGATTATCTCTATGGAACAACCCTATACTTAACACTATATTAAAAGTACAATAGGTACACTTGCCTATTGCCTCGTGATTAGAATTAAGAATAGGTAATTCAAACTTTTAAAACTAAGATTCAGCTATGAATAGTGACCAAGTTTTTGGCGTCATTATCGAGGAAAGGCAAATATTAGGAACACTTAATATCTATTAATCTAACCATTATTTATTTATTTCTCTTCATCTTCTCATCATGATATTGGTGCTAACGGTTAGTACACATTGTGTTATGTAGTGTATGACTAGGAGCCACTCCTATAATCTTCTTGATTTTAATCCTGAGCTACAGGGAACCATCTTGAGATAAGAAGGATAAGAACATGGTTGAGGCTTCATAAAAAATTGTTAAAGAGGAATTTCAAGAAGAAGAGATGGCTTATCATAATGAGAACTATGCTTAAGAGCCGAACCAAGGAAATATAAATTTGATTCCCAATCTACCAAGAACCAACTCTAATTTTTCTAGACCAAATTTGATTAGTTTTAACTCCAGCATAGTCTAACCTAGAGTAGATACAAACAATTTTGAACTTAAGTCGATTGTCATCTAAATGGTATAACAATATGCTCAATTTAACAAGTTGTAAAACGAAGATCGCAATGCTCATATCTAACTCTTTTTGGAGATATATGATACTTTTAAGTTTAATGGTGTGAGTGATGATGCAATTCGTCTTTGACTCTTTCCATTCTTGTTAAGAGGAATGGCCGGTTGAACTTGTTGCTAAGAAAATCCATCACCACATGGCAAGAGTTTATCAAAAAGTTCATGGACAAGTTCTTTCCTCCCTCAAAGACAGCTAAGCTTCCAATTGAAATTCAGTCCTATCATCAATCGGATATGGAGACATTATATGAGACTTGGGAGAGATTTAAGAAATCAATGAGGCAATGCCTACATCACGGGATCCCTGAAGTGGCTTTAAGTGCAGATTTTTTATAATGGCCAAAATTATCAAACTAGGCAAATTATAGATGTCATAGTTGGTGGAACTTTAAACTACAAGACTCCTGAAGAAAGCTTAACTCTCTTTAAAGACATGGCTACAAATAATTATGAGTGGTCAACCACTAGAAGTAGAGAGAAGAAAGCTACAGGTGTTCTAAATGTGGATGCGACTTCTACAATCATGTCCAAGATTAAAGCTTTGTCAAGAAAAATCAATGGTTTAACAATCTCCCAACTACAACAACTAGCTTTTATAAACCCCACTTTTGGTGAAGAAGCTTATATTGAGTAAGTACATTATTTGGGAATCTGATTAGACCTCAGAATAATCTATATAGCAATACATACAACCCAGGTTGGAGAAACTACCCAAACTTCTCCTGGAGTAATAATAACAACATTCTTAAAGGCAATCCTAATCCTTCTCTGGGTTATCAAAGACCATCTAACTAGAGTTTTAAGTCACCATTTAAAGACTTGTTGACAAAATTCATCAAAGACTCATATGAGAGGCAAAAGTATTTAGACATAATTTAAAAAAAAAAATCAAGAGACAACCCCTAGAAATCATGGAGCTTCCATACATAACTTAGAAACTCAAGTTGGCTAGAATGCCATGATTCTTTCAAAAACCTTAAAGCTCACTACTAGGTAACATAGAGACAAACCCTAAGGAACATGTCAAGGCAGTAACACTCAAGAGTGAAAAGAAACTACAAGCTAAAGTTTAAGAAGAGAGTGAGATGATTTCCACATTGAAGGAATCTTCTACAAGCAAAGATAAAGAAAAGAAAAGTGAAAGTCTAACTGTAGAGAAACAATCAAAGTCATCCATCCTAGAGTACAAACCTACTATCCCTTATCTAGCAAGACTTAAGAAAGATAAAATAGATTAACATTATGGCAAATTTTTAGAGATTTTCAAGCAATTTCACATTAACTTTCCACTAGTTGAGGCATTATCACAAATGCCAAAACAAGAGAAAGCTTAAAGAATTCTCTATTGTAACTCTAGGGGGAGAATGTTTTACAGTCATTCAAGACAAATTACTAAAGAAACTCAAGGATCTTAGAAGCCTTACCATTCTATGCTTGATTAGGAATTTATTTGAAGAAAGGGGCCTTAGCTGACTTAGATGCTAGCATAA
This sequence comes from Laguncularia racemosa, assembly GCA_037954665.1. Lineage (NCBI taxonomy): Eukaryota > Viridiplantae > Streptophyta > Magnoliopsida > Myrtales > Combretaceae > Laguncularia > Laguncularia racemosa. The sequence goes on along the minus strand of JBBMOL010000078.1, from coordinate 2,984,982 downwards.
ATCTTATGCCATACCAGATGTTCAAGAAGTTAGGACTAGGGGAAACCCAAGCCAACAAAAATGAGCTTACAGCTAGCCGATAGGTTAATGAAGTTCCTTAAAGGAGTGGTCAAACATGTTTAAGTGAAGGTGCAAGACTTCATCTTCCCAATGGACTTTGTCATCCTTAATATAGAGACGGGTGTAGATATCTCTCTTATCTTTGGGAGACCATTCTTGGCTACTTTTAGAGCTACTATAGATGTGGGAGATGGGAAATTAGTTTTAAGAGTGGGCAATGAAGAAGTTGTAAAGATGCCTGATGTGCTTAAGCAGAGTTTGCACCAAGATGACACATGTTACGCAGTTGATTTTATTGATATAACTGTTTTAGATTCACTCCAAAAACTCTTATCTAATGATGTTTTGCAATTGTACTTAATGAATGGGGAGAAAAAAGAAAATGAGAATATAGCATTTAGATCAGTTGCAAACTAGCTTGATGACAATTCTGAGTTAAATAAACAAGATAGTTTTGAAGCTATTAATAGTTCTAGCATTCATATATCAAAATCATCCATCGAGGAGCCACTTGAGTTAGAACTGAAATAATTGCCTGATTATCTCTAATATGCATTTTTGGAGAAGGACTCCAAGCTTCTAGTGATTATAGCATTAGAACTTAGTCAAGAGAAAAGAGGCAAGTTACTAGTTTTTCTTGGTCAACATAAGAAGGAAATTGCATGGAAGATTGCAAATATAAAGGGAATCAACCCCTCCTTTCGCACACACAAGATTTTAATGGAAGATTGTGTTAAACCAGTGGTACAACCTCAGTGGAGACTCAATCTTAACATGAGGATGTGGTGAAAAAGGAGGTCATTAAAGTATTAGAAGTTAGAATGATCTATCCCATATTTGACAGCTTATGAGTAAGCCCAGTGCAAGTTATTCCAAAGAAGGATAGCATAACTGTTATGCCCAATGAGAAGAATGAACTTAATCTTATGAGGACAGTTACGGGCTAGAGAGTATGAATAGACTACCACAAATGCTTAAGAGGTTGGCTGGACGTGCTTATTATTGCTTCTTAGATGGGATGTTCAAATACTTTCAAATCCCCATCACTTTAGAAGATTAGGAAAAAGACAACGTTCACATATACATTTAGAACTTTTGCGTATCGTCGTATGTCGTTTAGATTATGTAATGCCTCAGCCACCTTTCAGAGATGCATGATGGTAATATTTAAGGATATAGTTGAAGAAAACATGAAAGTGTACATAGACTATTTCTCTGTTTTTAGAAATTCATTCAAGGAATGTCTCCACCAATTAGAACTAGTTTTGCAATGCTATAAAGATACTAATATGGTATTAAACTGGAAAAAATGCCATTTCATGGCATAAGAACGAATCTTCTTGGGCCATAGGATCTCTAAGAATGGTATTAAGGTGGATGATGCAAAGATCGAAGCTATTTTTAAGTTGCTACGACCATCTTTAGTGAAATCCATTCGAAGTTTTCTTAGCCACACTGGATTCTATCGACGATTCATTAAAGACTTCTAAAAAATCACAAAGCCAATGACAAAGCTTTTAAAGAAGGATGCTCCTTTTGAATTCACCTAAGAGTGCATAGAGGCTTTTTAACTTACTCAAGAAAAGGCTCACAAGTGCCCCCATCATGGTCACAACAGAGGGATAAATATTTTCAACCTATCCACTATGCTAGTAAGACACTAACATCTACACAAGAAAACTATATGACAACTAAGAAAGAACTACTTGCAATCGTCTTTGCTTTTGATAAATTTTGGCCCTATCTCATATTATCCAAGGTCATTATGTGCACTAATCACTCTGCTTTGAAGTTTTTGTTGACAAACAAGAGGCTGAGCCATGTCTCATCAAGTGGATTTTACTCCCTCAAGAGTTTAACCTTCAAATAAGGGATAAAAAGGGTGTAGAGAATTTGGTTGCCAATTATCTCACAAGGACATGAACCAGTAGCAAAAAAAAAAAAAAAATCTTTATTGACTTAAAGCGTTATTTTTTGGGAAGATCCATATTTATTTAAGGTATATGCCAATCAAGTAATCAGGAGATGTGTATCTTATGAAGAAGGGTGAAAAATTCTTTTCCACTACCACAAAAAGCTAGTGGGAGGACACTATAGTGCCAATAGAATAGCTCATAAAGTTTTAGAGGCAGGTTTTTATTAGCCTTCATTGTTTTAAGATGCCCATAGTCATACAATCCAATATAATGTCAAAGAGTTGGAAATGTCTCCAAGAGAAATGAAATGCCACAATGATACATACAGGAATGCAAAGCTTTTTATGTTTGGGGTATTGACTTTATGGGACCATTTCCTATCTCTTTTGGCCAAAAGTATATACTTATGGTAATAGACTACATGTCCAAGTGGGTAAAGGTACAAACATTGCCAACAAATGATGCTTGAGTGGTGGGTGAGTTCCTAAAGAAGTTGTTCTCTATATTTGGAGCTCCATAAGCATTAATTAGTGATAGGGGTACACACTTTCACAACACATAGTTTGAGAGGGTGCTTAAAAGATATGGAGTTACACATAAGCTTGCTACCCCATATCACCCTCAAACAAGTGGGCAAGTGAAAGTATCTAATAGAGAATTGAAGCATACATTAAAGAAATCTGTTGCACACCATAGAAGGGATTAGGTGCAAAAATTAGATGAAGCCTTGTGGGCATATAGAACAACATACAAAAATCCACTTAAGTGCACTCCTTACAGGCTAGTCCATGGAAAAGCTTGCCATCTTCTAGTTGAGATTGATCACAAGACCTATTGGGCAATCAAGATAGTGAATTTGGATCTAGAAAAAACTGAGGCAAATAGAAAGTTACAATTAAATGAGCTTAATGAATGGCGGTTGATGGCATATGATAGCTCATTGTTGTACAAGGAAAGAGCAAAAAAATATCATGATGCCAAGACACATTAGCCAAGCACTTCAAAGAAAGTGATCTCATCTTACTTTACAATTCTAAGTTGAGTTTATTCCCAAGAAAGCTCAAATCTCGTTGGTCGGGTCCATTCATGTTTAAGCAAGTATTTCCATATGGGACTATCGAATTAAAGCATCCAGAAAAAGGAGTATTTAAGGTAAATAGACAATGACCCAAGTTGTATTTAGAAGGTAATGAAGCCTTTAAAGATTGTGAGGAACTCAAACTCCTCTCCTCTACAACCTAGGCTTAGCCATCCCATCACATCAAGCTAACAGTGTTAAAAAAAAGTGCTGCTTAGGAGGTAACCCATGCCTAAATTCTAAATTTTTATTTATTTATTTTTTGTTAATTTAGTTTTTCTTATAGAGTAAGACTACTCATCTTGAATTGTGTTTAAGTTGTAGGAGGAATGAACTAGAAAGCTTAAATTAAAAAAAAAAATCTCATATAGGGCATGACAAAGGGTGTATGACTTACTATGTAGACAAGCTGGATTTAGAGACTACCACACTCCTTACCATGAGGCATATTGAAGGACATATGAGCTCAAAGTTTGCTGATAAACTCATATACCCCTTCATATGGGGCATATCTAAAGGCATGTGGACCTAAAGGCAAAACAAAGACGCATATGCCTCTTCATATGGGGCGTATCCAAGGGTGTATAGGATAAGAAGCAAAAACAAAAGAGCATATCCCCCCTTACCATGGGGCTTATTCAATAGGAATTCAAGCATCAAGAGCCCTACACCCTTTGCCACAAGGCGTAGTGAGGGGCGTGTGGAGACAAATTTCTTGCCCCGTTTACGTTAAATTCCTTACACTGCCCAATTTAAATTCAAATTTTTGAATTTCAAATTACAACACCCTATCTATGCCAGAATTAGTGCATTCCCATTTCAAAATATTAGTAGTCATTTATTCACTCTCAAACTCTCATCCCCATTTTCATCTCTCTTTCTCTCTCTCTCCATATTCTCTATCTTCTTTTCTTTAAAAAAAAAAAATCCATCCCTCTCCTTCTCTCCTTACTCTTCTCTTTTGTCTTCTACCTCTAATCTTTTCTCTCTCCTCTAATCCTTTACACACATCACTTAACGTCATCATCCTCCAAAAAATGGCACTGAAGAAACAACAACCCAAAAAGAGGAGGCGATCCGAAGGTGCAAGTTCTAGCAGCTCAACAAGAATTCCCCAAGCTCTTACTAGGGAGACTACTAGAAAATATAAGGAGATAGATGCTAAAAAGGAGTTTCAGCTAAACGCATATCTCAATTGGCAACGTATTTGAGATTATGCTCTAATGAGGCAATTTAAGATACTCTTATTTGACCCAACTTGGGAAAACTTGCTATCCACCAAGGAAAAGATATATAAAGAAGTTACCTTAGAATTTTTGGTGTCCTTCAAGCTATCAAGGCTTGATTGGAATTTTGGTTTGTAAAATGAAGTCTCCTTCACTGCATTTGACAAACATCACACCATGTCCATGGCACAATTTTGTGAATATACTGGCCTCTACTCCTCTAATTATACCCAATTAGATAAGTTCTAATCCTTCTGCACTTTTTGGCCAAAGGATTTAGCACATAATCATTTTTGGGCATCAATTGCAAGGAGAAATGCTTATGATGGCATCACTATTAAGAGGGTCACATTAGGAAAAGAAATTTTATAGGATCCCCCATCACTTACTCGTCCACTCGTTGAATGGAAAAGCCAATTAGACCTCTTTGCCATGTGAAGTATGATTACTAGCCAATGAATCAATGTTGCAGTAAAGTTGGAATTTGCATTCAAGCAACAAGCATAGGTCTCAAAGAAAGGTATCTTTTGTGGTGTCTACATCACAAGACTTCTCAAGAACATGAATGAATTCTTAGAAGGAGAACCTGAAGATGTAGTCGGGGAATCATACCCTATAACTGATGTTGCAGTTAGGAATGGGGGAATATCAAAGATTGAAGGGGAAGAGGATTCATCCCATGATGAGGCCAAGGATGAACATATAAGAAAAATAGAGGAGCTCACTAAGGAAGTGAAAAAGTTAAAAAAGAAAAACAAAAGCTTAAAAAAATATATTGCTTTTATAGTCAAGGCTTTTGCAAAGAAGCTGAAAGTTAAGCTTCTTGACTGCCTTAGCACCTCTAGTAGTGATGAGGATGATACACTTAGTCCTCAACATGAATAGACAAGACCCCTTTGTAATGCTAATGACTGCACCTTCTAGAGTGGGTGATGATGATGAGGAGGAGGAGGAGGAGGTACTTGAAAGAGCAATTGACACTTATGTGGTGGAAGAAGAAACATATGAAGTAGAAACAAGAACACTAGAGGAAAAGATGGAGGCAAACACCAAGCAAGAGGATGAGGAGGAGGATAATTGATCCAAATCATGTTTCTTTGTTATATTTGTTTCCCAGTTTTTTTCTATATTTCCTTTTCTTTTCCTTTTGATGTAATTGCTATCTATAAGAGAGAAAGCGATCAATATGTTTTCTATTTAAGTTGACTACTCTTACTTTACTTTATTTTATTTTATTCTTAGATCAAATTTTGAGTCTTTTTGTGTTTAATTGAATAATGATTACAGGATTCTATTCTCATAACCTTTAACTTGTTCATGATCTCAATTAATCTAACCTAAATGAAAAGGGCAATACAGGTTTCTCTCTTTCCTTTATGCATCAACTGTTTTATTCTATTTTCTTTACCTCCTTGAACTTTTATGAAATGAAATTGAGGACGATGTCCTAATTAAGTGTGGGGTTTCCTAAATTTTTGCTTGATGATCAGACTTTGAAATCATGATTGGAATTAAACAGTATTTTAGCTCTTAGTAAATGAATTCCTCTTGAAAGAATGCTATGCACACTTTCCCATATCTTCTTTGGATTACTTCTACTTTGTCAAAGTTATAAGATGAAATCATTATAAAGTAAGCTTACTTATTATTTAATGATGAAATTTAGAGTTAGGATTAGATTAAGGTCCTTAGTAAAACATTAATCGGTTCAATATCTAAACATTATTAAGATGTATATTCTGTCTTCAAAAGTTTTTAAGAACCCCTTTAATCTTTATTGAAAGGGTAAATGATATTTTTCACTTGGAATCCCTTCCTAAATATCTTTCTAGATTAAGGCTTAAAAGAAGTGGACAAAAACCCGTCCAGAGGAAAGAAAAAAGAAAAGATGAAGGGAAAAACCTTCCCCTTTAAAGGCTAATCAAATAAATAGTTTATTAAAATAGCAAATGCATATTGATATGGATAGCTCTAAGTCCCTCATAAGAGCAAAGTTCAATCCCCACTATTAATTTGAATATTAAAATATATAGGAAATGGATTTAATGAAAACTTCAAAAAGAATATAGGAGAGGAACCTAAGGGAAATTTTGATGCAACATACTTTCACTCTAGATTACTATGCTTAGAGAAATAAGAGAGGGGATTATATACTCTCAATTAGATGGCAAAAGTGAACCAAATTTTTTATACTCTGCTTGACCTTATGTTTAATTTTAACTTTAAAAGCTGTTATGAAATGATAAGGGTAAAGCTTGATTTACTCTTACTAACTTTAGAAGTTTGGCTAAAGTATTTTTAATGTAATACTTTCATGATAGGGTGAGAAGCACACTCATGAGATTAAGGAATTGCATTGAACTTTAAGGACCAAAATTAATGATGTTGATTTTGAGCTAATCTTGTTTTGTGATATTAGTTGTGTTTGATGATAAGTTCATTCATTAAAGCCCTTGTTTGAATTTATGGCTCAATTTTTTTTTGCTTGAGGACAAGCAAAAACTTAAGTGTGGAGTATTTTGATAATTTGCAATTGTACCCGTAATTGTAGGATAATTTAGACTCTTTTGTTGATATTTTAAGTAAAAATCATTTAGAATTGGCACTTATAAAATTAAATTGTTGATTTCAGGAAAAATGGAGCTAAATGCAATCAAATCAAGTAAAATTGACAAAGAAAGAAGAGATAAGCATGATCCTAGATCCATACACCCTGTAGCAAGGGTGGTGGTGCATATATTCAAGGTCAGAAGCCACCATGCCCCTTGTTATGCCTCGTATGAAGGGGCATATGGAGAAGATTGTTGAACAGAATGGCATATGTCCCTTGCCACACCCCATATCTAAGAACATATTCACCTAGATCATGTACAAAGAGTTCTACACTCCATATCGAGCGTATTCACCCAAATCATGTATAGAGAGTTTTATGCCCCTTTCTACGTGGTATGGTGAGGGGCATATCAAGTCATGTGCCTTTGGTTTCTTTTAATTTCACCAACTTTAGATACTCCATACATATATCATTAGTGTCCATAATAGAGAGGGGGTTGGAACGAGATAATGGTTGGGATTTTTTAGAGAAATTACAATTTGATTAATAAGGAAAACAATTAAAGAGATTAAAGATCAAAGGCAATTGATTTTCAATTTACCATATTATAATCATGAATTCTAGTTTATCTTCCAAATTTTATGTTTTATTTATTAATTCTATGGAGGAGCAAACCTCAAACTTAGGTCTTATTTAATTACTATTTTATCATATGATGAGGATTTGTTCTTAATACAATCACATTGATGTTTTTATGTTCAATTGCATGTTCTATTATATTTTCCTTAGATTCATATATCCAAAGTATGAATTTATGTTTGATATCATCTAAGTCAATTGAAAATTTTCTTTTATGATTAAATCTATGCAATTGATGAGGTTTTCTTGTAATTCTAGAGATGGGATAGCAAAAAACTTTTGTTTTACAATTGAATTGTTGAGGAGTTCATGTTTCTCATGCAATCCCAGGTTGCTATTTGTTGAAAAGAGATCATAATTGATAAATTTAAGATTAGATAAGTTAATCAACTTGAGAAAGTAGTTAGCTTGAATTATAGAACTCTACAGCATAAGAACTCAATAATAACTCTACAGCATAAGAACTCAATAATAATAATAATAATAATACTTGGATTCAATGATTCACATGATAAAATAGAAATAGAATAAAACCTATGTTACCTTGATAATTGAATTAAATCTTGTCAATTACTCTAGTAATCTCTACTAGTTCTTAGGTGAATTACGTTAAAGAGTTCATGTTTCTCATGCAATCCTAGGTTGCTATTGATTAAAGAGAGATCCTAATTGATAAATTTAGGATTATATAAGTTAATCAACTTAAGAAAGTGGTTAGCTTGAATTATAGAACTCTATAGCATAAGAACTCAATAATAATAATAATAATACTTTGATTCAATGATTCACATGATAAAATAGGAATAAAACCTATGTTATCTTGATAATTGAATCAAATCTTGTCAATTGCTCTAGTATTCCCTACTAGTTCTTAGGAGAATTACATTAATTACTTAGTTAATAGTTTAGAATTTAAAACACTCTTAATTTATGGATAGATAATAGGAATGAAGTTAATACTAATACTTAGATTATCTTTGTGGAATGACCTTATACTTAACACTATATTACAAGCACGATAGGTACACTTGTCTATTGTTTCATAGTTAGAATTAAGAATAGGTAATTCAAATTTTTAAAACTAAGATTCAACTACAAATAACAACCAAGCTGCACAACACCTTCAAGAGCTTGACTTACTTGAGCTCCTTACCTTGCCTCGATCACATCAATGGGAGCTTGCTTCCTTAGTTAAGGGGTAGCTCCTTCGAGAGCTCTCCCTTTTTCCTTTATTGTGACCCCACAACTTCCAATTGTTGGCCACCACCCATTACCCTTCCACCCTCCCTGATTGTTAGGGGGACTTCTTTTGGACGGGGAAGTAGGAACCCTCCCTACTTTAGTAACCTTAGAAGGAGCTCTTCTTGTTTTCTTCACTGCAGTAGTAGCTTTCCTCTTTGTAATTAGGTCCGCAACATTATCCTCTCGAAGTTACATGTCTACAAAAGAAAATGACAATACGTACATAGGAATAAATAGCAAATAAAAAGTGAGGTGTATCATACCAAGCTAAGAGCTCACAAGGAAACTTATCCTTCTAGAAGGCTTAGCTAAATATGACTCTCTATGGTAGCTCATTTTAGCATAGTTGAAGTCATAAGTGTATCCCCTTTCCCCTCTATAGCTACTCTGCTTATGAGCTTCTCATTATAGAGGTGCTCATCAACCAACTTTGGTGCATTCCATGGATTATCCAATCTCTTCCAAAGCTCAATTATTATCCAATCTATCACATCCTTATTGCTCGAACTTAATGAGTCTATAGTAGAGGTGTAGATCAGCTCGATCCACTACGTCTAGTAGTCTGGGTTGGTCTCACACACTGCAATCAAGAACTTATTCTTCCACCCATGTACAAACAACTCTAACCTAACTAACAATTCCCTCCTAAGATGGCTAGTTGGGTAATACTAGTTGTTGTTTGACCGTTTCAACCTATAGAAATACCAAAGAAGCTATAGGGTAGCTCAAATGAGGAAATGCTTACATAGCCCTTCAAATGTGATTAGGAGTTTGCAGGCATAAGGTGTGAGCTGAGTCGGTGACAACCCGTGGTATGTGAAAAACGATTTTTAAAATTCGCTAAATGGAGCTTGTAACTCAAACTCCATGTGTTTGAGATAAAGGTAGTTACAATAACCAACCGTAAATGTGACATGATCGTCAACCTATGGCTTTTCAATCTTCCAACCATGAGGTCGCAGCTAAACATACTTCCTCACCTCCACCAGCTCTTCATACACCATGAGGCTATGAACCTTGTTAAGAGTGTTCCCCTCCTTAACCATCGCATAAAATGGCTACATGGGTCAGCATTCTCTACCGTCATTTATATAAACATCTCTTAGTTTATGCGATTGCCGCTAAAATGTTGATTTCACTATCTAGACTCCCACTTGACTCTTCAATCATGCTAGAGCTATGCTAAAGATCTTCTTCTACCATCGCTCAGGGGAGAATGCCTCTCCCCTCTCAATCGGTTTAAGTATAAAAGGAAGAAAAAGATGCCATGCTTACTTGAATCAAAACGAAGATTAGGAGTAATGGAATTGAAATTTGGTTTGAAAAGTCTTGAAAATGCAAAAGATTATATCTTAATGGATTAGAAATGGTGAAAGTGTGGAATCAACCAAGATGACCGATATATATATATATAAGGGTATGAAAAACAAAACGATGGCCAACGAAAGAACGTGATGAGATACCCTTTGACTTAATCTTGACACGTGGCCCACAATTTAAATCAACAATGTAAATTATGCTTACATACGTTTCCCATCTATATCTTAGTTAACGAGGTGCTAACAACTATATAGTGCATTTTCTATGCATGCATTTATGCACCAAAGAACAAATCAAATCAATACTTACACAAGAAGACCCATGACCTCTCGAATTTCGCATTGTTTGCTTAGGTCCCTTAATAACACCACTCCTTGGAGTATCACCCTTCACCTTAGGTCAATGCAAAAAACTTTTATGGTCATTGATACTCTACTATTTGCAATCTTCTTAAAGCCAACTGTTTAGTTCTCTTAGTCACATAACCTACCTACTACTATATTTAGTATAGTAAGATTCACATCGGGTCACCTGCTTACTCGAACATTCAATGATTCAACATAGGGAGATCTAGGTTAGGCCACCTACTTGCTTAGCCACTCAATGACCTTTTTATTCTTATCACCAAGAAGTCATAAGTCATGACACAAAGCTCAACATGGGGTAGTCTCTAAAGTACTTCATCTCCTCTTCAAGACCTTAGGAGTCCACATATCTATCAACTCTCTTTACCAACATGTCACCAAAGAGAGAGGGAGGGCAAGTGTCAATAGAGCATTTTGGGCATGGATCCCAAAGGCTCATTTCAGCCCACTTAAACTCTTGTCCAAGCACCACTCACCCATGCCAACCTACCCCATTTCAATTTAGAACTGGCCGGATTTAAGTCTAATGTCCTTGACCTCCTATAGCTTAGATCTTTGTGCACATCACCACAATAGATAAGCACAAGAGAAGAATACATATAAGGAAAGGAGTCGGTCAAAGATACACTCTCAATAGTATTAGGAGAAATTTTGGGAATTAATGTACTTCTCATATGAGGATCATCCACAATCTCTATAAATAGGGATTGAGACTGCTAGATAAAGTACATTTGAACCTTTTGATTCTCAGCATCCTAATATCCCAATTATTTTTCACTTGTACTAACTTAGGTACCGGAGTGATCATTTCAAAACAAACTCTAATACCCCCATAGCCTTACTTGTTTCTCTTTTGTAGGTGATTCAACCACCTCTTAGAAACCCAGCATAATAGTTTAGTTCATCTTTTTTGTTGTCTTTTGGTATCATTTTGGCATTTGTATAAATATTGTGTTTGTCAAGAATAAAATACCAAAATGACAAAAGTATAAACATATATATGTATATATATAATTAAATACTAAACAGATTCCTATAAAGTTGAACTTATTTACCCATTATTTTATTCATTATTATAAAAAAATCAAGAAATTCTATAATACTATCACTCAAAAGTGATTGTATCATATAGCCACTTCCTCATTACAGTAAAATCTTCCAAAACACAGAAAAAAAAAAAAAAAAAAGATCCATCATAGTAAAGGAAACTACTGACAACCCTCATGAAGTTATCATCAGCCTTTTTGAACCTATCAATAGTTTTCATGAACATGTAGCCATGTTTTTTGTATGGTGAAACGCCCTTGATTATGGTAAAATAAGGGCCATGAATAGTAAAAAGTGACAAAGTGATTGCATCATAAAATCTTCTAAAAATACTAGTTAAAAATTTCTTTTTTAATGTATAAAATATTTTTTTTTTATTTTCTCTTAAAAATATATGAATATTTTAGTGATGTAAGCACTTCTTCATATTCTATTTAGGAAAATTATAAGCATGAAAATCAACATTTATCAAATTCAAATAGATGATCAGATTTTTAAATGATTAGAATAGAAAATTAATATTATGTTAAGTTGTTCAAACATAGGATCTCATTATAATGCCATTATGGATAATAATAAAATCTTATACTTGAACCAATTAGTATGTTTATAGAATAATAATAGATCTTTATTTAAACTATTTTATATAATATTGATTTTCTATTTTAATTACTTGAAAGTTTAATTTTCTATTTTAACTACTTAATATAACGTTGATTATTTATTTTAACCTCGATCCCTTATTTAAACTTAACTCCAAATATTTTACTTGTAATTTTTTTCATTTTATTTATGAGCTCATTAATAAGTTAAAGAGAACCTAATGATGATATTTATCCTTTCAACAAGAAGACTCCATGATGTTTTCTCACGGAACCATCATTGGAAGACCAAAAATTTCCTTATCGATAGAAGACGGTGTGAATGACTCAATCCGTTTCGTGTGAATGAGTCTCCTGAATTTCCTGTCGCGGTCATGTCTCCTTATGGAGCTTGGTTTAGTTGCGAAGTTGCTTTCGCAACAAGGAGAACCTTTATTCCTTCTCTTCCTCATTAAACATACCTTGTACCTAAACAATTTCTTTTTCTTTTTTTCTTTATTATTATTATTATTATTATTAAATTTTCTCGTCTTTGTTTCTTGATGAAGCTTATGTCTATTGGTAGTAGAACATTTAGTCTCCAAACAAAGAAAAAAAAAAGATGAAAAGGGGATTCCATGTTCCTACAAGATTTACCACAAAGATTATTAAAATTACTTGAACATTGCTTCTTCAAACAATAGGAAATCAAATAAAGGGGGAAGATAATCGTTTCATGAAACATGGATAAGCATAATTGGAAATTTGAATAGTTGCTCTTCTCTACGGATCTAGTTTTTCTATCTGTACCATACCTAATTAATCAAGTATCAAAAGTCACAACATATGAAAAAAAAAAAAAAAAGGGTGGGGGACACTTAATAGCATGTGATTAGATGTAAAAAAATTCATTAGATATTATACTTCATATGTATACAATAATGATGAGTAAGTTCCAATAAATTTAAACAGATAGCAATACGTGTAAAATCACTTGTATATATACATTATCGTTACTATTACTATTACCATTATTATGTATCAAAATTTTATTAACACTTACTTACCAACTATATATACATAGGGTATAATATTCAATAAAGTTTTTCTTGTAATTAGTGGAAAACCGTTAGGAAGCATAGTTGGGAAACATGGAATTTCTATCGTTCTTTATATACATTTGTGGGAATATCTTCCATTTCTATCTAAAAAATATGATGGAAAGTCCGCTATAGCTTATGTGAGAAAAGCCAACATGGCACCTATTGTAAGCTCCAAAACAATCACTTCTTCAATGAAAAAAATTACTATATAGCGTCTTTGTAGGTTCATACACTTGGAGAAAGTTCGATATAGTTCAAATAGTTAATACTATCTAACATAAAATATCCATCAAATCTTCTCCAGGTTGAGCTGGATCATAAATAATTCCTTAGCATTAGTCTATTAGTTGAGAAATCTGAATCTAAATCGTCATTGTTGGTTGTCCTTTTGTTTCAGTATTTTAGCAACTAAGTTCATTCATGATTCATTTGAGAACTGAGGTAACTCGGCCATCTTTAGGAATACAATTCTTTTTTTTTTTAATTCTTTTATCTTCCGAAAATAGGACTTGCCTCTTTCATTAGGATTTTCTACATTTCAGTACAATGCGGGAAACTGCTCCCTATGGACTAAATTCAACCGCTGGACCATCCCTATCGATATCAAATTTCATACTAGAAGAAATGGCTCTCTAACATTGTTGTCCTGTGTTCTGTCACCAAACATATACATAACCTTTCTCTCCCTCCACAACCACCTAAGCTTTTGAGTTAGTCCCATGAAGCAGTACAAAAGGAAGCCAAAAGACGAGAGAGAATGCCACACCAACAATGTCATATGAATTTTATATAATTCAGGAGCAAACGTTAGATTTGGATTCCCAACAAAATCACTCTGTTATTTAACTTTTTACCACTTTTTGAAACTTTTCCTTCTTTTAGCACCTTCATTTGCTTGCAGCTTCTAACAAGTAAATGCCTCTTTCCTCAAGTTTCCTTATATTCCCCCTCTTAGTTGTCTATCCTCCATCTCTCTTCAACAAGAAAGCTCTGATTCCTCACTTCTTTATAAGAGAGACAACGATCGTTAGAATCTTCTTGGCAATGACACCATAGGGTGTTTAAATTCTAACTCATTGGATTGAATACTTTACGAGATACGTGCAAAGGAGAGTGATATACATGGAGGCCGCAAGTCTTCAGTTTTCCGCTTTCTTCCTCTTATGTCTCTGCCTCAGCTCAGGTAATTCAATCAAATTATATGTTCAAATGAAAGTTTGATACTCTTTTTTTTTTTTTCCTTTTTGTTCTTACTCTTCTTAATTATGTTTAGAGATTTTGCATACTTCTTGTTTATAGTTGATATTGCCATCTGAGATGACCTTTGCTAATAAATACACCTGCAACAAGTGATTTACTAACATTAATACTGTATATTGGCAAAGGAAACATGAATATTTCACCATATAAGCATGGAAAAATGAAACTTGGTACTTGTTGCTTGCTGGAGAACACGATAGTTGCATGCTGATTCCTATTAGTTTGCAGAATGTTAAGGTAAAAAAAAAAGGCAGATAACGGACAATTATTCAACAGCATTTCAATTACTCATTAAAGAGATAAATGGCAACAATATACAAGATATTCCTGCTTGAAAGTTTCCCTCAGATAGACACAGAACCCACATGAATTTGTCTTGTTGATCCACATGCATGACCATTTGCAGAATAGATACATTCATTATAATTCAAGCATTGAAGACATGAAGCTTGTATGTGATTGCTTTGGTGATAGTATGTCATTTTTCCCCCCTTCATTTATACCATCCATATTTTTGGGCTTGAATCATTTCCATCCCTGTGCATTAGAGCTTCAATTTTCCCTTTTCCAGTCAGCTTGTTTTAGAATCCGTCCACACAAAACTTTACTGGGCATATTCAAACAAGCAAATAAATACATGAAACGAAAAGAAGTACTCACCTTAGATTGGTTTCTTCAGGTGTAAGTGTAGCAGAGAAGCATCTCTCGGAATATATCTGGCAAAACAAGCTACAGGATGATCAGGAAAACAGAAGGTTTTTCCCATCTTTCACCTTCTTCACTCAACGAGATACAACACCTGGATCAGTTCCAATTGTCAACCCAACAACTCCAGGCACATCAACTCCTATTGTTAACACACCATCCCCACCAGCACCAATTTTCATAACACCAACCCCAACCTCACCATTAACAAATCCAACTCCACCAGTAACAAATCCCACCCCGCCAACAACAAATCCAACCCCGCCAATAACAAATCCAACCCCAAACACAACACCTACAGCATCAGGTGGTGCTTGGTGTGTGGCAAACCCAACTGCTTCTGAAAAGGCACTGCAGGTAGCACTTGACTATGCATGTGGATTTGGAGGTGCAGACTGCTCAGCAATACAACCAGGTGGGAGTTGTTATGAACCCAGTACAGTAAAAGATCATGCTTCTTATGCCTTCAACGACTACTACCAGAAGAACCCATCCCCAGCTAGTTGCAACTTTGGAGGAGCAGCACAACTGAGCTCCACTGACCCCAGTAAGATGAATTTTCATTGAAATTACTACCAACTTAGGAGGATGGTACCCATTAATTACTTATCCTCCTACTCTATTGCTATGTTCCAGAATGACTTTATTTTTCAACACTTGTGTAGAGATTTTGCAATAACTTGTATACTAAGACATGTTTCCAAATATCAAAAAACATCTTTTACCTGCCCATTTTGTTATTGATCACAGAGCCTTGCATAACTTCAACAATTTCTTCTTATAAACAATGTAGCTGAAATCTTGCTGACTTGATTCTATCTGAATTTCTTTTTTCAGGTAGTGGAAATTGCCACTATGCATCAGCCAGGTAATCCAGCATTTTGTTGCTATACTGTTTATTTCTCATTTAAGATGAACGAAACACAAGGTCTTAATTCATTTTGCAACTGCAGTACAAATTCAACATCCAATCCCCCACCAGGTGTCCCTTCACCATTTGTTCCTTCTCCTGTCACCCCTTCACCATTTAATCCTACACCAACTACAACAGTACCAGGAGGATCCACAGTTTATGGGGCATCAGGACCAACCGGGCTACCAAGCTCGGCTATCTCCATAGACAGTAGCATAGTGATTCTCATTGTGTCTCTGTCTGGATCATTCCTTACAGCAAATTATCTCAAACTCATGTAAGATCAATGTCCTGAAGACCTCCATAAAGGCTATGTGCCAGCAACAGGAGCATTTAGATGGTGGTTTTGGCAACATTATGGGCAAGCACCAAGACTTCTGAAGGAGGCAGCATGCCATGTTGGCCTTCATCCTTCTTGGCTTAAGTTGCCAAGCTTCATCCACATATCAGGCTGCATGAGTTGAGTAGGCCAAATGTATAATGGCAAAAGATCTCCACCTTTTGTCATTGGGGAGGAATTAAAGTAGTTTCTTCAAATTGCCATTTTAGCACAATAAGTTTAGTCAGTCATGGTTAAGGACACTTTTCTAGCATAGACATTTTATTCTAAAGATCAGCTACACATATGTACACAAACCCATAGCATATAGATGAATACTGGGAAATTTTTGTTGGTGCTGGTTGACAGAGATCATGTAAAATACTATATTTTAGTCATTAGAGTACATTGCATTTCATAATAAAGCAGCAAAACAAAAAAGTTCATCAATCAACCAAAGAAATGTAATCTACCTTTAGGATGCAATACTAGAAGCATATCTTCCTTCAACAAAGAAATCCACCTATTCCAGTAACCTGTAAAGGCAAACCAACCGATGGTTCAGAGTTAAGTCAAAAGGTGACATCTATGCAAACCAATCAAGAAACAAATTCAAGACAACAATGGCAGGCACTGAGGTAATGATACCACGTTATCAAAATGCATCAATACCAGTACAATCCACTGGATCAAAATGATGTACTCACCAAAACAGAAGAAATTATAAGTCATAATGTCCCATAAACACAATAAAAGTTAGCATTTCCATTTTTGTGCATGGATTCTAAAATTGCATTCCTATGATTGATCCTTTTGTTCCAATCAAGAAGATCAGCATTTAAGACTACAAGAAATCCATGCATAACTATAAGTCCCCATTACAGTCAATACCTGCAATAGCTGCCACTAATTTCATCATTCATTATCTTGCTCCACAGCGAATCATACACGGTATGGGTTAAAATGATCACTAAATTAATTAATCAACTTGAAATGTGTTAGACCACTCATAATGCTAGGTCTGAACTTTTGATCTAATGAATGAGTTTATATATTCAGGTCATCGTGACTCTGCTTCTCAAGACTTTGGCCTCTGATGCAAGAAATGGTTTATTGGAGTGATTATGATGCAGCTAATGCAAAAAGCTGAACATGCTCGTCAAAACCAAAATAAAATTGATGAAATTTAATTATAGATGTGCACAAGACTCGTGCCATATGTCTACTGCAAGCCTCTATGTCTTATAGGTGAACATGATCACAGTATTTTCTTCTCCAACTCTTCTTTTGGAGCCAGGACGTCATGTCAATGGTCCCTGAGGGTAATATCTCATTATTGATAACATTCTTTTGACTTTTCCAACTAAAAGGAAAATTAGATGGTCTGACTTCTCTAAATTCGATGAGGAAGCTCAAGGCCAGAACTAACCAAAAGTTGAATCACAGAGGCAAATGCAGCACATGTTTTCACAGATTTGAGTTTTTAAGGTATTGGTGGCAAGAGAAAATTAAATCAATCAGATATTAGCAACTTGGTCGACTTTTTCTTACATTCACAAGGATAATAGAATTTGGTCAACTTGTCCCTTATTTACATTCTACTTGTAAAGTCTGGGAATGTAACCATGCTCGTACAAACGAGCAGTTAATGAATGTATTTCTGAATATATCAACTCAACTTCAGGATGTGTCTTGTCGCTACTAAGAAAAGCATGCACTCCATCTTTCAGCTCAATCCAGCTACAACCAGGAACTTTCTTCATATTTTGTTGCCTCATGGTATACCTCACATCTGATACTTTATCATAGCAACCAGATGCAACATAAGCATTTGACATCAATATGTAACTTTCACATTGAGTTGGATCTAGTTCGAGTATCTTTTGTGAAGCAATTTCAGCAATATCCATATTTCCATGGAGCTGGCATGCTGCCAACAAAGCTCTCCATACTACTGGAGTAGCCTCAATTGGCAATGATCTTGCAATTTCAAATGCCTCCTCTATCTGGTTGGCACGGCCAAGCATGTCAATCACACAAGTGTAATGCTCAATTCTTGGAACAATACCATATATAGACTTCATATGAACCAGGAAGTCACACCCATGTCTCAAAAAGCCAGCATGACTGCATGCAGACAGTAGGCCAACAAAAGTAACTTCATCTGGCTGTACTTTTGCTTGACACATCTTTACAAAAAAATCTAATGCCTCCTTCCCGTAACCTTGCATACCATAACCCAAAATGATGATGTTCCATGAAGCCACATCCCTGATACTCATATTCTCAAAAACTATGAGAGCATCTCTCATACTTCCACATTTCACATACATATCTAGAAGGGCATTATTCACAGGGATCTTATCAATCACTCCAGAGGTGCCATACCTTCCTAACCCACTCACTATCATGTAAGAATGAACCTCTTGACCATGCATAAAAGCAGCCAAATCTGAGCAAGCATGGAGAACAGATGTAAGTGTGAGCAAGTCCGGCTTAATTCTACCATGTAACATCCGTTGAAAAAGCCTCAGAGTCACATCATGCTCACCACATGATTCCTGAACAGATATAATTGAGTTCCATGAATATAGGTCCGCATCTTCAATCAATTCAAATATGTTCAATGCATCTTCCACACCCTTGCATTTCCCATACATGTCAATCAAGGCATTCAGAACGGCAACATAGAAGTCATATCCCATCTTCATCACAAGACCATGGATTGCTCTTCCATTCTCAAACTCTCTCATCCCAGCACATACAGACAATATCCCAGTGACTGTAAATCTACACGGCACAATTCCATTGCTATTCATCCTCCTAAAAACCTCAAAAGCTTTATCAAACTTCCGGTTATTGCCATACCCACAAACCATGGCATTCCACAATACTACATCATCCTTAACAGAAAATCCCTCGAAAACTCTTTCCGCCTCATCAGCCAAACCAAGCTTCGAATAGCTGTTGACCAAAGCACTCCCTACATAAACATCCATTTCCAACCCCAATTTGAACAACATCCCATGAATCTTCCTCACCTCCAAAATCTCCATAATATCCCGAAACGCATTGATCACAACTGGAAACGTAAATTTATCTGGGCCGACACCCCTGTTTCGCATTTCCCTGTACAACTCGATCCCAACTTCACATTCTCCACATCCGACAACCCCGGCAATGAGTGCGTTATAAGCAAAAACATTACGGTCACATAATGGGGAATAAAACACATTAGCAGCATAATTAAGCTCATTACATTTTGAATACAGGTTAATAAGGCTGGTAACCGAAGACGGCGAAGCGAGAAGAAGCCCATTTTTAAGCATGTAGCAATGAAGTTGTTTGCCTTGTCGCAGATTCTGATACTGAGCACATGACTGTAGTGTGGATATACAAGTAGGAATGTGGAAAGTTGGGTGGTGGTGCTGATACAAATGCAACTTTTTTGCGAAAATTAAGGAATATTCAGAGGGTTTGGTGGGTAAAAGAAGTGTTCTGGAAGTGACAATCTTGTTCATTTAATGGGAGTTGGATTTTATGGATGCCATCGTGGTGATGGATCAAAGGATGTGGAGCAACATTTTTTTAATGAAGATGGGCATTTTGTCAAACAGGTGGTGCGCGTGGCGAGTTGGTGTGGTGAAGAAACGCGAAAGTTACTGTAACGAAGACGCGCGTTTTTCGATTTCAAGGTATTACGATCCTGTTGTATTTTCGAATTCTTTACCCATAACAAAACGAAAAGGTATTGTTTGTTGAAAAAACTGCGCGGCAGTACACGAAAATCTGAATAGTGTTGTACAATTATGTAATTTTGTAAAGATAACGGTTTTTTTTTTTTTTTGGCAATAATATGAAAATTCACGGAATGAATTTTGGTATCAGAAAAATAGCAAAAAGTATTATAATAATATAGAGTTATATTATGGGTTTCATCAAATATATAATATAAATTTTTTTATTTTTATCTAGCACCTTAAAATCTCTTTTATCCGATTATGTAAACCAAATGAAGAACTAAGACTTTTATATAGTCTAATTTCATAAAGTGATGGCAATCAAATACTTAAAGAAAGAGAAAAGAATGTAGTTTTAGTTTTAATATAGTTATTTTAACATCATCAATAAGATCCTTTAAATTAAAAAATATCATTCATGCAATATATGAATATTTAAAAGTTGTTAATAGTAGGGGTGAATGTAGTTTAATTTGGTTCAGTTTTTTCTCCAAAGCAAATCAACAATAAAAATGCGGTTTGGTTTTTTATCGTTTTAAGCCAAATCATATAGTTCTATTTCAAAACTTTTCCACATTATAAAACTTCGGTTTGGTTTACTAATTAAATCGTATTTAATCTTTTTAAAAAAATAGATTTGCTTACATATAATCTCATATAAGAAGTATATGAGGTAGTTTTAGCTTTAATATAATTATTCTAACATCATCATGAGATCCTCTAAATTAAAAAAAAAAAAATCATTTGTGCAATATATGTATATTTAAAGTTGTTAATGGTACGAGTGGACACGACTCAATTTGGTTCAGTTTTTCCTCTAAAGGAAATCAAACAATAAAAATGCAGTTTGGTTTTTTATCACTTCAAGCCAAACCATATAATTCTATTTCAAAACTTTTCCGAATCATAAAACTTCAATTTGGTTTACAAATTAAACTGTATTTTGTTTTTTAAGCAAATAGACTTGCTTACATATAATCTCATACAAGAAGCACTAAATTGATTAAATAATAATTTATATTAATATCATATAAATGATTGATAAAGTTAATATTCAAAAAATTAAAAATTTTCAAATATGTAATACAACTAATTTATTCCTCAAACTAACATATAGTATAAATTTTGAATTAATCTATAAGTCTTATTTTAAAAACAGTATATTTTACCAAGTTAAAACATTTCCAAAACAAATTTTTCATAATTGTTAATCAATTAATTCAAAGATTTAAATCAAGGAAATAGTTAATTTCGAACTACTATATATTACGATTCTTCTATTATTAAACGAGCTCAACCACTATATAAAGAAGAGAAGAGTAAAAGCAAAAAGACATGAGATGATAGTTTACTAAGAAATCATTATATCATGTGAAATTGAGTATTGTGGACAAGAAGCACTTTCGAGAGATTAAAGGTTGGGGGATATTCTACTAGGTAGAAGAGCTTGGGCAATTTTTGACTATTTGGAGTCCTTTTAAAAGAAGTTACTCTAGTAAAAGAGCTTGTTTTGAGTGTCTGTTTAAATAAATGATTTCAACTCAAAGACCTAGTGTGAGAAATGAGTTTTATGTGAAGGGTTGGAGGGCTAGAATAGTAAGAGTCAAGAGAACCACGAGGGATACATAAATAATAATTTCTACTAGGTGCTATCAGAGTTGTCATGGTTGCAGAACTCGTGTTCTTACTTTTGAAAAGAGATAGTAAATTCCTAACAATTTAGCTAATAGTATTGATAAAGAAGGTACAAGCGAAAGAACTGAACCTCTATATATCTAAACTGATATCTCTCTCTTTATTTTACCTCATAACTTTCAAATGTTACAAATAATCCTCCTAAACTTCGATAAATTGGTATCATAAATGATTTTTTTTGTTAAAAAAAAACACTAAGTTCAAATTTTAGAAAGTTTTAAAGTATATTTTGATAAGTTTGAATGGTACTTTTGCACCAAAGTCAAAGTTTTTGTGGGTTATTTGCTAATTTATCAAAGTTTAAAAAAGTAATTTACAACATTTGAAAGTTTAAGGGGGTATATTTACATAGATCAAAATTTAAAGGGGTTATTTGTATTTTTTCCTAAATTTAAATATATATACACTTAAATAAATATCAACTGAAAATTATTTTAAATTTTATATTATAATAAAGAAATCTTCTAATTACAAATAAAATATTGTTATTATAAAAAAAAAAACATTTGGTTCGATATTACAATTTACACCTTGTTTTCAGCTTCCTTGAAATTTTGGTATTTTATTTTACTTCACCTCTACTTTATGTTGTAAGGATGTTTACAAGTGACCATATTAATTGAATTTACAATCTTACATAATTATTGCTCTTTGTATAAACAAATGTTTTTACTGACCATTTACTTTATTGGAATAGACTCATAATAAATTATTATGTTATTAAAAAAAAAGCATCTCAAAATAAGCCTATAATAAAAAGTAATTAACTATGTTGCCCCCTCATTCTCTCTCATCCAAACTCTCTCTTGTCCCAATGTTCCATCAAAAGAAGAAACCTTAGCTTTCTTAATGTTATATTTCTTTTTAATAGTATTGATCATGCTCTTACACTAAACATCAATCTTATAAGTATTCTTTGTATGATTATGAAGAGACCTCATGGCAACTACTACCTTCTCTCGATCCTTTTGATGGAGATTCCCATGATTAGGAGGAGTGACCATTGGAGGTGCCATAATGAGCATGGATTCCATCAAATCCTCATATAAAGAATACAAAATAAGCATAACCGATAGTGAGTCTTTGGTTTAGATTTCATTAAATCCCCTATCCTTTGATCATCTATTGATACTAAAGAGGGAGAAAGAGAAAGAGATGCCATTTGACTTAGATTGAAGCATGATTGTCATGCCCTAAAAGAGGGCTTGGAAGTTTCTAATAAAAGCTATCACATCACGTGTGCACCTATTACATGATAATCGTCTTATGAGTTAGAGGTCGTAAGACTGTAATTAAATATTTAATCAATTATAACTAATCATATTACATATAATCATATAATAAGAATATAACTATGAATTCCATGTTCTACGGTCGACTAAGATTGCAAAGAATTGGAATCCCCCACTAAAACAGCAAAATGGAAAAACGTATATAAGTTTTACAAATTCCATTCCCACATTAAGTCTCTAAGAATAAAATTTCATTAATTAACCTATTAAAATGCAATAATTGACAAAATTTGGATGCCTCTAGCATTCCAATATTTCATTCCATCTATCCCCTATTTATCAGAACAATTTATAACTATATCTCAAAAGTAAGCTTCACCTAGGTCCCATAATAATGCAAACCGAAAGTTTTAATAAACTAGATCAAATATTTACAAACATTTTTCCACTAGTATTATAATATAGATTTACATAAAGATTTCATTCTAGCTATTAAGCCTTTCTTATCCTAGAAGTTTGCAGCAAAGTTTACTTACTTTAGTGCTATGCCTAGGTAACAAGTTTTTGTAATCACATCTTACATCATACAATCTATCCTAAGGTGAGCTAAATTGCCCAGTGAGTTAAGAGTGAAATACTCTCAATACTGCACAAACATAAACAATTTACACAAGTTCTCAATCATATGCTATGTATAGGTAACCATATAAAATGCAACATTGTACGCAGTCTTTTAGTAACTAGCATAAAGTCTAGGGTTTATGCCCCCCTTGACCTTGAGTTGGGGATTTGCATCACTATCATCAATGCCTAGGTCACAATCCATTTATTTTCATCTTATCTCTTTATTAGGAATTGTCTTTTAATTTTAATCCCTTAAGCTCTAGTTGTAGTTTAGCACACCAAGCATACACACTCTCAAGGACAAATTAGACTTGGTATCGTCAAAGGCGAGACAATATGCTAGTCACTTAGTTCGCCAATTGCGGAACAATAATCCTACTCGATTACTTTCGGTGTGCCTTATAGCAATGATGACCTTCAATTTCATGCAACGTCCCATGTAATGCATGCCAGATTTTTATTTAAGTCGTAATAATAAATTTATCATTTTTTTGTGATCATGCAAAATATAGTCACATTAATGAGAAATATTGAAAGTATCAATCAATTTCAATCATGAAATAGCAGTCATAACTTAGAAAAGACAAATAATAAAAAAGTATTTTCCTACACATACCTATTGTAGCATACCTTGCAGCGCCTACACAATAAACCATCCATGGCATACACAACACGCCTAGCATATGCACCCTACACACCCAGCACATGCACCCCGCACGCCCATGCACACACGCCTTGCACACTCAACACACTCACACTATACGATTGTGCATACTCACCCAGCACACTCAATTTACACAGCCATGCTACATGCTTATGCACTTCCACTCTACATGCACACGCACTTTCACTTTGCACACCCATGCACACATTGCACACTCACTCATAGCAACAACACATTTCACACTACACCATTCTCGTACACTTCCACACAACAACATAACTCATCTACACAATCAAACATAACACACACACACACATACACACGTGTACCTACATGGTCACTAACAGCAATACGCGCACACAATCCAACACATCATACACATACATGCCTACACATGTACAATCATCACAGCACACACACTCACGCACTAACACGACTCACAACACACACACACATAAGCACACACAGTGCACAACACACACAACACTTACACACACCTACTCAAACACACACACGATCATATAGCCCACATGTACGCACCTATACAGCATGTAACACACACACTGATTCCATCAACACACATATGCACACTCTACCTTGCTCTAACACACCCTCCACGATCACACATAGCCACACATAACACACAACACACTCACACACATCGTAGCACACCATAGACCCAATGCACATTACACCAGATCGACAAATATAGCACATAACATACACCTACCAACGTTTATAGCTCATATACACAACACATAACACACTCACATCAGAGTTTCCAACACACACATAGAGCACATAATTCACACACACAAAACATATAGCACTAGTAGCTGCAACACACATTGCACTCACTCCCTTCATGCTCACCACACACAATAGTAAAGTACAACATGCTCCTCCCCTACACCACTTCACGCACCACAACCTAACTACACATACCACATACAGTGCCTCACGCATCAGCACACACTAGCACCTTACACATTCAACATACACTGACACCTCTTCCCTTACTACACAACTACACACAACACATCCAACATCCATACATACAATCACACATAGCAACACGCACTCACAGTCATTCCCACACACACCAACAGCACTCTACAGTGCACACCACCCATTCACACACCACACGCACAACATACTACACCACAGCACACACTACACCTACATTCACACAATAGGTTCTCACCGTAGTGCACACTACATTTACACACATGCATTCCCTGTTCCAAACACATGCACATGCTAAAGTACACACAGGACACTCGACCCAACTACCATTCACAAGTTCAACACTAGCACTTCCATTTCGACGCATTTGTAGCCATATTCACATAATAGAGAAAAGTGTCTATGGATAATCTAAGCAGAGAAACATGCAATTTCTATACTCATGCAAAAATTAGCCATAGTTATTTCATATAAAGTTCACGATGATAATAAAACTTATACATATATATATCTTTATTTACATAGAACAGCACACCACAACATAGGTTACAGTATGTCATAAAGTTCCTACTCACTTGGGTCTCATTTTCTTTATTGCTCAAGAAAATTCTCGAGTAAATACGTGGAATCAAAATCTTCTCCTACAATACAAGAAAATAGCATTATTATTACTATTTTTATTAATATTGCCCTATCTAGTGTATTTATAGGAATTTTTCATATTTTCTAAGCTAAAAACTTATTTTTCTATACATATTAAAATTGCATTTAAATTCTAAAAATAGGATTTATTCACACAAGTTTAGTCTAGATTTGTAGGGCTCACCTCAAGAATTGCACAGTTGGTCTCGGATTGCAATTTGGACATCGTATATACATTCTATAGATTTTTTTCTTCGCTTTTCTACATGTTTTTCCCTTTCCTTTTTCCTTTCGCTTCCTATTCTATCTTTGTTCTTATCTTCCTTCCCCTCCCTCCCTCCCTCTCACTTTCTTTTAGATTCTGGAAAGTGGCATCTCATGAAGGTAAATCAGTTTAAGGGCTTTTATATTAGTAATTTTTTTATTTTCCAGGTTCGTTCGTTACGCATGGTAATTTAAGTTTAGTAACTTTAGTGTTGTATCATGAAATTTTATGATCAAGCTAAATGAGTTATTCCGAGCGTAAATATTTACTCAGAATTTTCATTTGATTAACCTAAACCTATAATTTTAATTTATTTGATCGTTTATTTCAAAAATTTACATGATTTGCTATTTAAACAATTATTTCTTTTAATTTAAATTTATTTGAGTTATAAAAAAGACTTTTAATATAATTTATAAGCTAATCTGGTATTAAATTTTTTGTTAATTTCTCGGGATTTACAATGATCGATGGTGGGTATTTTAATGTTAAAGGGTGACTAATCGATGGTAGATTGGTGGTCTATTAGTCTACAGTGGTATGGAAGAGGATGAAGAAGAAGAAGGATGAACAGAAGGGTAATTGAGGAATAACATTGATGAATTGCAATTCATGGGAGGAAATAAAAAATTGCAACTCAATGGTTTTGGTAATGGAATTCCTCCTCGTTATAGCTTTTACAGATCTCCATGTAATTAAACATCGTTATAGTATTTTAACAAGAAATAAGGCTATAATTGATTAGTAATTACATCAAAGTAAATGTTTATTAGCAGGGGCTAATGCAAAATCATACTAATGGGAGACTAGATCTATAGTATTGAAATTAATATTAGAATCATTCATAAAAAAAATATTCACTTATCATTACAAATATAATGTATCTTATATATATATAAATAAATGTATTATTCACACAATCTAATATTAAATAGAATAGTAAATTTAAATGCCTTTTATTTATTGATTATGAGTACTTGATATACTTAGTAAAAGGGTAAAAGAATTTTTTTTTTAAATATTTCATTACGCATATATATTAGTCAAAATATTATTACCAATTTATAAAAAATGGAATTAAAACAAAAAAACTCGTATAAGTTTTATTGTTAACAAAAATAAATCATAAGTATTTAAATAAAAAATTACAAGTAAAATGAAAATAACAACATATATAAATAATATAGTATTTTATAATTTTTTATACTTTTTTTACAAAATTATTTCACTAGTAATATCATATAAAATATTTTTTTTTTAAATACAAGTAATTAAACAATTAATTATTCAATAATGCTTATTCCTTTTCATAATATCAATAATGAAAAAAAATGTTAGTACTTTAAATAATTTAAACTACTATTATTTACCAATAATTTATGCAACATGATTGAAATGTTTATAACATTAAATGTTATTATTATTTATTATAAAGTTACTGATAAATAAATAGTATCTATTGAGAATTTATTTAGTTAACTATTATCATTTTTATTAATGAAATTCAATTTTATTAGTTATAGTGAAAAAAAAAAAAGAGAATGAAAATTATTTATTGAAAAATACATAATAAATACAACTTAAAAAAGTAAAAGGTAAGTCTAATAGGAATCAAACCTATGACCTTAAGTATGTAAAAAAATCATTTAACCAATAATCCTTATTAAGTTTTATAATAAAATTTACACTTAAAAATATAAATATAATATATTTTTTAATTTAAAATAAATTTAAATAAATAATTTTTTGAGGCTCAAGGGGACAAGGCCCCTTTTGCCCATTACCTAGCCTTATTACTCCAAAGTGGAGATGTATATAATCTTGTGAAAGCCACTATTTAGGAAGATCAAGCTGAATTTGGAGAGCTATAAACTGCTCTTCTTGGGTAGCTTTGACCAGGCATTAATCAAATCTTGTAGATTGGATGGCGTTATTAGATATAAGATATCTATTATACCAACATGCGTGTATTAGTACAATAACAACAACACTTAATGTCGGAAAAATGTTTGAAATGTTGTTTCCTAATTACAAAATTTCGTTGTAGGATCCAAGGCTATTAAGTGCCCTAAAGGATCAGGTGTAGATTATTGAAGCCTCCTTGACACCTGATTCAATTGCTACTACCTTACAATATGAAATGGTGTACATGGTACAAAATCATTTGTTAGATCTTGCTCCCATTGAGAAAGGGGAAGAAGCCCTAATTATTTCAATGGACTCCACTTATATTCCCACATGTATACATGCTCCTAGATAGTTACAAACTTTTAAAGTTGTTACTAGAAACATAGGTTACCAGCTACAAAAAAAAAAAAAAAAATAGTGAAGCTTTGTACCAATTCAATCTACTGAACCAAGTTTTGTAAAAAAAAAAAAAAAAAAAAAAGCTTATGGAATTGTATCCATTAGTTTTAATAAGAAGAAACAAGAAGAGGAAAGACCAACACCCTCTATCTTTCCCACTCTGTTCATAGTTCAACTTATTAAGACTTATTAGGCTCCCAAGCCAAATAAGACTCTCCAAAAAATCATTTAGCACTTTGATGATGAAGGAAGGCCAATTTTCTTTTTTAAGAATCCTTTCAATGGACACCTATATTTTGACAAGAAGTATAGGTGTGATGATTGCCATTTAAAATGAACTTTCTAGATGGTCATTCTGTGAGAAGCTTGGATGACAAGAAAAAGAGAAAGAAAGGAGGATCAAATCATTAAGGAAGGTACCAAGATAGAGACCTTACCATAAGTCCCCTTAGTGAAGATTATGGCAAATGGCAGTACATGGTCTCCTATGGGGACCTAAATAAAAAAAAAAAGAATTGAAGATTCTGACTCTTCTAATGATGATGAGCAACCATCATCAACTCTATCAAACTATAATCCATAGCCATAGCCACCTCAAAGGTCCCTCTTTGATGTTTTCATAGGACTTCAAATGATATAGTTAGATCTTTAGGAGCTAACACAAGCAAAATGCCATCCAGCTCCTAAACCCCTAAAAAAATACATGATGAAGATAAGACAACCTATGCATAAGATTCCAAAAATGATATGGGTACCCAAAAGAAAAAAAGAGATTGAAATGCTCATATCACACTAGATGGGAATCAATAGGATGGACGATGACCAAAACTCCATCTCCATCAACTAATGAAGAGACTAGAACTAAAAGTTCACTCCCTTTGACGAACTTAATAGTCCATCCTATGAAGATTTCAATCATGGAGGAAGTGATATCGATGACTACGTGCAAAGTGTTCTCAATGCTTCTATAAAAAAGGAAGACCAATCTCCTACATTATCCTCTAATCTACCAGCTCCATCCTCTTTTAAAGCCAAAGACAAGTGACCAATTTTGCCATCTTCCTCAAGAGGCTTCTGCATGATCTAGGGAAGTTCAAAAGGAAATGAGAAGTTTCCTCTTCTTGAGGAGCACCAACAAAATGAACATAGGTATGTTCCCAAGATTTGAGATCCAACAAAAAGATATGTTCATGGGAACACTAAAAAGAGTAGCATAATAAAAGCCACATTAAATTGGCACACTAATAATTCATTGGCACAAAACCGAATGCTTAAAAGAATTGGGTCCAATGTTGAGAGTATTCAACATTGATTATCCACTATTTAAAAGAAGGTAGATGAATCCTCAAAGAAGATAGTTTTTTTCCATCAGTGGCTAAATGAAGTTAAATACTCTATACCATTACTAAGATTGTCACTTTCTTAATTCATTGAATAAAATGAAAAAAAAAAAAAGAAAGATAAAAAGCTAAAAAATCCAATTAGCATGCTTGAAGCAAAATAGCAAGATTTACCTTTTACTTTTGATATATCCACCCCTAGTAAAGATAAGCTTAGAAAGCAAGAAGTGGCCCTCTTTATTTATGCTAGAAGAGCAAAGTTCACCAAGGAAAAAGAGCATAATAGAACTAAGAAATGAAGTTAGGAGAAAACATGCTACCAAAAAAAAAAAAAAAATAGAAGGAAAAGCAGTACGCTAGTACCACAATCTTCTAAACTCAAAAGGAAGAATAACTTGCCAACTCCTTCAAACCTATACAGAACAAAAGACTAGGGTAGTGTTAATGATGAAATGGGCTCAAGAAGTAAGAATCCAAATCTTCTCATGGTGAAAACCCATGAAACTTCCAATCTTGTTGAGACTTTCCTTAAATAATACCAAGTATAATTCTACAAATTGCTATGGTAGAATCAAATGAGGAAAGCTCAAAGGCTAGTTTAAACACTTAGTCCAATAGTTAAAACAAAGAATCCAATTCTAAGGATTCTACCACAAGTACTAATTCAACTTTAGAATTTGAAATTGAAGAAAGCATTGAAACAAAGCCTAGCTTAAGCTTTGTTAACTCCCAAGGATCAAGCACAAAAGCTCCACTAACTCTCACGGTTAAAAGCAATCATGAAGATTTTGACTTGAGATTAGAAACCTTTGATCCCAAGCCATCAACCACTAAGAAAAGACCATCAAAGTGTAGTCATACATTTACAATTGATGATATTCTTTACTCAAAGTGGCTTGAAAGACTATAAAAATTCCATGCATGGTTAATTAATAAATTCTTAACTAATATAAACACTAATGAAGTCCTGTCCAAAATTGTGACTAGATTCATTGGAATTTTAAAAGACTAGTGGAACATAATATCTGAACAAGATCAAATGGTCTTTCTAACCTAGGCAGATTTTAACCAAATAATTAGGATACTCCACCAATTCCTCATTGGAAATCTAGAGGATACCAGAGAAGTCAAAACAAAAGAATTCTTTAAGAGAAAATGTTGCTTATATAAGAAAAAAGATCTGAATTTACACTATAAGAAATTGGTGCAATTGTTTTATCAACTTAGAGCAAACTACACTCTCTAACCTATATTCCTATCATCTATCCTAGAACCAATTGCTAAAGGGATAAAAAGATTTTTTAAACTCATGAATGTAAGAATCATAGACATGCTTATCGAAGAAATTTAGCAAGTCATACATCTAGTGATTGATGACATGTGTGGAAAAAAAAAAAAAAAGACAACTCTTTAAAGATTATATCAAAGGAGGAAAAATCCTCAACAAGATGTGCAAGAAGACGAACCTGTAAATCAATTGCAAGCACTCCAATAAGGAATGTACCTATTCCTCTAAAAAGAAGAAGCATTTTAAAAAGGTCACAATCAAGAAAACCTATAAAATGAAGAAAAGGAGGAGGAAGAAGTGGAAACACTTTAAGAGAAAAGGCTGGAAGGGTAAAAAGTCCCATCGCTACTTCATTTGCAACAAAATAGGACACTATGCAAAACAATATCTAACCAAAGGTGCCTAAAAAATGATACAAGTGATCCTCTAAAAGACTAAGATCGGAATAAACAGGGTAGAAGATCTTGAATCTTTATTTTCAAAAGAAGATGAAGTCACAGAAAAGATTCTATTCTCCCTAAAAGTCTTTTGATTGTATTAGATTATAAATTTATAAACCCAAAGAAATCTGATGATCGAGTTAAGCAAGTGTATTTATCTAATTTAGTATAGATTTTAGTAGGTGTTATCCTTAAGAATACTAAAAACAAGTACTAGTATTAACATTTTTCTACTATCTAGTCTAAATCTTAATATGAGATTAATAATTTAAACTACTAATTAATTAATTTAACAACACTAAGATTTGTTATAAATGTTTTAATGGATGAATTCAATCATAAAAACGTACCCTTCATCTTGATTCACTCTAAACTCTAGCTTTCTTATAATAAGGTATTGATTAATAAATTGTTTATGCTTTGCACTGCAGAAATTTCTAATTAAACTAATTACTCCCTTATGTTAATTAATTCTTAACCTTACATGGAATAGTGGAAACCTTTCCCTCACTATCGTCGTATAAGATTTTATTAAAGTTCATAATTCCTAAGTGAAGATTTAATTTTTGTGCAGAAAATCAAAGTTTTCTTACCTTTAGGCAAAACATGCAATCTTTCTATTCATGGAGATCTATCCTATTAGATGAGAACTCTCTCTATCTAACAAGAATCATGTATGTAATTAATTTGTGCACATAAATTAATCACAAAACAATCAAAATACATGAATAGATACAAAGGCATAAATTTTTTATGAATCAATAAATAATTTAATCACATGGTTTAGAGTTTCACAAATTCAGGGTACATAAATCTACTCCTCCATGGAATTTACGATAATCACAAAGAATCTAAAGGAATAACAATTAATCATGATGAAAAGAATAAACCCTTGTAAATGTTATGTGATCTCCGATGATGCTCTAATGATTTCTCTCTTTAAGTTCATAATTATGCTCTCCTAAGGTTTTTAGAGTGACTTTGAATGATAAAAAAAAAAATCAGAACTCTCTTTTAAATTGTGGAATAAATCGAGTATTTATAGTTTTTGAAACAGATGTAGCATGCACGCCTATACTCGAGGCTGTGTACTTTGGAACAAGGTAAAATTCTAGCATTCGAGGTTCTATATAGCCTCCTACACGGTCATACTTGAGATTGTGCACTCTAGAATTCCTTCATTTTATTCTCTGGTATGATTTCCTCTTTTAGCACTACTCTCTACACAACTTGTGCAACAGCTAAAGCACATTTTCAAGATGTATTCTTATTACTTTTTGCCCTCTAGCACTAGTGTTTACATGGCCATGCTAAAGGTTGTGTACACATGGAAATCAGCATTTTTTATACCTTGCCAAATTTTGCCTCGTTTTTACTCTAACATTCTTTAAATCCTTCAATCATCCTCTTAAAACCCTAAATTCAAATATTAAACACTAAAGTATCATTTTCTTGATAAATTCACAGAAAATTCATATAAAATTATATTTAATAAGTAGTAGATATAAGGCTCTTTCAACACTTATCAAACTTTCCTACACTTAACTACTTGCTTGTCCTCAAGCAAATAAAATAAGGACAAAAAAAAGACCTTATCATCAATTATACTCATTATGAACTTCAAATCACAAGCAACATTCTTTACTTAATTAATTCTTAGTAACTCGTTAGTGACTATCACTCAAACCTACCATAATTGTATGTGTACTTAACATATAGTAATTAGACTTTTCAAATTAATCCAAGTAAGTTAAACCATTATCCTCACCGTTTAGCTATCGCTTTTAAATCATGTAGGAAATAACAAATCAAACAAAGCTCAAGCTACTCAACTTGCATCTCGCCACTTACCAAAAAGCATATAAAACATTTAATGATTTTTCTAAGCACAACAACAACAAGTGAAAGTATATGGCATCTATTATTCTCTTGGATTATTTTCCTTTTTTCTTTCAAGTCTCTTTATTTAAACTAAGTCAATTTGATTTTTCTTTTTCTTTTAGTTAAGTTTAGTTTATTTGAGCTAAGTAACCCATGTAGCGGGCTTTCAGCTGATAATCTTAGGCTCATCACCCAAGTTAACAGACATTATCCCCTCAATGGAGGGCATCCTTACAGGCTTATTTATCCGAGTTACAAGACTTGCTAAACTTGCCTTTTTGATATTCCTTAAAGTTATGGTACTTTCATCGGTTGGTCAATCCCAAGACAGACGACCTTACGTGACCAGGTTTTAAAGAGACCCCATCGAATCCCCCCTTACCTTAACACATAGAGACTCAATAATGATACTCATTACCTAAGTAATTTTTTTTTTTTAAAGAGACCATTTTAAAAAGGGATTACCAAGTTAACAATTTCGCATGTCCTTTTTCACAAAAAGGTTGAAAGAGTTTTCAAAATGATTAAATATCAAATATAAAGACACAATTAAGTCACTTGAAACTAAGGATTTTCATTTACTTCATAACTGTAAATTCAGTTATTAAACAACAAATAGATTTACCCCTCTTGGATTTTATCATAGAACTCTAGCTAAGTATGCTAAGCCAACAAATAGATGTGCAAAGCACACAAAGTCGCTACTTTTATATATGTGTATACAAGAATAATACTTTTACATTTTAATGGGTATAATTTCTAGGTTTTCACTTTTCAATAATTCAAAATCAAAATAAAACTTAATTGCAAACTTGTAAATGTGAGAAAATTTGATCAACAAGTGCATAAGATACATAAACAATTCAGAACACCTAATTGCTTTTGTCTTTGTATACCTTCCCCACACTTATCTAAGACATTGTCCCCAATGTCTTCCCAAAGCAAACACATACAGGGAAAAAAAAGAAGAAGAAGAAAAAAAAAGAGATAAAAGAAAAAGGATACTAAGGACTTTCTTGGTTTTTATCATGTGTGAGTTGTGAATCTAGCAAAGCAAAAGTTGTGTAGCATCAACCTTAAAAAACAAAAAAAAAATGAAAATGGATGTTAGCCTATCCTGGTCTAAAAAATAAAACATCCAGTAGATTCAAATAAAGAGTCTTCACATAAGGGACTCAATTAGTTACAACCTAGATGCGGGAAATAGAGCAGTTATTATTATGAAAAAAAAAAAAATCTAAAAAGCCTAAGTAAGAAAATGTAGGGTTAATAGATAAGCTAGCTCTCAATCTTCCTCTTCACTACTATCTTCAACCTATATTGCAACTTCGTCATCCTCCTAATCATCATCATGATCATTATCATCATCATCCATCTCATCTCCCTCATCTTCAAAACTAAAAGACACAGCAATAACTGGGTCCTTTCCACCTTTTCTAGATGTTTTAGGAGTAGTGTCATCAAGTAAACTGAATTCGAGGGAAGATTTATATGTGGGTAGATCAACTAGTGGTGGGAGAGAAACAACTAACAAGTTTCCCTAAGAATGCTCAAATCGCACTTCTGAAGCGCTTGTTTTACTTTCTTTTCTATTTATTCAGTTTCCTCTCTTCTTAAAATTCTCATTTCAAGCTTTGAATCTTGCTCTCAAGAGGTAGGGCTTGGGAAGTAGATGTAGCACAAGGGACAGAAACTCTCTTAGGAGGAGTAGAATACCTCGATAGAGTAAAGAGATTAATCAACTTAACCATCCCTTAAAGCCAGAATGAGCTATTGGAAAGTTTTGTGGCAAGGATGCCCAGTTCATCTAGATTAGGTGCTCAAAAGATATCATAACCCTTTAAGAACTTTGTAATATAGCCCCACAAGATATGCCCTTTGCTTGAGGATCAATAGCCTGCTTGTGTAGGAACTTAGCAACTTACAAGCTTATATTGATCTGAAATTTAGTAGTCATGCTGTAAAGATGAAAATTTTCAAAGTTTTTTACCACTCCTTGGTTGCTTTTTCATCCTCTTATAGTATGTGTTAAAAGAGGATGAACAACTTTTAAATCTACATTTTTTATGAATGAGGCCTTGAACTTAAAAGGATTATAACAGATTTCTACCTCACATAGTTGCTCCTAATATTTCTGAGTTGACATATCTTTTGGCTAAGTGGTTGGCAACTGCTAAAATTTCACTATATTGGATTTAGATACAAAATATAAGCACAAGTACCTTTCAAACCTATAGGAGGGGACAATGTGTTTCTATCCTTATGCTTGAAATGTGAGACAGTGACGATTAAACTTCAATGTAGAGAGAAACTCAAGAGTGATCTCCCTATAAACTGGTTCGTTAATCTTAAAAAAAAAAAATGGCTTAGGGCCCACCACTTATTATCTCACAAATCCTTTCATCAATCCCATACGCCTTGAGGATTTTCTAGTTAAGGTATTTGTTATTCCTAAAGGCTATTAACTCCAGTCTTTTTTTTTTTTTTTTATCCTTACTCTGCTCTTCATTGGAGTATTTGACAAACACATCCTCCACTACCTCTTGCTATTGATGAGTTCTTAGCCTCTTGCTAGAGTAGGAGGCCATTTTTTACTGTTATTGAGATGTGGAAGCTTGCTGTTTTGCCTTTCGCATATTCCATTGACATAACTTTTTATTGAAGCACCATCTTCATGAATTTTCTCTACCTCCCTATGAACTTTTCTTCCAAATGTGGTACACAAGAAAACCCATCCCACTAAACAAGTATTTGGAAATTACATGTTTCGAAATTGATAGTCCCAATCCACGATTTCCAAATACAAAAAAATTGCAAATTAGGATTGTAATTTTTTGATATAAAGAAATCGCATTCGATATGATTTTCGAATAGTATTTTAAGAATTTTTTTTTTAAAACTGTTTTTTTTTTTAAAAAATAATTTGCGGATAAACCCGTACATTTCTCAAAATATTTATACTTATTTAACAATTAAAAAAAAAAAAACTTTTCAAGGAAAAAAAGAAGGAGATGTGAAATATTTGCTCTTGGTAGTGGCCGTGTCTGCCTAGGCATCCAAAGTTTCCAATCCCCGTTTTCACTTCTTTCTTTTTCCTTCTAATGGAGGTGGAGGTGGACATCCATCCTTCGACAAACCCCGAATTAAAGCATCAAGCCCTAGTCATAACCGGTAAGCAA
The DNA here is from genome assembly GCA_037954665.1 of Laguncularia racemosa. Lineage (NCBI taxonomy): Eukaryota > Viridiplantae > Streptophyta > Magnoliopsida > Myrtales > Combretaceae > Laguncularia > Laguncularia racemosa. Next base: position 2,948,391 of record JBBMOL010000078.1, on the reverse strand, counting down.
TGTCTTCATCCTCCAACACTACATCATATCTTCCGTCTTCGGTGGAACTGAATTAATATTTCTCTAATCAAAACTCTTGTATTCAAATTTAAAGTCAATAACCTTTTCGACTAATACCCCATATGCATAAATAAAGCCGTAATTTGCACGACATGACTCGATTGATCCGAATGTGGATATAATGTGACGTGAATCAACACATAGTAAAACAAATTCACTACCACCTTGCAATCCACGTGGCGTATTGGTCAGCCTGTTACTTGGTAAATTATCATGTAGTGATGGGTGTCGTTGTGTGTTTCGTGTAAAGTTGAGTTCTTTTTTACGTCTGCAGATGAAATTGACGAATTCCGGCTCCGTGATGTTATTGCTAATGGTCCGTTAAGCTTTGATGATTGGACTTCTCTGATTTCACACGTTGAGAAGAAATGTCCTGTAAGTTGTTTTCGCAAGTTCGTTTAGTTATATTTGTTGAATTTGCTCAATGCTTCGACTAGGCTGTGATGGTAGTTATGAATTATGATTTGCGGCATTGATAAACGTGTTACTTGAATGTCTTTTTTTTTTTTTTTTTTCCTTGTTTGTTTTCCCCAATTTTAAGGTAGTCATATTTTTCTTTAGGAACCATGCAGATAAATGAGATGAGTAACAGTTTTGTTGCTGTGACACGCAGGATGGTGATGAGAAATTGTGCCTTGTGTATGACTCCTTCTTGACCGAGTTTCCCTTGTGTCATGGGTACTGGAGAAAGTATGCTGATCACAACATGCGGTTAGGTGATGTTGATAATGCTGTTGAGATATTTGAACGAGCTGTGCAATCAGCAAACTATTCGGTGGGGCTGTGGGCTGACTACTGCCAGTTCGGCATATCTGTTTTTGAGGATCCAGATGATATTCGTAGGTAATTGCAAGCCTCAGCACATGGGAGCTTGATCCCAGTTTATTGGGCCTTCTGTATTGAGCGAGACATTTAAGTATTGATTATAAGTAACTGATTATGCTATTCTTTCTTGAAGTAGAGGAGAGGCTTTATTTATCTGCTGAACAAAGTATTCTGTTATTAGGACCAACTTGAAATATTTTAGAGCTGTTTGTTTTCAATAATTTTTTTTTTGTATACATATTTTAAACCATATAGATTATCCTTTTTGGTTCCTAAGTTTATTTTTAAAAGAGATTCTAGGATAACTTTCCTTCTTTCACCAGTTTCTGTTTACTTTTACTCTTCAAGGGTTCACATTCTCCTTCTAATTTTTAATGGTGGAAAGACAATGCATTGCTGCGACTTCCTTTCTATGGAAACTAAAGTACATAAGTTTTCTGAGTCTGAATTTATTTGGCCCACAAGAGTTAACTGGATGAAGAGTGAATGCTATGTCTTGTTATTCTTGTTACTTTATGAGGAATGATATCTTCATTTTTCAGATTATTTAGAAGAAGCTTGTCCTTTGTTGGAAAGGATTATTTAAGCCATTCTTTGTGGGATAAGTACATTGCATTTGAATTCTCCCAGCAGCAGTGGAGTTCCCTTGCTCTGATCTATGTTCAAGCTCTAAGATATCCCACCAAAAAGCTACATCACTATTTTGATTGGTCAGTCTCTTTCTTGATTGATTTATTTATTTATATATATTCAAGACTTATCAAAGGCAATGATTGGGAGTTTTCACAAAACAACTTTTGGAATGGAATTACAATTCTCTCTACCATAACCCCTAATCCAAATAAACCTGACATGTTTACATGGAATAGGGACCCTTCCGGAATTTTTTCTATCACAAGTGCATATAAGGCCTTAGCACCACATAGTGGCCTAGTCCCTTGGTTAAAACTAATTTGGAACAAGTTCTCAATGCCAAGGCACTCATTTATTCTTTGGCTAACATGAAAAAGGAAATTATATACCCTGGATAAACTAAGTAATTGGAGAGTGACTAATTCAACTACATGTTACCTTTGTTCAGCTAGGTAAGAAAACCATAACCACCTGTTCTTTGACTGCTCTTTCTCTACACAAGTGTGGTTAGAAGTTTTGGTAACACTTAAATGCCCACCTTCATTCTTATTTTGGCAAACCATATCCAATGGCTTAATGAGTATAGCACTTTCAAGCAATACTCTGATCGTGGTGTGGAGAGTTACCTATGCAACAGTAGTATATTATATTTGGAAGACAAGGAACCCAACTCGCCTTGGAAATCCCATGCCCTCGCCAACATCTCTAGCTAGACAGATTTTAGCTTACTTAAAGCTTCTTATCTCATGATTTGGTTTACATGAGTTTCTATACAATTTTGTAAATTTTGTGAAATTCTAGTTCTAGGATGGAATTTTATTGTAATCCCTTCCTGCGTTTAGCGGTTGTACATTCTCTTTATTCAATATAATTACTTACTTACCAAAATAAGACCTATCAAGTATACATTCTTTCTAGAATATGGACCTTCTATGTAAACCAAGAGGTTTAAGACTTGTCACTAATTCCTTCACTTACATGCTTCTATTATCTTATTTATCCTCTTTTCATATTGATCCTTAGAAGTATATAGCTGTCGCATATTGATTACAAAGCTTCTCTCTCTCTCTCTCTCTCTCTCTCGCTCTCTTCTTTTTCTTTTTCCACTCTCAATTATGTCAATAAAGATAAGGAGGAGAAATGCTCTTATTTCTTCATACTCTTCATAATTGTATGTTCTAAGTTTCTATTATGTCAACTGAATCCTTTGGATTATCCTCGCGATTATTTGTCCAAAATAGCACCTAAGAGAAAGCAAGGTCTCAAGAAAATGGAAATGCACCCTGTTTATAAAGAAGTCAAGAATGCTTAGTCAGAGCTTCTGCCAGTGCAGCTTAAGTTGGACCTAAACTATCTAGGGACAGTTATTAAAAGGATGGTGGAGTGCTTTTGTGGAAATATACATGCAATGAAATAGGAAATTATGAAACCTGATGAGAATCATATATGCCACTTAAAATTTTAAGCTATAAAAGCTGATTCTTGCACTCTTATATCTCAACACCTTCCCTTAGGTGCTGAAATTTTAATCAATACCTGTCATGCTTTTAATAGGAATAAGAACTAGAATGCAGATTTGAACCCTTGATAACTCAGTAAACAATAAACATCATCAGAACCATGACCAGTTTTTCTAAAAGTCTAAGCTTCTTGATCAATGTCTGAGTTTTCTGTATCTATACTTCAAAAGAAATAATCTCATCAAGAAGTATTTGCAAGAGGATCAGCTGAACAAAATTGTTCCATCTAAATTATAACAACAATAACACTCAAGCTCCCACTATGTTAGGTCTGTTATATAGATCTTGTTTTGCTATTGCATTCTAAACCATCTCAACCATGTTTCCCTCATCTTCTCATCTATGGGTACTACTCCAGCTTTATCTTGAATCCTGCCATTTCTTATCTTATTTATTCTCAGGTAATCGTGCCACTGTCTTAGCAATTGTTCTCTTTGCAACTTCGTCTTCTGCTCAAGTCCATAATTTGCTGCCCAGACATTGACATTTATAAATCATTGCTGGTCTTATAGTTGTATGAAAGAACCCACCTTTAAGTTTTAGGGGAGCCTTATGATTGCATAGAATATTTGATGCACCTCTTCACTTGATTTCATATGTAACATCTATATCTATGACCCATCCTTTTAGACTAGATCCTGAATACTTGAAACTCTCACTTAAAGATGTATCCCAATCCCTTATTTTCACCAAGGGTTCACTCATTCTTCTTTGTCACTTGAACTTCATATATTCTATATTTGCCCCATTATTATAAAACCTTTCTTCTCTAAATTTTCTGGCCTAGATTAAAAAAATAATACTAATAATAGTACCATCTCTTTGGCCTTAGTCTCATCAAGTTAGTGCTAATTCCCCTATGAACTTTGGTGGTTAGTTTAAAGTCCATGGGGTGATTCTAGTTAGATATTTGGTGTGCTAATCAACCTTTTTTGAAGTTTACATTCCCTAAAATGAACTTCTTTTGGAGCACCATTCCCTCATTTTAGATTTATCTTTGCCATATAAGGGGAAAGTTTATGAGAATCTTTATCTTTTTTTATTTTTGTTAATTAATTCTTAAAAAGCTTTTTAAAGGTACACTTAGTCTTAAACCTTTATGGTTTTATCAATTGAGTGCTAAACCTTTTTTAAAGGTGTACTTAATTCCTAAATTATTTTGTTAATTTAGTCTTAATATTTTGTTAATTATTTTCTTCTTCAAGAAAATTTACTTGGTTTTTTTTTTTTTGTATGCATAAAGTTTCTAAAGAGAATGCATATAAACTTCTTTCCCTTTTGGTTTATCTTATTTTTATTTTTTTGAAATCTTTTTGGCACTGTCTTTAAACTATATATTTGCTAAAATAAAATATAAAAAAAATGAAAGTACAAGTGCATATATACCTCTCTTATAAAATTAAATACCTAATAAATTTGTAAAAAGTTAACTTATTTACGTTCTATTTCATCTAACGAAAAAACCAACCAAAGTTGTTGGAATGCAAGCCAATAGTGATTTCATACACTTGATCTTGATTTGATGTTTTGGTGATGGAAAGTTTTCTATAAAAGTTGAATACCAATGGAAGCTCCCTAGTTGCTCTCGCTGCAATACCTTTGGTCATGATGTGGTCGCATGTACTTTGAAGGAAGATGGTTGCTTGAATCCAGAGATAGCCTCTGTGGGGACCATAGATGTAAACCTTCATCCCTTATAAGAGCCTATGAACATTGTGATTTTGGATGATTCTTTGGAAAGCAAAGTCGCTGAAGTCTCTTCTTCTCCAAATGAAGTGTCTAAGACCATAACGGAAGTGAGAGCTGTGGTGAATGCAACTGAATTGACGGATGTTGATTCCCAAGCTGAAGGCGGGGCCCTAAGTCCTGTTGCATCTCTAGTGTTCGACTCTTCTCTTGACATGATGTTGGCAAACTTCCTAGATGATGTTGCTGTATCTCCATCTTCTAACTTGGTTTCTCAGAAATCATCTTCTGGAGCTGCTCATGCCAAGAAGAAAAAGAAGAATGGACAATGGTTTAGGTCCTAGGAAGTTAGTCTTTGTTGTTTTCTAGTGTTTTTGGTTTGTTTTCGTGATTGTGTTGTTTCACTTCATCCTTGAGGGTGTTTCGCTCTTATTGGGTCTTTAATTGCGGTAGTGCCTTTTTTTTTGTATAGTTTCACCCTTGAGGGTGTCTCGACTCTTGTAGGATTTTTTCCTTTATGATATACTGCTTTTTTTATTAATGGAAAAAAAAATGATCTAATCCCAAAGAAAAAAATACATTTGGAACTTTTCCCCCTTAAAAATACATTTACTTTCACTTCCTAACTCTTATTCCCCAATCACCATCTTCTCTATAATTATGAAATAAAAATAAATAAGATACTGATCAAATAGTTTTATAAACACTAGATTTTAAACATATACAGATTAGATATAGATAAGATATAAGGGAAGGGGCGCGGGGGGGGGGGGGGGGGTGGAAGTCAATCCAAAGGTGCAAGATTCCTTTGGAGCTTTTTGCTGATTCAGCCCCATGTGCTCTAGTTATGCCTTCCTTCTTGCTATAGCTTCTTTTTAGGTAGTAATATGTATGTACTTGGAGCTTAATGGATGAATCCTTGTTCATATTTCCTCATTGTATAATTTAGTGCATTTAAAAGGGATGGAATTAATGTATATTATGGGGAAACAAATTGTTAACGAAGAAGCTTTTGAAAAATTCCCTGTGGCTTTGAGGTCTTTGCTCCTATTATTGATTAACTTGTTTTCTTCCTTTTCTTTTGTCTAGCTCCTTTGCAGTTTTTAATATATTTTTCTTTTTGGTAATTATTTTTTTTATTCCTTATGTACACGAACAGATCTGTAGGTGAACATGAACTTTATTTAGCCAAAAATGACTTTGCTATAATGGGTTTTATACGTTCTTGATTTTTCTTAGAGGCTGAAAAACCCATGCTCCTCCTTGTCTTTCTCTAACTTCGTTTCCTTTTCAGTTTCATGAAATTAATAACCATATGGGAACAAGAGATGCATTGCCAGGGCACTGTTATCTCAGATGTGATGCCAGAATTTACGGTCAATAGCAAAGACCCTGCATTCTATAAGGACCAAGAAGTTTGTAATGTTGTCAGAGACATGTTGGATTCATCTGATAGTTTTGGTAGATATAAGGCATTGCAACAGTATACAACTATTGGCAAAAGGATATATGAGGCTGCATGTTGCTTTGAGGAAAAGATTCGTCTCTTTGAGGCTAATATAGGAAGATTCTATTTCCATGTAATGCAGCTAGATAGCAGTCAACTGGAGAACTGGCATAATTATTTGGATTTTGCCGAGAACCTAGAGGATTTTGACTGGGTAAGTCTCCTAGCATTGTTCTGCATATACCTGTTTGCATGCTAGGAGAGGTTCGACAATTTTTAGCTTTTGAAACAGGCTGTTAAAATCTATGAAAAGTGCTTGATCCCTTGTGCAAATTACCCTGAATTCTGGATGCGCTATGTGGAATTCATGGAAAGTAAGGGAGGGAGAGAGCTAGCAGACTTCGCATTGGACCGGGCAACAACAACTTTTCTAAAGGTATTATGCCATTGTCTTGAATCATGTTCCTTTATGAGGTTCTGCATCAGAGGTTTACATCTGTATAACTTGTTTCTGTTTTCGTCTAACCACTATGGATAAAACCAGTTGAATGCTTGTTATCATTCTTCTTCTTCTTCTCTCTCTCTCTCTTCCCCCCCTCTCCCCATATCTACAAAAGATGCTGCCTGAAGGTTGCAGCATTATACAGAGTACTCCAGAGAAGTCACGTTGTAGTATTCAAGTGATATTAGAGTTTAACTAAAGATCAGTGTTTCTCCAGCAGTTGTAGAAAAAAACTTTTGCCATTTTACTTATTGAATTTACCCACTTTTAAGTATTTGTTCTTGGTTTCCTATTTATTCTATTGCTTGTGCATGGTATATGCTCAGAATGTCTACAATATATAGCCCAACACAATATTCTCAGCTACCTTCCCTGTGCCATCTACTTTTAATTGAATTTACTCTTGTGAGTTTCATGCAAAAGTGAAAAATCTACATGGAAGTTTACTGGATGGAAGATAATTTGCTCCATCTAAAGGAAAATAGACTAATTTCAATAAATATCACCTTATACAATACTGATAGGCCTTATCACTAGATCATCATATGCAACCACACTATCACAGCACAGGTCCTCATCTGAAAAACAAGCATTCGGAATTCATCTAAGCAGTAGCCTTTTCAAGTACATTCTTGGATTGACTTATACATTGTGTCTTATGATCAGTAATATCTAAAGTACGATTATATATTCTGGCTTAAAACTTAATTTTAGTAACTGGATAAGATTTAAATGTGAGGATTCTTGGAAATTTGATTATAAATTTTGAAGCAATTATCATAATTGAAAACAAGAATTTTGAGGACAATTTACCCAAAAAAAAAAAAAGAATTTTGAGGACAATTGCTTTAAAAAATGATCAGAATGTGACTTCTTGTTGCACCTAGGTAGAGGATTGTTTTACCTTTCTGATTGTAAATTTTTTTCTTTTTTTTTTTTTTTCTCATTGTGATGACATTCCCCTAGATGCTTTATTCACCACATGATCTTCAACTGCCATATTGTTCATTGCAGAGGATGCCAATTATCCATGTATATAATGCTAGATTCAAGGAGCAAATAGGAGATGTGTTGGGTGCACGTGCTGCCCTTGCTCGGTTTAGTACAGATTCAAATATAAGTTTGGTTGAAACTGCTATTCTAAAAGCTAACATGGAGAAACGCTGGGTGGGTTATGAACTAAATCATCTTGCTGTAATGACCAAAGTATTTCTTTGTTAGTGCTCTAGTCATGATTTCCTTATTCATTTGAAAATGGAAATACTGACAGGGAAATTTCACAGCAGCTTGTGATATTTACGAAGAAGCAATAGCTGTGGCCATATCAGAGAAGAAGTTAGATTTTCTTGCCACCTTATGCACCCATTATTGTCAGCATTTATTCATGGTATGCTGTGAGGAAAGTATATTCTTTTGATGTGGAGATTATAAGTTTGAAGTGTCTTTTGTTTATATTCCAGCAAAAGCAGTTATTTGTGCTTATAGCCAATCCAACCTTGAATGCTTATGTTGCCTGAAATTTTGCAATTTCGATATTATCCTTGTCCTATTTTCAGTGATCTCTACTATTGACTTATATGTGAATAAGATTATTATGCTAGCTATAAGAATTATATTTAGATTAGAAGTTTTATTATATTTCCTGTATTTATATATATCCTATTTTTTCTTATGAAAAAGAGTAAGAGGAGTAATAATAAAAAAAAATATTTCTCCTAAATTCTTTATATTATCAGAGCCTAAAAACCTTTTCTTAGGTTAAAATTTCCCCTTTTTTGGTACAGCCTTCAAAACCCTTGAACACCTCAAATTGGGGCTTCCCTAGTTAGAGTGAGAGATAGTCGACACCACCCATTCCAAAAGTTATACCACCTGATTTCGGGCCTATCCCTTTTTCTAATCACCGAAATCCGCGTGTGTGAATCTATTGACAGCGAGCGTGAATGATTGTGTCCTAGGCCTAGATGACTCCGGAAGTGGCTCTAGTGTTTGCTTGTGGGATTTCCTACCTAGCTTACCTATGGTTGTCGTCGGGGAAGGGCTCGTTTAGAGAGAACCCAAGATCTTGCAAGAGGGCTGTTTTTTTTTTTATCAAATTTTCGATACCTTCATTCATTCATTTCATTCCTTAAATACATTGCTAGGTGGTTACATGATTCCTTATCCTCTCACCACTCCCTACTCTCATTCCTATCTTTCCCTTCTGCTTGCCCACATTCAGCTCCCACCTTTGTTTCCAAAGGGCTCGTCATCCACGTCCTCTGTTCCTGCCTCCTCTATAGTGTTCGTGGTCTCCTTGCTTCCTGCTTCCATGTCTCTTCCTCGAGTAGACTTGGTCAAATGACCTTATCCCCATTCCTTGGCTTATATCATCACTCCCTCCTTCAACAAGGTGAATGACCTTGTGCGGATGGGTACCGCTAGCAGATCATGGTGACATCTTCCTAGGTGGCTTCGACTGGAGAGTAGCCCTTCTAGTGGATGAGGACTTCAGTGAACTGTTCTTTCTTTCGTACTTCTAAGGCAGCTTGCAGTGTGGGTATCGGTAGACCTTGGCTAATCAAGGGAAGCTCGGGTGTTGGAGGCATGCCATGGAAGGGTTTAAGGAGGGAGATGTGGAAGATCGGGTGGATCTTTACTTTAGGTGGTAAACTCAGACGATAGGCGACGGATCCTATGTGCTCCTTGATGGGAAAAGGACCGTAGAACTTAGGTGCCAGCTTCTGATGGGATCTCCGATGCAAGGTGTCTTGTCTATACGATTGGAGCTTCAGCCATACAGGTCCCCTTCCTTGAAATTGAGGTTCTGGTGTTTGGTGTCATAGTTGGTCTTCATCATCTGCTATGCATGCTCCAACTAAAGTTTGAGTTCAGCTGGGACCTCATCCCAATCTTGTAGTTCTCTTTCTACTGCCTCCAGCTTAGATGTGCCAACTGCATACGACAACAACCACGGAGGAGTCCTTCCATATACCACTTGGAAAGGGGTGGTCTTGAGGGAAGAGTGGTAGCCGGTGTTGTAACAATATTTGGCCCAGGCTACCCATTTCGCCCACCTTTGGGGTTGCGTTCCCGTGAAACATCTCAAATACATCTCTAAGGTCCAGTTAACAACTTCGGTTTGGCCATCACTTTGAGGGTGGTAAGTTGAGGAAAATGAAAGCTTGGTGCCATGCATTTGGAATAGTTCATAGCCACAAAGTGGCCATAATTGGAGAATCTATCCACTACCGCCATGAGAACTATCTTGTCGTGGGATTTTGGAAGGCCATCTATGAAATCCATGGAGATGTCGGCCCAACTTGACTTGGAATGGGGAGTGGCTGAAGAAGTCCGGCTGGCTGGAGATGTTTTGACTTGTGTTGTTGGCACTGGAGACACGTCTGGACTAGCTGCTTGATTTGCTGGCACATGCCTTTCCAATAGAAATCCCTGGTGATGCGATGAAGGGTGCGCAAGTACCTTTCGTGACATTAGTTGTGGAGAGCTTAGGCGACGATGGAATAGAGTTCTAAGGAGGGGTCTAGAAAGATCCTGTTCTTGAAGAGGATCAACCCTTTTTCCAATGCCCATTCCGATCCCATCTCCCACGCTTGGATCCGGGAAGCTAGTTTGATCATTTCAAGTGAGGATTGCACCACCTACTGCACCCATGAAATCAGCTGTGGTTGGGGTGTGGATATGGCAAAGGCAGACACCATCACCTCCTCCTTCCTAGAGAGAGCATCGGCCACCTTATTCTCATAGCCGACCTTGTATTCCACTTCAAAGTCAAATCCTATGAGCTTGCTAAGCCAATGCTGTTGAGAGGAGGTGGAAACTCGTTGGTCCAACAAAAACTTAAGATTATAGTGGTCAGTGTGTACCTTGAATCGTCTTCCCCACAAATAAGCCCTCTAATGTCGCACAGCCTTGGCTAAACCTATGAGTTCTTTCTCATATGCTGCGAGTTGGAGGTGTCTTTGCGCGAAGGGTCAACTGAAGAAGGCGATCGACTTGCCATTTTGTTGGAGGACCGCTCCTAGGCCGTGATTGGATGCATCATATTCTACTAAGAAAGGCTGTTCAAAATCCGAGTGCGAGAACAGGTGCTCGTGTCACGGCGGTGCGCAACGCAAGGAAAGCCTGCTCAAACTCAGGGCTCCATTGGAATCCATTGCGTCTCAACATGCGGGTTAAGGGGGCTGTAATGACGCCATAGTTTTGCATGAACTGTTGGTAGTAGCCCGTGAGTCCTAGGAAGCCTCTCAAGACAGTGATGGTGGTAGGCTTTAGCCAAGACAGCATGGCTTCCACTTTTTGAGGGTCTGCTTCCACTCCCCAGTGCGAGATGAGGTATCCCAAGTAGACCACCTGTTGCTGGCCAAAGGGGCATTTTGAGGGCTTTAGCCACAAGTGATGTTGGCGGAGCAAGGAGAAGGCTCGGCTGAGATGCTGAAGATGTTCCACCCACGACCGATTGTAGACAAGGATATCGTCAAAGAACACGAGGATGAACTTCCTTAAATGGCTCTTGAAGACTTCATTCATGAGAGCTTGAAAGGTGGAAGGAGTGTTGGTGAGGCCAAATGGCATGATGAGGAACTCAAAGTGCCCATGGTGGGTGCAGAAGGCGGTCTTCTCCACGTCCTCGGGTCTCATTCGCACCTGGTGATAACTCGAGCTTAAATCCAACTTGGAGAAGTAGCATGCTCCTCCTAGTTCTTCGAGGAGCTCTTCGATAACTAGGATGGGGAATTTGTCCTTAACTGTCTTCTCATTAAGGGCCCGGTAATCCACATAAAATCGCCAAGTGTTGTCCCCTTTCCTAACTAGGAGCACCAGGGAAGAGAAGGGGGATTGACTGGGTCTGATCAATCCCTTCCGAAGCATCTCCTTACATTGGTGCTCGATTTCGTCTTTTTGGCCATGGGGGTATCGATAGGGTCTCACTACCACTAGGGGCGTTCCCAGGTTGAGTCTGATGGTGTGATCGTAGGGGCAAGAGGGGGGAAGCGCTTGTAAGGGCTGGAAGATATCTTCGAATTTCGACAGCAACCGCTGAAATTCATTGTCTTCCTTCCCCTCCTAGGCGATTGTTGCGGTCTAGGGTGCCTCTCTTTCCTGAGTTTCCCCCTGTAATTGTATTCACTCTCGTCCTTGAAGGAAGGTTATCTTCATAACCACGAAGTCCCACAAGATGGGGCCTAGGGATTGAAGCCAATTGACTCCCAGCACGACATCCACCCCGCACAAGGGCAGGGAGTATAAGTCTGTGGTGAAGGTTTGACCACCCAACTGCAAGGGCAGCCTCCTACATACTCTATCACCCCTCACCTTGGCCCCATTGGCCACCACCACCTTCAACCTTTCTCGTGACAACAAGGGTAGGCCAAGTTGGGCCACTAGATCAGCATTTATGAAACTATGGGTGCTGCCGGAGTCAATCAGCACAACGATTGGCCGTTGTTCTATCCTCCCTTTCACTTTCATGGTCTGTGCTTGGGACAACCCGACCATGGCATGTAGGGAGATCTACAGCTGTCCTTCCGTGGTTGCCTCCTCCTCTTTGCCTCCTACTTGCTCCTCCTCCGTCTCCCACTCGAACCAAAAGAGCTTCTTGCATCGATGCCCCACAGTAAAGGGCTCGTCACAATTGAAGCACAATCCCTTGCTCCTCCTTTCTTCCAACTTTGCCCTGCTCAATTTCTTGGTGTATGATGGTTTGCTTGGTGCAGTTGGCGATCGCCTCGTGAACTCGAGTACTTCCTTAGGTGTCACTCCCCTTTTTTCATACAACCATGCAAGGCTCATTGCTTGCAAAAGGCTTGTGGGGTGATGTAGCTCTACTTCTACCGTGATCGCTTCCTTATGTCTGCTGATGAAGATGGCAATCTCGTGTTTGGGGGCTAAGTCTAGTACTTGGGCAAACAACAGCTCAAATCGTCGCTACTAGTGCTCTACGGAGCCTACCTGGCAAAGTTTGGCCAGCTCGCCTACTTTATTGCTGCAGATCGGGGGGCTAAAGCACATGTCGCATAAGCCCTTGAAGTCGGCCCAATTCAGCCAAGGTTAGTCCCTCTTTAGTTTGAGGAACCATAGCTGTGCGTCGCCTTCTAGGTGGAAGGTTGCTAGCTTCACTCCTCCTCCACCACGGGTTGGTGCTCGAAAAATTGTTCGTACCTATTGAACCAGCTAAGGGGGTCTCCATTCCCATCGTACTGTGGGAATTCCCATTTGGCCAAACGTGCTGCCGGTGTGCTCCTCTCTCCCCTACTACTCTCCGTCGAGGCTTCCCCCATCTCTTCCGACACGAAGGCTGAGGGCTTCAACGAGGTCCCTCCCTATGTCAAGCTATCTAGCTAGGTGGCGAGGCAATCTTGTCTCACCTCCATTTGCTCCAAGCGCTTTCAATCGTCCTGGTGCATGGTGAGCAATGTTGGACCTTCTTCCAGTCGTCCATGGTGGCTAGCTCCGATACTAGATTGTTGACAGTGAGCATGAATGATCATGTCCTAGGCCTAGATGACTCCGGAAGTGGCTCTAGTGTTTTCTTGTGGGATTTCCTACCTAGCTTACCTATGGTTGTCGTTGGGGAAGGACTCGTTTAGAGAGAACCCCAAATCTCGCAAGGGGGTTGTTTTTTTTATCAAATTTTCTATACCTTCGTTCATTCATTTCATTCCTTAAATACATTGCTAGGTGGTTACATGATTCCTTATCCTTTTGCCACTCCCTACTCTCATTCCTATCTTTCCCTTCTGCTTGCCCACGTTCAGCTCCCACGTTTGTTTCCGAAGGGCTGGTCATCCATGTCCTCTGTTCCTGCCTCCTTCGTCGTGGTCGTGGTCTCCTTGCTTCCTTGGTTCTTGCTTCCGCGTCTCTTCCTTGAGTAGACTTGGTCAAATGATCTTATCTCCCTTCCTTAGCTTATATCAGAATCGCACATGCCACTTGAATCTTCCACCACTCGTCGACGCGTGAGGCGCATGTGGTTTATTCTAGCCATCGTTTTTGGTCGACTCTCCACCGATTATCTCGCCATTTTTTTTTTCGACACCGACTAGCTATCCTCTAGGTGATTTTGATTCGATTTGAGTTGTGCACGTGGATTTACACAATTGGTTGATGTTTTTCCAATCACTTTTCCAATCAGGGTTGGGAGCACTTTACCAATAGTTTGATATCATCAAGAAAATTGGTTGACAATAGTCTATTATACATCATTCTCTGTTTAGCCAAGTTTCACAATAAGATCAACCGTGGGTACACGGAAATTGCTTCAACCTTGTTGATTTTTTTTTTTTTTTTTTTTGTCTTGATTGCTTGGGATTTTTTTTGCTACATTGTTTAAATCATGGAAATTGATAAGAAAATTACTTCCACCAGTACTGATAATCCTTCACTACAAATTAACCCTACAAAGCTTGATGAGAATACTTACCTTGCATGGTCACGGTCTTGTTTATTGTTTATAAAGTTAAGGGAATGTAGGATTATATTACCAGTGCTAAAGTCAAACCATCAGCAATTGATCCTACCTTTAACTAGTGGCACTCTGAAAATTCACTAGTAATGGCCTAGCTTATCAATTCCATGCAATCCCAAATTTCAAAGACATATTTATTGCTTGACATGGCAGCAAAAATATGGAATGCAGTGGCTCTCACCTACTCACAAGTGGGAAATGATGCCTAGATTTATGAGATTCAAAACAAGGTTCATGGTACGAAACAAAGAGAGATGACGATCTCATAGTATTTTTCCGAGTTGAACAGTTTGTGGCAAGAACTTGACTATTATCAAGATTTTCCAGCAGATTGTATTGGAGATGTAGTCAAGTTTCAAAAATTGCTTGCAAAAAAAAGGGCCTATGATTTTTTGGCCAGGTTGAACAATGAATTTGATCAAATTAGAGTTCATGTTTTGAGTACGACTCCTTTTCTTTCTCTTGAAGAGGCATATTCCTATGATCAACAGGAAGAAAGCAAGCACAGTGCTATGCTCTATATCCCGCAAGTTGAAAAGTTTGGATTGGCAGCAGCTAGTAATTCACCTGAGCAGCCAAAGGTACATAGTTCTAATAAAGATCATTTGCGACCTGACTATTGTGGGAAACTATGCCATACTAAAGAGACTTGTTGGAAGTTACATGGACGACCAATTGATGGATCAGTTGAAAGGTTCAAAGCTAGATTAGTAGCCGAAGGATTCATTGAAACCTATAGAGTGGACTACTAGGAAACTTTTGCCCCAGTAGCTAAAATGAACACAATCAAAGTATTGTTATCATGTGCAGCCAATCTTGATTAGGACTTACAACAATTTGATGTGAAAAATGCCTTTTTACATGGAGATTTAAAAGAAGAGGTATATATGGAGATCCCTCCTGGATTTGATAATGAAACAACACAAGGGAAAGTATGCAATCTGAAAAAAGGCCTTGTATGGACTAAAATAATTACCCAAAGCATGGTTCGACAAATTCAGCTAAGCCATGATCTCTTTCGGCTATCAACAGAGCAATGCAGATCATATCCTATTTGTTAAACATAACAAGAGTAAAGTCACTATTCTTGTAGTCTATGTTGATGATAAAGTGATGACAAGAGATGATAGAGAAGAGATGGCTCAATTGAAGAAACTTTTGGCTCAAGAATTTGAAATAAAAAATCTAGGAAAATTGCAATATTTTTTAGGAATTGAAGTTGTTAGATCAAAGAAAAGTATCTTCATTTCTCAAGGAAAATATATTCTAGATCTCTTGGAAGAAACTGGCATGTGAGGTTATAAACCAGTAGAATCTCTCATTGAAAGCAACCACAAGCTACAAGTTAGAATTGGTAATTTGGTTGATTTAGGAAGATACTAGAGATTGGGGGGAAGACTAATACATCTCTTGCACACTAGACCAGACATTGCATATGTAGTCTATTTGGTGAGCCAGTTTATGCATGATCCACGAGAATCACACATGCAAGTAATGTTTCACATCTTGAGATACCTGAAGTCTACTCCAGGAAAAGGATTGCTGTTTGCTAAGCATGGTCACCTTCAGATAGAATGCTTTACAGATGTAGATTGAGCTGGATCTCCAGGAGACAGAAGGTCCACCACTTGTTATTGTACACTTGTAGGAGGTAACTTAGTAACATGGAAGAGCAAGAAACAAAGTGTAGTTGATCGATCAAGTGCTGAAGCAGAATACAGAGCTATGGCTCAAGGTGGTTGTGAGCTTTTATGGTTGCAGAAGATGTTAGAAGAATTAAATCTATCAGGTAAAGAAGGACTATCTTTGTACTGTGACAATAAAACTGCTATTAGTAGCACAAAATCCAGTTCAACATGATTGAAACAAGCATATAGAGATTGATTGACACTTCATCAAAGAGAAAGTGATTGATGGTATCTTGAGCTCATATCACATGATATCTGATAAGCAACCAGTTGATGTATTCACTAAAGGGTTGTGTCACAAGACCTATCATACTTTAGTTTGCAAGTTGGGCATGTGTGATATTTATGCTTCAACTTGAGGGGGAGTGTTGACTTATATGTGAATAAGATTATTATGTTAGTTGTAAGAATTATATTTAGATTAGGAGTTTTATTATATTTCCTAATATAGATTTTATGTATTTATATATATCCTATTTTTTCTTATGAAAAAGAGAGAGAGGAGTAATTGAAGAAAAAATATGAATGAGAAATTTTTTTCTTGTCATTCCTCTTTACAGCATTTTGTCTAATACAGAAGATTACAAGGGATTAAAAAGGAAAAAACTACAATTCATAAAAAGGCTATAATACATGATATTTCTAAATATATCTTTTCTAGATATAAAAAAATCTATATTATTTACAACTCATTTATTTCAATACTCCCCCTCAAGCTGAGGAGTAGATGTTTTCCATTCCCAGCTTGGTCACAAGATTATAATAACTTGAGTTGTTCATCCCTTTTGTTAAAATATCTGCTAATTGTTGTCCTGTTGGAACATAGGACATACACACTAGCCCTTCCTCCAATTTTTCCTTGATGAAATGTCTATCAATTTCGATATGCTTTGTCCTATCGTGTTGTATAGGATTATGAGCAATATTGATGGCTGACTTATTGTCACAATAGAGCTTCATAGGACCATCCCATTTGATTCTTAAATCATCTAAGATAATCTTCAACCAAAGCAGTTTACATAATCCTTGAGCAATTGTCGTAAGCTCTGATTCGGCTGAAGATCTAGCTACCACATTCTATTTTTTGCTCCTCCATGTTACTAGGTTACCTCTAACAAAAGTACAATACTCGATAGTTGATCTTCTATCCACTAGAAAACTAGCATAGTCAGCATCGGTATAAGCTTCGAGAGTAAGTTTGGAGTTCTTTTTGAACAAAATTCCCTTTCTTGGACTGCCTTTCAAGTAGTGAAGCACCCTATACGCAGCTTGAAGATGAGATTCTCTCGAATCATGCATGAATTGACTAATTACGTTTACAGAGTATGCAATGTCTGGTCGAGTGTGAGCTAGATATATAAGCTTTCCAACCAATCTTGGTACATTCTCTTATCAACCACTGGCTCTTCCTTAGCTTCTCCCAACTTGTGGTTTAGATCTATCGGAGTAGAGATTGGCTTACGTCCAATCTTCCTGATTTCTACCAATAAGTTAGTCACATATTTCTGCTGTGAAATGAAAATTTCTTGTGTAGAATAAGCCACTTCAATACCGAGGAGGTACTTCAGTTTTCCCAATTCCTTTATCTTAAATTCTCTAGTTAGTTGTTCCTTCAACTTACCCTTCTCTCTCTCATCATTTCCAGTTATTATAATGTCGTCCACATAGACAATAAGCACAGTTACTCCCCCTACAGTTGAGTGCTTAATAAACAGAGTGTGATCCCCTTGACTTTGTTTGTAGCCAGACTTTTTCATTACTTTTGCAAATCTTCCAAACCAAGCTCTAGGGGATTGTTTTAACCCATAAAGAGCCTTCATCAATTTACACACCTTTTTCCTTGTGTCTCCCTGAAATCTTGGTGGAATATTCATGTAGATTTATTCATTCAAGTCACTATGAAGAAATGCATTTTTGACATCATATTGAAGGAGTTGCCAATGACAGTAAAATTCTCACGGTATTCATTTTTGCAACTAGAGAAAAAATCTCATGATAATCAACTCCATACTTCTGAGTATACCCCTTGGCCACTAATCTAGCTTTATATCTTTCAAGGGATCCATTTGCTTTGTATTTCATTGTGAAAATCCACTTACAATCAACAATATTCTTTCCTTTTGGTTTATCAACAATCTCCCATGTTTTATTCTTTTCCAAGGCATTCATCTCCTCTCATAGCATTTCTCCATTCCCTTTTTGACAATGCCTCAGAAACTGTGTTAGGAATAGCAATGGTGTTTAGACTCACAATGAACCTTTTGTGGGTTGGTGATAGATGCTTAAGTGAGACATAGTGGGACAATGGATAAAGAGGTTGTTTAGTGCATTCTCTTGTTCCTTTTCTAACAGCAATGGGAAGATCAAGATCTTTTGTTGGGTTAATAGATGGTTCAACATATTGTGCATCTAGAGGCAAATTAGATCTTACCATGACTCCATTATCATTATTTGAGTTGGATTCTTGGACTTGTGTCAGTTCAGGAGCAGCCTTTCTCCTTGAATATACTTGAGAAATCTTGGGATGATCAACATTTGGTTCTACAGAGTTTGACCCTGGTTTAGCCTTGTCTGGCACGAGAGAAAGATCACGAGATTAAAGATCAAGAGATTGAAGTGGTTCAAAGGACTCATTAGTACTCTCTTCCACCCTTGAAATCTCCCCCTGAAGAGAGGACTTGGAGAAAAAAGGAGTTGTTTCTGCAAATGTAACATCAGTAGAGAAAAAAAATTTCCTAGATAAAAGGTAATAACATTTGTATCCCTTTTGAGTAGATGAGTAACCCAAGAAAATACACTTGATGGCTCGGGGGTCAAGTTTACTTCTATGTTGACTATGGACATGGACAAAAGTTGTGCACCCAAACACTCTAGGTGTAAGCCCATTTGAGGTTCTGAAATGTGGATAGAAACTGTTAAGAAGATCCATGGGACTTTTCTTGTCTAGGACAGGTGAGGAAAGTCTATTTATCACATATGTAGCAGTTAGAACGGCATCCCCCCAAAAAGACTTAGGAACGTTCCCTTGAAAGAGTAAAGCTCGTGTGGTGTTAAGTAAATGCTCATTTTTCCTTTCAGCTATCCCATTCTGTTGAGGTGTGTTAACACATGATGAGTCGTGAAGAATGCCTTGAGATTGGAAGTAAGGTGACAATGTTTGGGTGAAATAATCTCTAGCATTATCTGTCCGAAACGTTTTTATTTTCACCCCAAATTGATTTTGAATCATAGAGACAAAATTAAGTATGATAGTGCTGACATTAGACTTTTGTTTTAGAAGGTATAACCATATAACCCGAGTGCAATCATCAATTAGGGATAAAAACCAACGAGCTCTAGAAATATTAGGGACTGCAGAAGGTCCTCATATGTCACTATGAATCAAATGGAAAGGATGTAAACTTATTTTATTACTGATAGGAAAAGATATACAAGTGTGTTTTGCAAATTCACAAACATCACAGTGAAACTCAGTAATATTTATTCCTTGAAACGGATGAGGAAACATGACTTTGAGAACTCTAAAAGATGGATGTCCAAGACGTAGGTGATACAACTAAATAACATGTTTATTTGATGAACTAAGAAAAGCTAGATTACTCCTAGGTTTCTTAGAAGATTCAAGGTAATAAAGGCCGCTACTTTCCTTAGCAAGTCCAATCCTCCTCCTTGTGTCCTGATCTTGAAAGACACAGTAAGAAGGGTAAAAAACAGTATAACATTTAAGGTTATTGGTGAGTTTTTGAATAGAGACAAGGCTGGCTGATAACTTTGGTACATGAAGAACATTCTTTAATGTAATAGTAGGCGTGATATGTATGTCTCCAATCCCTGCAACAGTAGCTAAAGTGCCATTAGCTACTGCAATTTTTCCATTACTAGGGTATGGGGTGTATGTATGAAAGAGTTGAGACATGTTGGTCATATGGTCCGTGGCTCCAGAGTCTATTATCCATGCATTAGTATGTAAGTTATCTGAAGCATTCATACAAAGAGGGGATAAAGGTATACTTGAAAGAGCTAGAGAACATGTTCCAGAGGTTTTTTCCAAGGATCCTAATAAATTTCTTAGTTTCTCAATTTCTTCACTATTGAACCCCTCCTTTGCTAGGCTTTCCTCTGGTTTTGATTGTTCTGTCATGTGTGCATAAGGTCTTTGTTGTCCCCCACGGATTCCCCACTCTTGGCTCAATGGCTTACCGTTTAGTTTCCAACACTTCTCTTTTATGTGCCTTGGTTTCTTACAATAAGTGCACCAAAGATTATCTTTGCTCTCCTTAATCTGATTTTCCTTATTGGGGTATCTTGACGAGTTATTTTTTCTTGTTTCTTGATGTTCTATTCTTGCAATCAGGGCTGACCCATCTGCTGTTTGGGATTCAAGCATAACAGCACGTCAGCTTTCTTCCGCCCGTATCAGTGATATGGTCTCCTCTAGGGAGGGTGTTTCCTCTTTTCCAAGAATTTGGATTCGAACCTGGTCAAATTCCGGATTCAATCCAGCCAAAAAATCATAAACACGATCTTTTTCAATGAAGTTTTTCAAGATTGCCGCATCTTCAGAATGTTTCATTTCAAAAACTCGATAATGATCAAGTTCTTGCCACAGATTTTGCAATATATTTGCATATTCCGTGATTGATTTGTCCCCTTGCTTAGTGGCGCCGGTTTTGACTTTGATCTCATAAACTTGAGCAACATCATGGGCTTTTGAGTACATGCGACGTAGGAAGTCCCATATCTCTTTTGCCGTGTTGAAAAACATGCAAGTGTCACTTATTGTGGAATCCATTGAATCCCATAGCCACGACATTATCATTGAATCCTCTTCATCCCATGCATTAAATGTGGGGTCATCCTTTGTTGGTCCAATCCCAAGAAGATGATTGAGTCTCCCTTTGCCTTTGAGGTAAGTTCGGACAAATTGAGGCCATTTTAGATAATTCTTCCCTTTGAATCTATAGGAGGTTTGGATATTCTGCAATTCTCCAATTTTTTGAGCATTATTGGAGTCTTTGGATGGTTTGGGGCTGTTGACAATTTCAGACATGGTGACCAAGAAAGATGTTCAGCAATTAAGGCTGAAAAGATTAAGGCTGTTTGACTCAAAAAGATTATGACTCTTAAAGAGCATCTAAAGGGTTCAGCGATTAAGGCTATTAGAAAAAAAAAAGTCTAAAGAGTAGTAGCTATTAAGGCCAAAAAAATCAGGAAAGACACCACCCAGCAGTGACGGCTTGCTTGGAAAAGAAACCCTAGGAAAGGAGCCTAAGCTCTGATACCATGAAGAAAAAATATGAAGGAGAAATTTTTTTCTTGTCATTCCTTTTTACAGCATCTTGTCTAATATAGAAGATTACAAGGGATTAAAAAGAAAAAACTAAAATTCATAGAAAGGCTATAATACATGATATTTCTAAATATACCTTTTCTAGATATAAACAAATCTATATTATTTACAACTCATTTATTTCAATAGTAATAATAAAAACAATTCTTTTCTCTTAAATTCTTTATCTACACTTGCATATCTGGTGTTGGCATAAATTTTATTCTAGAATCTTTGTTACCCTTTACAGACAACTCAGAGTGCCAGTGCTGCCATAGATGTACTGATAAAAGGCATCAAACGTGTGCCTCATTGCACATTACTTTATGAGGTATCTTTTTCCCCCTCCATCTTGTACTTATATTGTTTCCATAAAAACAAATATTATTCAATAGACATATGTGCTTGAAATTTGATGGGGATTACAGCTGCATGTAGGTGAGATGATATGCTTCATAGATTGCTTTTTCCCAATTAGTCCCCTGCATAAACAAATTAGTTCGTTATATGCAGCTCGCTCCTGATCTTGGATGTTTGGTTTGTTTCTCACCATTTGATTGTCATCACCTGCTTCTGATTAGATTGTTTGCTGATATCTTTCTTGGCTCATGGAATGGGGTAGTGCTAGCATGTCTTCTTACTGTGCACAGATTGTGGGGACAAGATGTTTATGTACTTTGCTTTGATGAATATTCATGTACCATAATTTCCTTATACCTCTTATCTTCCGTGCTCATCCTTTAATGCTTTGCAATCAATTTTCTCCCTGAATTTCCCATTTTCATCTGATTCTTGTCAAATGGCCTGAGGTTGTTGGGTTTCTGCTGCAGGAACTGGTAAAATTTGCAATGCTGCATGGCAGGTCACAACACATGGACTCAATTGAGAGAGTGATTGCTGACATGCTATCTTCACAGTCGGATGAATCTCAAGTTCTGAATGACAGGGATAAGGAGGATATATCTAACTTATACTTAAAGGTCAAAATATCCCTCAGTCAATTTCTTATTTTGCCAATCACACATTCAAATGGATTACAAAAGAGTGAACCCACCTTGTTGCTTTTGAGAAAATCAAATAAATCTCAACAAGTGCCTCTTTTTCTAATTTGGGCACTTGTGCCCTTTTGGGATGTTATCTTGTATGATTAGTGTTATATTCTTTGAGCACTACAATGTACATATACTATACAGGTTTTTTTTTTTTTTTGGGGGGGGGGGGGGGCGGTGTGTGGTGTTGAAATTCTATACAGGTTTTGAAAGCTAAAATCTAAGAAAGCCGGTAAATTACAAATGCAGAGGAGATTAGGGTAGTTTCTCACAAAGCAAACACAAAATTATATTTATTCCTCCTTACAATCATAGTATGAATAATCATGTTATGTAAGCAATTTACATTTAGTATTGAGTAATTTTGATCTATTTCACACTCATTGTGGCTGCTTGCCTCTCTAGTGATTGTGTAATATGTATTGTCTAGGCTTGCAAAAATATATATTTCTTTTTTAGGAATTTACATATAAATTTGGCCTCAAGAAAATATTTCTCTGGCAGTTCATCGACCTCTGTGGAGACATTCATGATGTGAGAAAGGCCTGGAACCGGCATATTAGGATGTTTCCTCAATCATTGAGGACAACACATATAGATCCAACTATGTGTGCCCAATCTTTCCAAACTACCATGGAGGGAAAGAAGGCAAGTTATATTACCAAGCATGTCAGCGCATCTCAAGATTGTGGTTCTGATGTCCTAATCAATCATGAAGTACTGGAAAAGAAGATTTCTGGGCCAGAAATAGTTGGCGCTCAGTGCAAGGATGCTAAGAGTGATGAGAAATCACCTTTGCTAGAAGTTCCTACCAGCCAAGCTGATGGGTCAATCAACCAGCTTAAATCAGGATTGGTCAGAACCACTGCTGAAGAAGAGCAGGCTCAGATAGCATCTTCTGAAAATCCGAAACAACCCAGAGTAATGTCATCTGAGCCCTATGGCTCATCTTTGAATCTCATTGCTTCAGAGGCTTCTGATGAAGCTGAATCTATAGTTACTACTGCAAAAAAAGGTTTCCAGAAGAACAAGCCAGAGAGTAAGCAAGTATGTGATCAGAAGAAGCTACCACTCTTTAGTGAAGCACTTATTGATCCTACGAATGAAAGGCTTTTGAGCTCAACGCCAAGTGCATCTCATGAGTCTGAATGTCATGAAGAGCTACCCATGGCTAGTGGAAATTTGTTAGAAGGTAATGTTAGAGATACAAGCATGCCAAGTGAAAGCTTGCTGGAAAATGTGCATTTTCTTCCTGGAGATGGAGGTACAGATAGCCAGAAGTGGGATCAAGCTTATGATTATACAGGAATACAAAGGCACCATGTGATTCCCTCCAAGGTGAGCAGTGGAAATCATATCTCTAGAAAATTGATTTCGCGACATCATGAGCCTCGGCATAGGATGAATTATTCAGACAGGCGCCAGGATACTAGATTTAGATCTCGTGAGCATTTGAGGAAGAAAAGTGAACGCCAGCGCCTGTCTCTTCCACGGAATGAAAGGGGCACTTTGCGATCTGTGATTCCACAACACAGGCAATTTTCTGCACAAAATCATCAAATTCCTCCAGTAGCAAGAAATCAGTTTCAAACACTACCAGCTCAAGGAAATTTATCATCTTCTAGTATGCCAATACCAAATATGCTACCAGAAAATTCTGGTTCAGGAGGTCTCCCACAAATACCTGCACAGCCTGTTGTACATACTCAAGCTCAAGTCTCTCAGTACCCTTCCCACAGTGTTGAACAGTATAGACTTGTGCAGAACAATGAAGCATATAACCAGATGTGGCAATACTATTACCAGCAGCAACAATATAATCAACAACAGCAACACCTACAATTACAACAGCCACAGCTTCCACAGGGGCTACAACCACAGCAGCAGCCACAGCAGCAACAGCAGCAGCAGCAGCAGTCATACGAGCAGTTGCAGATGCAATATCAGCAATATTATCTGCAACAGCAACAATTACTGTTGCAACAATCTTATGCTAGCCAACAAAATCCACAGCAACTGTATGCATATTACATGCAGCAACAATCACAACAGCAACTGCAGCAGCCGCTGCAGCAATCACAATTGCCACAGCAACACATCCAATTGGATCAACTGCCAGAGCAAAAGCAAACTCAAGAGCCACAGCAGGAACAGCAACAACAGAGTCAGAAACAAAAGGAGCAGCCTCAGAAAGATGAAAAAGAGGAAGACAATGAATTAGAGGAACTGAGTCCAATATAAGATGTTATTGCAGAAATTCAGGCAGGTAAAAACTATTTGTAAGTACTGTTGTGATATTTTCATCCCTGTATCAACAATTTTTTATTGTGTCATTTCAGCAAACTGATTTGGAAAAAATATAATGAGCATTGGCTCCAAAACCAATTCGTTTGCCCAAGTAAAGGTCTTCTGTAATGACTTTTCAAATATCCTGTCTATTGTTTGTAAAACCCTTTCTTTATGTACTTGGTCCAAGCTGGATATGACAAAAATTATATATGATTTTTTAAAATATATCATGAGTTCAACGATATTCAATGGCACGATCCATGTATAAAATATTTTTCTAAGTCACCAAGATGTTTATTAAGGTCTTTAGTCCCTCTTTTGATGAGTTACTTCCATTTCGTCTCTTATACTGCCATTATTTTGTTGTGTTTGCAACACATGTCCACCCACTCCAGGCAGGACAAATGGAGCCTTCCCATGCATGAAGTTCCAGCTATTCTATGGTTGAAGGTGTTGAGATATGAAGCCCGACAGAGAAATATTAAGTTGTTATCCCATGTAAATTCTTTTCACATGAGTATGTACAGCAATTTGCTGAAGTTCTTATATGCCTTAGTTTCTTTAATGCAGCAGAAATAGTGAGCTTTTGAATTTGCGAACAGTTTGTCGTTCTTATTTCCCATGCATTCTGGACTTCATTTTGTTTAGGACAAATATGCAGCTGAGACCCTTTTTAATCGTTCAATGCTTGTATATTAGGTCCAAAGGTTATCACCAGACAGTCCATCTGCAGCTATAATGCAAAGTTTCTTGGAGATCCTTTCACTAACTGGATAATGAAGGATCTCAGAAATGTGCCCCTCTTTGCATTAGCTCGGCTCAAATCGATTTGTGGCCAAGACATGAAGATGGAGGGTGCTTCTACCTTTGATGAAGCAATAGTTCTTCGAATTACCTAGAGCAGAGCGTTCCATTCCTGGTCCGTATAGTGCAGAGTATATGGAGATAGTTTTTTTCCTAAAGTTATTCAAATTGTTGAGATGGATCCAAGAGTGATTGCAAATCTTCCTGGTCTACTCAAGAAACTTTGCCGTCATACCAAGTCAAAAAAAAAGAAAAAAAGGAAGGTTTCCAATGAGATTCATTTCTTGTTGGAATATAGTTTGGATGTCCAATCTGCTCACAGAAGTTGTGGAAATGACCCTCTTACTATTTCTTCTATCTTATAGCTTAAGGTGTACCGTTGTAGGCCTTGTGCCGAAATGAAGCATGTACACGGTGTTCCGATTCCCATCCTCATTAAGAATGGACTATCTTTGTCCATCCAAAACTACGTAGCTACTTTCAAATTTCACCGCCGTGTGCAGATATTTGGTTTTATCGCTTGAGTGCTATATTTAATCTCAAACAGAATGTAGCAATGGCTTCCCATTCCCTGTTTGGTGGCTTGGCAGAAAGTGACGATTACCCCCACTTGAGGGGACGGGTCACCATCACTGGTGGCAAGGCGGTCAGGGTAGAAACAAAATAGATAGTAATGGAATGTGCAGCCTTTGACGAAAAGGAGAAGAGCGGGAGGAGGTGTAACTGCTAGAGATCTGACATCAAAGCTGTTAAGAGTTACACCCCCGGTGGGTGGCCTGGCCAGGTCGCTGGAGTGCGTATCCTTTTTTACTCCTGTGTTTTTCATTTTATTTATTTATTTATTTTATTTTCATATTACTTTTAGTGATATTTGTTTTCTAACAATTATACGATTGTGACTTTTTTTTTATAATTTATTAATGTAGACGGCATGTAAAACATACAAGTGACATTACGATATGAAAATAAATAAATTCTGATTTCCTGCTACATGACGACTTAGGATTTTAAACTAATAGGACTTCATCGCAGAAATTGAAGCTCCAGCTCAAATTTTGAAGACTTCCAATCTATCTTTCTCTGGATTAAATTAAAACACTTTATCTTGTCAATTACATAGGATTATACAAACCTGACCCATGGATTTTGTTTTCGATAAATAAATGTTAATGGAATGTAAATATAGAGAACAGCAATAATATCCAAGTCTTATTTCCACTATACCCGGATCGCTTATATAAATCTTGCTTTTCAATCGTACTTAACTTGTTCTTGATCAAATTTATACGAAATTATCTTAAATGGTTAATACTATTTTTGGTATTCCCTAGTACTAAGATGATCTTATGTGACCATCTACTTCTTCTGATTCTCGCTATTTATCTAGTCAGGTTTTATTAATCATACTTATTAGATAACCATTTATTTATTTAAAAGTAAATAAATAAATGGCGATAATCGTGAAGTATATCATACTTATTCCCGCTAGGTTTTTAGTTCATATGTGCTAATGACTCGACAGAATGCTGTTTATAAGTCGTTATTGGATAGGTTTGAAGGATGAAGAACAATGTGATGAGAATATTAATTTTCTAAAAAATTACAAGCATTATGTTAGATATAAGGAAAGGATTTTCTTTTGAATGAGTAGAAATAAGATTTATATGTAATATTTTTTTTTAACCCCCTATCAACGGTTCAATTAGATTGCTATAATTGTCGCCAAACTCGAGAGGATTTGCTTACCCCTCGGATTAGAATTTAGGCAATTTTGCTATGTCAATTTGACTGCTGACTTTGTAGACACATCGTCATATCCATACAAGTTTTGAACTATATAACCTTTACTTTCGATCGAAATTTCGAGCATTTGAAAGGCTTAAAAAGGATTTGAATAAAGCAAACTTCCATTTTGTTTGAGCAGCATTCATATGGCTATGCCTCCTCCATTCAGTATTTAACATATATCAACAGTCTTATGGTGGGTTGGTGGAATCAAAAACGCATAAAACCATCTATGTGGACATAATATTTTATATAAATATGAGAATATAAATTTTGAAAAGAATCTTGCCGCGCCAATAACTAAATAATCCCATAATTCATTTACAGGCCAGCAAAATAAAATCACATGTTCCAGCTGAAGCTATAAAGGCGACATTGAAATTTTTGTTTTTTCAAAAAAAAAAAAAAAAATTATTATTTGTGGTGAATATGTTTGAAGTGCTCTGCTACAATGAATCCATGATTCCCTACAAAAGAGAAGAAGACAACTCTCTAACTTTTGTTAATGCCAATAAAGCAACTTCCTTGCTGGCCCAAAAACTCATGGCTCATATTTGCAGTTTCACCTTCCTTATTCTTACGCTAAGTTTCAGTTTTCACATATCTTCATGTCTAGTCGGTCTCCCATGGCCCAAAAAAGCTTGGCCTCCGGCTCCAATGTCCATTTCCAACCTTTTTTTTCCAGCATAAAATTTAGAAATTATCGCCTAAGAATAATATTAAAAATAGAGAATCTAGGGATGTGTTGTGGGGAGAGAGGGAGTGGGAATTGTAGAAAAGGCTCCGTATTTACATAGTTTTTTTTTTTAAATAATAATAATAATTTAGATTTTTTAATGATGTGTTTGAGAGTTTATATTTATAAGATACTCTCTTTTTATGATTCATATCTATTTATCATTAATGGAATCTAATATGATATGGATGGAAGTTCTAAAATGAGTGTAACTTATAAATACAAACCTTTAAATGAATGATTGAAAAATCCAAACCTTTTTTTGCAAAGACCGTACAAACGTACTCTTCCTCTACATTTTTTTTCCTCATATAATCCTATACTATTACATGTAAAAAAATTATTATTATTTATTCATTTTTTTATATAGAGTATTATATTATGATAAAATTACAAATAACTCCCTTAAACTTTGAACTAAGTGTAAATATACCACCATAAACTTTCAAATATAGCAAAAAAATCCCTTTGAATTTTGACAAATTAGCAATATAAAGAACACTCACTTTTTTAGTTTTTTTTTTTTTTAAAAAAAAAACCACTATGTTGAAAGTCTAGGGAGTTTAAAGCACATTTTGATAAGTTCAACATGATATTTTAGCACCAAGATCAAAGTTTATGAGGTTAATTGTATTTTTTTAGAGGTTATTTACCAATTTATCAAAGTTTAGGGGGGTTATTTATAACATTTCAAAGTTTAAATAATATATTTACACCTAATTCAAAGTTTAGCAAGGTTATTTGTATTTTTTTTTCTTATATTATTGGTGTACATACATATGAGAACATTGTTTTGATTAAGTTTTGTTTCACATAATTTTAATTTTTAACCTCATTAAAACACACACTAGAGATAACCAAATCTTATATTTCAATTGCTGTTTCATGTATATGAAAAGCAATATTTTTATTTTCCATTTTTCCCAATATTATTTATGCTTTATTTATTTCCATTTTTTATGTTCATCATACTCTAACCAAATTCCACATAATGCTTATTATTAAATCCAATATTTAATTACCTCATCTAAACATGTATCTTTTTTTCAAATGGCAACCATAATATCCATTTATTATTAAATTGGTTGGATATGTTTTTTTTTTAGTTGTTGCCTAGAAAAATAATTCTCAAAACCTAGAGATAAAATTTTCAGCTCTAAATATGAATTGATAAACATTCATCATTTATCCTACATTATGTGCAAATTGTGTTTTAAAGAATATACAATACTGTTTAAAATAATAGTTTCATTTTAAAAACCATCAAAATTGATATTTCAATAATATATATTCAATTCATTGGTTGTAATAAATGTAATGTAAATATTATTATTTAATTATGGTTTATCTAAAAAAATACAAAAAAGGACCCGTATTTATGTAGTTTTGCACAAAAGACTTGAATTTTTCTATCATATGCATTAATGGTCTATATTTATGTGCTATGCCCTTTCATGCTATGTCAAACTTTATTAACAATAGATAGATAGTGGTTCTAAAATGAAAGTATCTTATAAATATAAACCTTTAAACATATAACTGAAAAATTCAAATAATTTTTTGCAAAAAAATTGCACCGATACAAACCTTTTGTCGTAATTTTATTTTTAAGAGAAGTAAAATTGGTTATACCTCGAATGAATACATTGATTTTAAAAAATATAGAAAAGCATGTTACAATATAGAAGTATCATTTTGCCATATATAAATAATAATGATGATGATGATGATGTGCTTAAAAATATGTACAAGCAAATGCACCTGTCTTATTCTCGTGTTGTTACAAGGAAAATATATCTGAAAATTTCTAATACACGTTATAATTTAGTATATGATGCTGACTATCACTTTAATATTATAAATGGGGACTTCTTAAAAAATTCCACTAGAAGCTAGAGGCCCAAGAAAGAAAACGACTTGAATGTACGATTACATATTTAATATATATATATATAATATATATATATAGAAAAGTAAAAAAGAAAAAAGAAAAAAAAAAAAAGAGAGTGTAATTATTGAGTGATAATCAAGGGAAATGGCCATTCCAAATGGGGGAAAAAGATATTTGAAAGGAAATAGAAAGCTTTTGGGATCATCTTTCATGAGAAGATCGCTTACTACTCCAAAATGAAGATATTAATGGTGCATTTAGAAGTTGTTGTTTACATTTTTTAAGAACATTTATGTATTATTTCATTTCCACTTACAAATCACCCATGTTTTTAAGTTTTTCATTTCCTTAAGTTTTTAAAAATGTATTAAAATAGATCTTTAATTTTCTCCATAGCAAAACCGTTAAAAATTAAGTCCTCAAAATAGAAAAAAAAAACTAAAAACATAAGTCTTAAAATAAAAATGCTAAAAGATAATAAAAGAATATAAGTTTTTTTTTATTTTTTTCATTTCAGAACTTATATTTTTTTTGTCACTTTTTATTTTAGGATCTATGTTTATATATATATTCATTTTAGGGCTTGGTTTTCAACAACATATATAATGAAAAATAACAAATGCATTATTTTAATTTATTTTTGACAACTTAAGTTCTAAAATGAAAAGGATGAAAGCAAAGGTTCTAAAACAAAAAAAAAAAAAAAAAAAAAAAAACTTAAATCCATCCGATGTATTTTTCCCTATTATAAATAATTATTTATGTCACAAACAATATAAAAGACTAAGTACCAATGCTAGGAATACAAATAGAATGTTTTAATTATGCCATTAATCGATCTTTGCAAGTACATTTGGTTTCTATTTTTACACAAGGATATATGTTACGAAATTACATGTTTCTTTTTCCTTTTTTTTTTTTTGTCATTTTTTCTTTTTAGGTAAGTAGGAAACCACATTTCAAAAGGTAGATAGATATTATCTTCCAACATCCTATTTCTAGACTTCAGACATGGCTTCATATTATCCAAGATATCAAACACATTAAAAGCAAGTAAGATTGAAGATATTTTGACACAAATAAATGTCACGAAGAAGCCAATGGCATATCCTAACAAAATAAAATATTTATTGCTCCCCATAGGCCACCATAATGGGAGGGAAAATGAATGGGTAAATATCTAAGTAAACAATGCATATGTATCTTCATAAAATAAAAAAATAAAATCTTTTGGACTGCAAAAATCTTGGTTTATTGTCTTCTTAGTACATGATGGTCATCACGAATTGTTGTTTCTAGGAGGCATAGACATTTTGGGATATTAGACAGAAATTGCATGAATACACTTTAGACATATGGCCCTCTTTTGAGTGAAAAACTAGGCGGATTTACTTAGAACCATCCACATTCCAAAAATCCAGACATAAATTAGCTTGTCGAGTATTTTAGAGATGTAAACAGATCGAGTTTGGGATGGGTTCATTGAAACCTGAACCTAACCCGGCAAAAAATTATATACTCAAAACCCATCCGACTCAATTCAAATGGTGATTAATTTTTTTTTTTTTGTCATACTTCAACTTATCTTCATATGTTATTTATTTAATTTATTATTGATCTACTTGTGATAGAAAGAAGAGAGAAATTAAATATAAAAATATAATAATAATAAAATAAAATATACTTATTATAAATTATAATATTAATTTATAATTTAAAAAAAATATCAAATCGGGTTTTACTATCAAGTTTTTTCTAAATCTCATAACCCGACGCTAAACCCTATCGGGTTTTATTTTCTATTCTAAACCCTATAGAGTTTTTATCGGGTCAGTTAGGGCGGATACCCTATTATGACCCGCTTCAATTGCATCCCTAGAGTATTTTGATTGACCCAGCTTTGTGATTTTTATGTAATCCTACAATTTTAATATATATTTCATTCGATATAAACTTTTTTTTTTTAAGATGATTCAAGGTGCTCTGCCAATGGCAGTCATCTATCGGATTTATTTCAAATTAATGAAACAAAAATAGACAAAAGAGGTCAGACACTTTTGATTCAAACAGATCTAATGTGACTATCCTTAGGATAATCAAATGGGATCAGGTTAGCTTACTTGACCACTGGGAAATAGAAAACCCTGTTCCCCAGAAATCTTATCAAGTAGCTGAACCATCTAATGTTGTTCAACATCTTGATGGCAAAGTTACACTTCAATTCGCTAGGAGATCTTTTGAAACTCCTAGAAGTTCAATGTCCTTAGGATCATCAAGAAGGTCAGTTGATCTGTCCAAGATTGATGAAACTAAAAAAGTCCAGGAAAGTCCTAAAAGGACTAATCCTACAATTTCTGGTTTAGTTAATAAACCTTCTGGATTAACTCAACCAATCTATCAGACTTCTCCAGAATGGGAAGAACCCACTGCTTCAGAATTAGGAGATTCTGAACTTAATGTCTTAGAAAAACCCTTCGAACCAGATAGGTTATTTCTAAACAATGATTTTAATTCTTCTAAAAACAAGGAGAAAAGAAAATGGTAATTTAAAACTTTTGATAAGTTTAAAATACAAATTAAAAATGATTATTATAATTTCATGAATGAGATCGGTTCTTAGATTCTATTCTTCGATTGGTTAGAAGAATATTATTTGAAACCAAAATTTATAAATGAGGTTAATAGAACCGTCCAATTGAGACTAAGTGATGGCAATGTGGTTGAATCCACTCATCCGCCACTTAGCAATATCTGGTATCCTCACAAGGAAACCGAAATCAAACTAGCTCCTTTCAAAGTTGCAGAAGCAACTGAAGGATCTGGTATTAAAAAGATTATTGATCAAAACAATTTTACTAATAAAAATCTTCACACAATAGGTCAACAACTTGACAGAATAGAAGATTCAATTAGTAAACCTCAGGTCAATAATAATGAAAACATTAAGGTTGAAAAGAAACCACTTTTCAAACCTTTCGAAATGATCAATCCCAGTAATGAATTTCTTCAAGCTATCCAAGATAGGAAGAAATCATTAAAAGGAAAAATAAAAATGGAATCGGTGGAATCTTTAAAATTAGATACTCATAAGTTTAGGAATTTAATTATTGAAGATACTCCGTCTGAAAAAATTAATGTTTTAAGTGAAACCAATGATTCTAATCCAGATGGTTTATCAGATGACTTGAGTCTCGATAATTCTAATGGTTTAGAAGTTAACAAGATTACTTGGCAAGAGCCTCAAAAACTATATTATCAGCGAGCAACCCCTCCTGATATTTTGTTAGAGGAAAAACCAAGTAATTATCAGAACAAATATTATGCAGGAACCACTTATGAATGGAACATAGATGGAGCCTCAGAACAAATGGAACGTACTTTAATTTGAAATAAATCCGATAGATGACTGCCATTGGCAGAGCACCTTGAATCATCTTATAATTGTGAGTTTTAATTTGGAGGGTTAGGGATTTCATTATGGTTTGATCCCTAAGACCTAGAGTGACATTTGGATGACATTCAAACTGGACTAGACCAGTACTAAGACTGGTTTCAATCGATGCATGGATCGATCGTTCATATTCTAGTTCTCTTGCATCTCTAAGGACCATTAGGACAGAGGTATCTAATCCTAATTTCGTAAGAGGTTTAGCTCCTACTTGGATTAGGCCTATGTGCATATAATTCCATTCTTTTCCATAATTTTGAATGGAACTACGGTTTAACATTTCAATTGTTGTCAATCCATCAAAGACTGGTATGTCTCTCTCTTCTGTGGATATGACATAGTCATTTTTGCCAAAGATTTTCCATTTGGCCATTTGGTAGATCTCATCATAAGATTTCTTTGAAATCTTCCAATTGTCTATTGCTTCATTAAAATCTTTTATTCTAATTTCATCTCTATTGTTTATATTTCCTAAATTCTCGAGTTCCTCATTTGGAACTGAGCTAGAGGACGACATAGTTCTGCTAAATAAATTCATTTTAGGATGGAATTCCTACTTTAATCTTAATTTTTTGTACATCCCGTAGGGGAAAATACAGCATGAGAGCGTAGAATTCAGCCACTCAGGGTTTCAACTCCGACAATAATGCGCTACCCGACTTACGCTCTATCTGTAGGTTTTACGCGGCTTACACGGCGGTACTGGATACTCCCCCTTCGCCTAGCGCCACGGTGATCCCGTATTGTTCCAGATAATACAAAAATTAAGGCGTCCCCCTCTTGGGACAATCGGATTTCCTTTTGATCCGGACCCCGGATCCTAAAATAAGTTTATTCAAACCTAACTATATACTCCCCCCTTGGCTCTGATACCAAAGAGACCAAGATCGACTAGGGGGCACCCATGGATGGATGTTACCAGAAGCTAAGTTTAGGGCTTACGACTACCTAGCCTAACTATCTAGTCAATAGCTAAGGTAAGAGATGAGTAAATTAGAACAAAATTAAATTAAAGTGTAGTGAAGCAACAACAGGAATGTGTGTGGAGTGAGCATTAAGCAGTAAATAAAATTAAAATTATAAACTGCAAGGCGGAAGCATTAGTTATTAAAAACTTAAAGTACGTGGCGTCGTCTTTCTAATCGCATGAAATACCAGCCAGGGGTATTTCCTTTGGACCAGTAGCCCGCAGCAACTAGTATTCCAGCCGATATACTTTAAGCATTAATCATACATTAATATTTAAAGCAGTAAATATATGCAAAACCTCAAAAGGCGGTATAACCAGCCGAGGAGGTTATATAAACTGCAATAAATAAATAAATTGCAAAAGAACTTAACACCACAGGCGGCAGAGCCAAGGCTAGTGGGTTATTGTTCTTTTAAAAGGTAAGTAAATAAATAAATATTTATTCTATTAACATTGAATCCTTAAAACAGGAACATTAGTTACAGACAGAAACAAACAATACATTAAAGAAGAAAGGGGATAAGGAAAAGAGAGAAGTGGAGGATAAGAAGGATGGAAGAAGATTAGTCGAAGGTTAGAGACGAAAGGAGATGAGGATATACCTAAGTATGTCTGCGTACTTAGGGCCTATGGTTCATCAACCATAGTAGAAGACTCGGTTAGTGTTTGGGAAAAGGAGAGAGAAGGAAAGTGTGGAAGAAGTGGCCGAAGGTCGGTGGCCGGAGGTAGTGGAGAGGTTAGATGGAGAAGAAAGAAGGTCTGAAGTGTTTGTGGTTTGAGACTGTTTTGTTCTTCCGGAATTATTCGATACCTCAAATGAAGCAGCGTTTCCGTTTTTAAAGAACGCATTTTTAATGTTTCTACAGTAAAAGTTCTTTTTACTATAGTGCACAGTACTTTATCGGGAATATTACTGTTTCAACAGTAATTCCCAGATATTTTTCGGTGGAAAAGTTCCACCTGTCATTCAAACCGTAAATGACGGCTTGACCATTTCGGCTTTGGGGATGACCCCACGGGTAATTGTTCCGTATATGACGGAGAATTACATATAACATTATCTGTAAAAATTACAAAAAATTATACAGTATCTAATACTGTATTTCTTTTCTATGTATTTTGTTACAAATGTAACAAAACACTTACATTTACTCCTACGAACTTCCTAAGTTGATGCCGTAGCAGTCATCCTCATTGCTTTGTAATCCGGTTAATGTAGAGGCGGAAGAAGTCTCTTCATTAGTCCGCATTTCATCCTCGGATTTCTTCAATTGTGCTAGAGCAAATTCTAGAACCTTTTTCATTTCTTCTGGATTCTGCGTCTTCGCCATATTAGACATTAGAAAACCCCTATCGTGGAGGAAAGGGGTTTGAGTACCTCCTTGGGCCAGGAATCTCTGCATAGTTAGCCATTTGTTGATTGCTGACTCAGTTACCCTATCCCACAGAGCTTGAATCCGTTCCACCACTTGACTTTGAATGTCCTAGTGAGTACCGGAGTTTGGGTTCTTCGGTCTTGCTTGTAACCAAAGCTCCATGCCATTACCCATGATATCCCTACATGCATGTAGTATAATATGGTCTTGTCGAACATATATTCATGTTCGTTTGGTTCATAATTCTTTAAGAATAGAAAATATCCGTTCTTGGCATTTTCATGGACAATGTTTTCAATTGCCCCATATTCTTTCCACCAGTGTGCAAACCAGCAGGGCAAATTCTTTGAAGAACATTTATCAAAAAAGATCAACCATGTATGAGATCTTTTCTGATTCATTCTTAAAAAGGCATTGAACCAAGCTTGCTAATAATCGAAATAATTATAAGTAGCTAAATGAGGTTCCATTAGTCCCAGCGGATTAAAGCTGAGCTTTTGTTTGCTAGTCGGCTTGCCAGGCCAATCGCACAGGTTTATGACCTTGTGGATTCTAGCGGTTGAGTAAGAAATTACTCCATTGTTTTGAAAATGTTTGATTGACACAAAACCTGTATCAACCAGAATTTTCTCGTAAAAATCCATATTTTTCAATGGATCATACGGTACATAAAAAATATTTTCAGGAAATATTTTCCTAGCAAAATCAAAAGGATCATTTTCATGCATACCCTTTTCTACCGAAAAGATATACTTGGAAATAGCCTTATGATACCATTTTTGAAAATTCTTTTGAGGGACTAATGCCTTCGAAGAAGACGCCACCTCAGTTACATGAACATTGGTAGATGATTTTTTAAGCATCTTTTTCTGGTCTTTTATGGGAGACTTGGAACCCAAAGCATTGGTGATTGCCTTAATTAACTCAAGTGTTATTACCACATCAGTGTTTAAACTCTCTTTGTTTAAATTCACATTATCCTCAACTGGAGGTCTGGTCATTAGTCTGGATGAGGCGGTTGACTCCTCATCACGTTCTTTGATTGCCAATGGCACATTGGGTTTCGGAGCCGTAGCAGCAAGTCACGACCGAACATTTGTGAGTCCCTTACGGGGGACTTCCTTTTCCTTTCCCTTTCCCTTGGGAGGCATCTCCCTGCAGGAATTCACAAGTCAGGAAATCAGGAAGAGAATTGGATGTTCCTTTGATATGCTTAATTTCGAAATCAAAACAGGATAAATTTGCTTGCCATCTGGCAAAAATCTGTTTTGAAGCCAAATTATGAACATCTTTCTCTAAAACATTTTTTGCTGCAGAGCAGTTAATTCTTAAAAGAAATTTTTGATTTAACAAATCTCCTTGAAATTTAGAAATTGTTAAAACAATAGCCAAAATTTCTTTTTTAATTGTAGAATAATTTAGCTGACATTGATTCCAGTGTTTTGATACAAACTGGACAACATTTTCATTTCAATTAGGGGATTTTTTGTTTAGGATTCCACCAAATCCTATATATATAATAAAGCTATTTTCTTCCTCATTTTTAAAAAATGTTCCGTTGTTAGCTAGATCCCTGCTTTCAATTATTTCATGCCATAAAAACTCACGATAGAATTTC
Organism: Laguncularia racemosa; assembly: GCA_037954665.1. Taxonomy (NCBI): domain Eukaryota; kingdom Viridiplantae; phylum Streptophyta; class Magnoliopsida; order Myrtales; family Combretaceae; genus Laguncularia; species Laguncularia racemosa. The sequence goes on along the minus strand of JBBMOL010000078.1, from coordinate 2,911,267 downwards.
CAAATTAAAAATTTTTACAATTAAACCCAAGTTCAACGTAGTAAACTTGTTAAAGGGGGGCATAGCATATTTTAACTGATGACGCCGCTGCAATTGGCAACAAAGTGATTGTTACAACTTTACTTCATATCACATAATAAAAATTAAAAAATTCACTGCTTAAATTTAATATGAGTTTTTATAAGAAATATCCTAAGAATATTCGTCCTCAAAAAATAACTCGTATTTTGATCATATTGGATATGGTGGTTTGCCTATATAGATTAAATATTTTGGTATAGCTTGTCATCTTTATATATTCTTTTTTGGGAGGATACAACTTAAGAGGTGCATTTAGTATATGTATCATTTGAAATCCCATATTGAAAATGCAGAGAATTAAATTTAATTTAGAGCCTTAAGCCTATTAATTAATTATATTTAACTTTTCATATTAAAACAACAGGATCTAAAGAATCAAGTCTATGACTTTATGATGATCATGAGAAATTTGGCATGATAGACTTGAGATAAAGCTTATTCAAATAAACTGTCAATTATCAATCTTTCTCATAAAGTTCATGCACTAAATAAAGTTCTTCATCGGACCTAGTTACGCAAATAACCCATGCATCCTTCTTCTCATTAAAAGGGATTCATTAAGATCGTTGATAACTAACACAATTCGATGGACAACATCAATGGCCAAATCTCTGTAAATACCTATAAGTTTTCTTTGTTTAGATAAGAGAAATAATTTGGGAAAACGCTATTATTCTATTATATTATCCTCTTAAAAAATCAAACCTTTAATTATTTGAAAAATTCATGATATGTCACTATCATTAATAGAATTTGATATTCTAAAAGCTCATTTATCTATTACTAGTGTGTTTAAGCCCACTAGATTGCTTACTCCTCATCCTCATCTACTTATTTCTTATTCCCATCCTATTCATCCTTGATTACTCTCTTATATTCAACATACAACACTTCTCTAGATTCACATGTATCATAAAATCATGTAGCATGTACGCGATCACAGTACAATCAAACCCTACCACTTGCATAAAACAATTAAATGGGTGCTCTTTAAAAAAATCCTCTTAGTTCCATTCAATAAAATCCTCAAAAATTTAGTGGATTAAGCCAGTTATTGACGATTATTCCATGAATTTAAATAAGTAACTGAGCAAATCATCAAATAATGTTAAATTTTAATTACAAGATGGCAAGTTGACATCTATAGTTTGGGAAAAAAAATCACAAAATATTTATATAAAATTATCAATAAGTTTATATATTCGTAAAGAATTGCTTAGGTTATAGTCCTACTGGTAAATGAGTTGGCCTTTTATTTTGAATTGTATATATTTCTTGCCTATTTAATTATTCCAAATTAAAATATAAATGTTTTAAAATCAAAATCTCTAAAGTGAAAATGTAAAAATAATGGTATACCTTATTTGTATTTGTAATAAAAGTAATAAATACTTGTTTTATTCATTGAGAAGATAAAAATATTTAATTGAATTTTCACACTTATCATGTACTTATCCCATTTATAATGGGTTACATACTTAAATATTGCTTTTTTAAAAAAATATACGTAAACATTGTAACTGTAAAACATATTCCTAAAATAGGTTGTGAAGGTATAGATCATGTATGCGACTTTAGGAATATGCAAAAATTCTAGGCTGAAGGCGTAGACTATCAGTACATCCCACCCACACTTCTCATCGTCCAATTTTTTATTCAATTTACGCTTACCGTTGATTTATAAACACATTATAACAACACGAAAACTAAAAAATATAAATGCAAAATACATAAAAACACACAATACACATAAAATACCCATTAACCTAGATCTCATTTTTCTCTTGTTCACATGCAAGAAAGAGGAAGAATGAGTGATTTTGCAGGAGAAAGAAAGATTTGCCTAGATGTAAGTGTTTATGAACAACTAATCTTAGTTGTGATATATTTTTTTTAGAAAAGTTGAAATCTTTTTATCTATATTGAAGTTTTTTTATCTGTGTTTTTATTTGATGTAAGATTTAAAAAAAATATTAGTAAAATTGTATATTTATAGAAAAGATTACTCAGTATTGTTACATTATAATTTATTAGGTTTGATTTATATAGATGTTGCATGCATACCATATAATATTAATTTTTGTATTAGAATGAGGATTGACTACCGTAAAGAATGTGAAATATGTAGAATGCGAAATTATTGTTGTAGTAATATACAAAAATTTTGAAATATTTAGTGGAAAAATATAATTGAAAAATAATTTCGAAAAAATATTTGAAAAAAAAAATCGTTTGGAAATAATTGGAAGAAAATTGAAATTAAAATTAAAAGGAGAAATGACAGGTAATTTTTTTTTTGTATAAATATTATTATGGTTTTTTTGTATAAATATTTTTGAAAATTATAAAAAAAATTATTGTGCTTGAAAATTTGTAATATCTAGAATGTGAAATATTTTTTACAGTGTTGTAAAATCATACGAAAATGGTTGGAATTTTTAGCAACAAAAATGTTATTAAAAAATAACATCTGACAAATTTTTAGGAATAAATCATTTGCCAATAATTGGGAAATTTTTAATATTTGAAATATTATGGAAATTAAACTTTTTCTTGAAATTTTTAGAATGTTGTTATTGGAAATTGTTATATTTATTAAAAAGCTTATAATTTATATATACTACGAATAGGGGAAAAATGGTTTATTACATAAAGTTGATGATTTACACATTTGGAAATGTTGTGGCCGGTAACTGAGGGCCAAAGTATGACAGGGATCCGGTAAAGAAGTTGAAAATGAAGAAAAATGTTAAGTGCAACGAATTTTTATACAGAATATGTCGCAGCATCGGAGTTAATCCAACCGAAGTGGAGGTTGAGATCATTCACATGCATCCTATGTTTAATGAGGGCAATACATGTTATGTATTGATGGCAATCAAAGACGACAAATATGTTGAAAATTTTATTGAAATGGCCGAATCATATGGAGATCGTGGCATACAACAATTATTTATCAAAATTTTTGATAATTCGAGAGGCCCCTCTGTCGATTCTAATTTTAAAATTTTTCATTAGATTCCTAATCCGATTCACATTAGATCATATGCTCATCCAATATAAATCCTTAACTTGAACTAAGAATCTTATTATTTATTTGGAGTCGCCACCTAACTGAAGTTGGGAAAAATTATTGAATTAAAACTAATTGAGCAGATTAATTCTAATTTAGACAACTAGTTGATGAAATCTCCTCTTTTTATATTTTATAAATGAAAAAGAAAAAAGGAAAACCAGAGATTCTCGACTCGAAGGCTATCCTATTAAAACTCTAAAATTACCACCTTATCCTTCTGAAATCTACGTCATATCCTAATATCTTTAAAAATTACACTAATCACGATTTGGAAAATGATTTTTTTTATTCTTTTTAGAGTTACCCCATAAGGGTGCCTACGTACCCACTATTCGGGATCAAACAAGTCGTAGTTTTTTTTTTTTATGAAAAAAGCTTTAGCAGATTTATTTAAGTTTTAATTATGAAAATACACCAGGTTTATATTCATTATCATTTTCAAGATTAAAAAAAAAAAAACTAAGCCTAAGCTTTATTATTTCATTTTCTAAAAGTCTTGATTTAAGGAAAACCAATTTTGAATTTATTTTAAAAAAAGGATTTTTCTAAGTGACAAGGCAATTCATTATTAATTTTTAATTCATATTATTAATCTATCTAATTCTAATTTAATAATTAAATTTTATTTATTTTTTATTATTTTATTATTTTTATATTAAATTAGACATATTTATTTATTAAAATTGTAAAACCTAATTAAAATCTTATTTTTTTTTATTTTCAGATTACTATTAAAAAAATTATTTCTAATAAATGAATATATAAATTAAATAGATAAATAAATAAAATAAATAAAATAAAAAAATTGAAAAAACCAACTAACCTAGATGCTAGTCGCGGGTCGGATTGGGTCCAGTCGGGTCACGGCGGTCAGAGGATCCTAGTCGGCGGCATCCCGAAAGCTTTCGAAGGCGGTTGAAGGTTGCTTCTAAGCTTTCTGAGGGTGGGTAATCCAACCATGGTGGTGGATTTCTTCATAAACGCCTCCAAGTGGTGGTTCGTGGCTTGATCGACAATCCCAGCAAAGGGGGAACTCCGACGAGCTTCAAAACCTCTGGTTTTGCACTCTTTCCTCACTTTTGATCAGTGATCTAGCTTCCCCACATCGTGCTCTATTTATAAGCACAAAAAATCGAGCTGGATAAGCTCGAATTTCCCTCCGATAGGCTCGAATCGTATCTTCGGTTAAAACCCAACTCTGATTTGCTCTAGATTCATTTAAATCTTCGATTTTGTTACGATTTGTGTTAATTAGATGATGTTTATCTTATTTTTGTTAAAGCTTTTTTGGATTTGTGCTAAAAAATCGTATCAAGATGGCCGGATTTCGTTTTTTCCCACAGTCGGCGATCGCTTTGATCGAGCACCCCCCCCTAACACGCGCAAGGCCGAAGCCCGAACCAGCTAGGCTAGCCCAATTCTCAGATTTATTTTACATGCATATAATACATAAGCGTGGTGGTTTTTATTAATTTTATATTATTTTAAAATTCTAAAAATTTGTAAAAATTATTTAACCTCTTTTATTATTATTTTTACCATTATCTTCCAAAATAGGGATGTTTTCCTATTTATTTTATTTTTCCTAAATAGAAGAAAAATTAAAAAAAGGAAAATTGCAAAATTGATCACTATTTGTGATTAAAGGGAAAAAATGGGGTGTTTACAGCTGTCCCTCTTTATATTAAAGTTTGAAAAACTTAATTACAAAAACAAGAAAAATGCCATTTTTGGCCAATAAACCGAGTAAATAATGCCATAGTTGGCTGGTCATTTGAACCTGGTTCTAGTAGGAAAAATGCTCAATGAGCTAATAATCTTACGACTGCTTTGTGATGATTAATATTGCTTGGAGAGTGATCTTAAACAATCTAACAACTTGGAGTAAGGTATCATCTAGAAAAGTATTTTATGAGCTAACTAATCGACGATAGGAAACATCTCAGAGATTGTTATTGTGAGTGAACTAATTGATAATAGGAAGCGTCCTATAGGACTAGCAATCGTAAAGAAGAGATTGTTTATGGAAGTGCTCTTATGAGCTAGCCACCTGACAACAGAAAGCGTCTTGCTATACTAGTAACTTTTGGAGAAGAAATATTCTAGAAAAGTGCTCTCATGAGCTAACTAATTAATATTAGGAAGTGTCTTATAGGACTAACAACCTTAAAGAAGGAAAGTTTTTAGAAAAGTACTCTTATGGGCTGACTAATCGATGATAGGAAGTGTCTCATTTAGACTCGCAATCCTAAAAGGAAATTTCTAGAAAAGTACTTTTATGACCTGACTAATCGATGATAAGAAGCGTCTCATGTAGACTCGCAATCCTAAAAGGAAATTTCTAGAAGAGTGCTCTTATGAGCTGACTAGTCGATGATAGGAAGCGTCTCATTTAGACTTGCAATCCTAAAAGGAAATTATCTAGAAAAGTGCTCTTATGAGCTGACTAATCGATGATAGGAAGCGTCTCATTTAAACTCGCAATCCTAAAAGGAAATTATCTAGAAAAGTGCTCTTATGAGCTAACTAATCAATGATAGGAAGTGTCTCATGTGGACTCGCAATCCTAAAAGGAAATTTCTAGAAAAGTGCTCTTATGAGCTAACTAATCGATGATAGGAAGTGTCTCATTTAGACTCACAGTCCTAAAAGGAAATTATCTAGAAAAGTGCTCTTATGAGCTGACTAATCAATGATAGGAAGCGTCTCATGTAGACTCGCAATCCTAAAAGGAAATTTCTAGAAAAGTCCTCTTATGAGCTGACTAATCGATGATAGGAAGTGTCTCATGGGACTAACAACCCTAAAGAAGGAAATTTTTAGAAAAGTGCTCTTACGAGCTGACTAATCGATAAATAGGAAGCGTCTCATTAGACTAACAACCTTGAGAGAGGGTATCTAGGAAAGTGCCCTATGGTAGGCTGATTAACCGATAGTGGGAAGTGTCTCTTTGGACTTGCAACCATAAGAGAGGATATCTAGGAAAGTACCCCATTGCAAGCTAACTAACCAATAATGGGAAGCGTCTCTTTGGACTTGCAACCATAAAAGAGGATATCTAGGAAAGTGCCCCATTGTGGGCTAACTAACCGATAGTGGGAAGCGTCTCTTTAGACTTACAACCTTAAGAGAAGATATCTAGGAAAGTGCCTTATTGTGGGCTAACTAACCAATAAAGATGTTTGGATATATCTTAGCAACCTAGCATTTCCAAAAAATGCTTCTTGTGAGTTGAGAAACGTCTTACAAGACTAGCAACCTTAAAAAGAGATTTTCTAGAAAAGTGCTCTTACAAGCTGACTAATAAAAAATAGGAAGCATCTCACTAAACTAGCAATCATGAAGGACAAAATTTAGGAAAGTGCCCCATTATAAGCTAACTAACTGATAATGAATTCCTAAGTGAGAATCTTATTTTTCCAATAATAGTCAAAAGTTTAGGATGACTTAAAACTTTTGAACAAATGATAACTAAAGCTTTTCGAAAAATCTTCATGACAATTGCTCTTTTAAACTTAAGACTAAGGTGACAAGGTATTAAAGTATTTTCTAGTAAACTTTGAAAATTTTCTCTTTCTTTTCTAAAAGAAATATTTTATTTTTTTCTAAGCATTGCTAACAAGTAAAGAGTATGACAAGGGCTCCTAAAAATACACATAAAGGGTAGGCCCATCCTATTACTTAATAATCACTTACTCTTTTGCCTCATTTTGCCTGGAGGATTTGGTTTAATCTTGGAAAAAGTGGTGTCTTGGTTTAGTCAATCATCTCTTGAGGGGTTTCTTGTAATTAAGACTTATATTTACATCTTAGGGGCATCAATATTTAAAATTTGGACCAAACAACGCCAATGAGGAACGACTTTAAATTCCCTCATTCTATTTAGAAATAGATACCTCATTCTCAATTGATTTAATCTAAGAGGACTTCCTTACAATCTCTCAGTTTAGATGTCACTCTTGACTTTTATTCCAAAAATTATTATCTTTCTTGTAAGTAATACACTTTGATCAATCTGTTAAGCCTTTTTGAGACTTGTAATGCAATATAGGCTCTTGGTTATTGGTTTCGGAAAAGTACTAATGTTAAGGTCTAGTTTGAAAGAATCATCATTTCAACTTGGGTTTACAAGTCAAGAAACCTTGAGAAAAAACTAGAATAGTACTTGCCCTAGAAATTTTTGCTTAAGATAAATTATTTTCAATGATTTGGAGAAGTCTTCAAAGAAGGGTGGTATTTCTTTGAATTGTAATGTTTGGGTTCTTGTATTTAGCTCCGGGTATTTTCAAGATTGTTGGGCTTTTTTTATTATGTATAGGTTTAACTACATTCTTGGGCTTTTCTCGTTTCTTTTCTTTTTCTTTTTCCATCTTTTTTCCTTTTCTTTTGAGCATAATAGTGATCATCTCTTGTGGGCGATGTGTGTTTTTTCAAAATGTAGACTTTTCTTCATCAAAAGAAATAAATTATCCACAGTAAAAATTACCCTTGAATTGTTGTAACTAGGGCAAGCACTATTTAGTTAATTCCTTTTTCTTGATTGATGTCCTTATCTTCTTAATCATCCCATTGTAGGGTAGTTCATGACATGGTTAAATTTTGAAACTCTCTCTTTTTTTATATAAGCTCGAATGGGGTTGGCAAAGGATTATTGTGTTTAGGATAGCAAAAATGAATGCCTAACATTATTTTGATTAACATATCAAATTCAAGATAGACCTCCTTTAAGGAAAAAACCTCATATTAATAACACTTAACTCTCGAGTGTTTAAGGGTTAGTGTTTGGGATGTGGTTTGCCTCTTGTCATTCTAAACCACTTGAACAAATGAGATATCCTTCCATTTTACTAGATTTACCCATATTCACCATGTCTCATGATGTCTTTGGGAGTTATGTGCCCTTGTCAAGTGATTTAGTCTTAACGTGGCTCTCTTGAGAAGCTAGTTAAGATAGTCTTCTTTATGCCCTCGTTGGTAATTGACCATAGCCACCATGAAAATGTGCCCCAAAATTAATTGTTTCTATGTTTGTTTTATATAACTCCTGATAGAGAGAAAGTTCAAGTGTAACCCTTATGATTGGAGAGAGTTGGAAGGTTTTTTGTTTCAAGACTAAATCAACATATGAAGAGACCTTTTGAAGTGAATGGGGTCTTTCAAGTTGAGAGTAGGTTATAGAGGTCTTTGGCTTTATGTTCAGAGTAAGTGACTATGAGCCTTGGGTTAAGCTAACCATTTAAAAGCACTTTTAGGACCTTGAAAGGATCTCTTATTGTTAGCAATTCTTCAATTTTCTTGGCTTTTTTCTTTTATTGTTATTATTATTATTTTAGTAAATATGCAAACAAGATGCACACACAGATGCAAAAGAACCAACACTTAATGTATGCAAGGCAAGCGGGTTCTAAAAGGTCCCCAAGCTTTATGGCCTCCCACATTCTCAAAGAAATGGATCTCAGGCCCTATCGAAGTATTGGGTGGGGTAGCCTAATCAACCCCAAACGGTGATCATATCACTTTACCCGGAACCTACAGAATGGCCCCCCATCCTAGGGTCCTAAGACGGCCTGGGTCTAACCATATCTAATCACATAATTGCATGCATGAAAACTCAAAAATAAAAATAAAGAAAACTTAAACATCATTAAATCCCTGAAAGAAAATATTAGTACCAATAATATTTCACAGTGTAAAAGTTCAAAGATATCTAAAAATGGTTATTTCATGAGGTTCAAGTGGCTAGCCTACTAGAAGTTCCTAGTAGAGTCACCATCCTATCGAGTCTAATTTTTAAATTTTTCATTATGTTCTTAATCCGATTCACATTAGATCCTATGCTCATCCAATATAAATCCTCGACTTGAACTAGGAATCTTATTATTTATTTGGAGTCGTCACCCAACTAAAATTGGGAAAAATTATTGAATTATAACTAATTGAGCAGATTAATTCTAATTTAGACAACTAGTCGACAAAATCTCCTCTTTTTATTTTTATAAATGAAAAAGAAGAAAGGAAAACCAGAGATTCTCGACTCGGGAGCTATCTTATTAAAACTCTAAAGTTACCACCTTATCCTTCTGAAATCTGTGTCATATCCTGATATCTTTTAAAATTACACTAATCACGATTTGGAAAATGATTTTTTTTATTCTTTTTAGAGTTGCCCCATAAGGGTGCCTACGTACCCGCTATTCGGGATCAAACAAGTCATAGTTAGCTTTTTATGAAAAAAGCTTTAGCGGGTTTGTTTAAGTTTTAATTATGAAAATATACCGGGTTTACATTCATTATCATTTTCAAGATTTGAAAAAAAAAAAAAAACTAAGCCTAAGCTTTATTATTTCATTTTCTAAAAGTCTTGATTTAAGGAAAACCAATTTTGAATTTATTTAAAAAAAAAAGATTTTTCTAAGTGACAAGACAATTCATTATTAATTTTTAATTCATATTATTAATCTATCTAATTCTAATTTAATAATTAAATTTTATTTTTTTCATTTTTTATTATTTTATTATTTTTATTTTGAATTGACATATTTATTTATTAAAATTCTAAAACCTAATTAAAATCTTAAATTTTTTTATTTTTGGATTACTATTAAAAAAATTTATTTCTAATAAATGAATATCTAAATTAAATGGATAAATAAATGAAATAAAATAAATAAAAAATTGAAAAAACTAACTAACTTGGATGCGGGTCACAGGTTGGATCAGGTCGGTCGGGTCACGACGGTCGGAAGATCCTCGTTGGCAGCGTTCCGGTGGCTTTTGAAGGTGGTTGAAGGCTGTTTCTAAGCTTTCTAAGGGTGAGTATTCCAATCGTGGTGGTGGATTTCTTCAGAAACGCCTATAAGTAGTGGTTCGTGGCTTGGTCGGTAGTCGTGATAAAGGGGGAACTCCGGCGAGTTTTGAAACCTCTTATTTTGCACTCTTTTCTCACTTTGATCCGTGATCTATCTTCCCTATATCATGCTCTATTTATAGGCACTAGAAATCAAGCTAGATAAGCTCGGATTTCCCTCTGATAGGCACGAATCGTATCTTCGGTTGAAACCCAAATCCGATTTTCTCTAAATTTGTTTAAATATTCGATGTTGTTACAATTTGTGTTAATTGGATGATGTTTATCTTATTTTTGTTAAAGAATTGTTGGATTTGTGCAAAAAAATTGTATCAAAACGGCCGGATTCCATTTTTTCCCGCGGTCGGTGACCGATTCGGATGGAGGTTAAAGACGATCACTCGCCCGGTGCATACGCTCCCTCTGTCCAATCACAAGCTGACACGTATCCTGGGCGAAGAGAAAAAATTGGAAAACACGGATTGCTTCCCCCGCGTTTCAAACCCCTGACCGAGTATACCCCCCCACGCGTGCGCACGCAAGGCCTAAGCCCGAACTAACTGGGCTAGCTCAATTATCAGATTTATTTTACACGCATATTATACATAAGTGTGGTGATTTTCATTAATTTTATATTATTTTGAAATTCTAAAAATTTGTAAAATTTATTTAACCTCTTTTATTATTATTTCTACCATTATCTTCCAAAATTAGGATGTTTTTCCTATTTATTTTATTTTTTTCTAAATAGAAGAAAAATTAAAAAAAATGGAAAATTACAAAATTGATCACTATTTGTGATTAAAGGGCAAAAATGGAGTGTTTACACCCTCGGTAAAGCAAACATTTGGTATAAGCAGTCAACCACAATTGTTAGATGACATTGCAGAAATGCAGCCAAAGCCGTTGAGATTTCAATCCTCGATTCCAACCCCGATGGAAGTAAACGATGAGAATGAAATAGATAGAGCAGTTACTCTAGTGTTATAGGGACCAAAGACACGGGATCCGTATATGGTTTATGTGAGAGCAGAGGCTGCAACTGACACCAATGGTGGAATGGGTGTTGAGTAGGACAGTAACGATAACGAGGAGAGTTCCGATGAGGAAAATGAGGAGGGTGAAAATGAGGGAGATGAAGTAGCGGAAGAAGAGTCTCCAACCATACATACCTACTCGAGATAACCAAAATATCGAGTAAAGAAGACTGAACCACCTACCATGCCAGTTAGAGATCCTGTTCCATATTACAATTATGGGGGCGATAAAGGTTACATTTATTTTGAGTAGGAGTAAACTGATATTTGTAATGGTTTGAGCAGCAGTGACGATTTTTATAGGGGCATGAGATTCAGGGCGAAAGCATATGCCATTCAAGTAGTGAAGTCTTACCATGTGAAGAACCATTACAACTTCACTATTGTAGAGTCCAGCCCACTGTAGTGGTTTGTTAATTGTATGAGAAGGGACGATGGTAGTAAATGGAGGCTTCGGGCTCGAAAGAAGAAGTTAGAGGGCATGTTCGTGGTGACAAGATTCGAAAGTCCACACTCATGCAATAACCCACTAATTAGTCAGGATCACCCATAACTGGATTGCAATCTCTTTGCCAGCCAATTTGTAAATCTTCTTAGGGAAAATCCTGATATGAAGGTGGCCGAGCTGACTTCTATTATCGAATAGGAATTTGGCTACAGAATCAGGAGGAGATGGGTTTAGGAGGAAAAGAAACGGGCCATCGAGCTCGTGTACGGGAACTGGGAGAAGTCTTACGATGAATTGCCAAAACTTCTTAATGCAATAGAAAATGCGAATCCTGGAACACGAATAGATTGGGAGTGGAGCAGATCGAGCATCCTCGATGTGTCCACTTTGAAGTGGGTATTTTGGGCCTTTAAGCCGTGCATCACAGCATAGAGATTCCTTAGACCTGTTGTTACCATTGATGCCACCTTTCTATATGGGAAGTACACCCACAAGTTGCTAGTTACTTATGGCGTTGATGGCAACAACTATATACTTTCGTTGGCATTTGCTCTAGTTAATCAGGAGACAGCTAAGACATGGGGCTGCTTTTTGCAAAAACTAAAGGAATATGTCATCAGCAACCGTGAAGGTCATGAAACCATTTGCCTTATATCGAATAGATACGCAGGCATCAGATCAACAATTCGAGAAGAAGCGAATGGATGGTAGCCTCCATTTACAGTGTGGTTGTTCTGCCTTCAACTCGATGTATAAAAACATCCAGTGTAAGAAGTTAGTCACATATGCTGGGTTGCAAGCACAATCTCGCAAGTTGAATTATGTGATGGAGCATGTGGGGATGATTTTTCTGGATACGTTAGACCAGTTTAACAACGTGCCGTTGGACATGTGGACACTTGCTCATGACGGTTGCTATCGATTTGGGTATATGAACTCCAATGTTGTTGAAAGCTATAATTCCATATTGAAGGGGGCTCGGGGGTTGCCTATAACTGCTTTGGTGAAGAAAATGTTCTACAACTACGTCAGGTACTTCGTGTAGAAGCAAACGAAGGCATTGAAGAATATAGTGAAAAGTAGAATTTTCACCAAATATGTAGCCAAAATGATCGACCAATAGAGTTCACGAGTTAACAACCATAGGGTCATCGACTACAACAAGCATGATAGAGTTTTTGAAGTCCTTACTGGTAGTCGTCGTGTAGCCAGTAGGTTAAGGGGAGGGGGCCAAACGCATGTTGTTGACTTTGCTTGCAGCACATGCAACTGCCAGAAGTGATAAATATACAAAATTCCATGCTCGCACGCATATGCAGTGGCCGCCCCACTTAAGCTTGATATGACGCATTCTATACCCAATTGGTATAGATAAACACATCAGGACCAAACATATACGATGCACTTCATACCTATAGGGGACGAGTTGGGTTGGGCGCCAATGCACTTCCTGAAACTCCGCCCAAGGGAAGACCTCGTATGGAAGAGGGGAAAGCTAAGGCGGAAAAGATACCACATGGAGATGGATATTAAGGAGCGTCCAGATCAAATCGCATGTGGAATTTGCGAAGGAGGGGCATAATAGAAGAACTTGCCTACGTTGACACAATAATGGTAACTGATGAATACAACTACATATTTTATTACGCTCGACATTGCATTTGTGATGCTAACATTAGCTTTTTCTCTTTTGCAACATAAGTGAATCCTCGACTACTTCATCCAATTTATTTAAAAACATGGCAGAAAGGGGATGCTTCATATTTTGTATATATACAGGCACTTTTGTCATTCATTGAGAAGTTGTTTTGAATGTTAATTTGTTTCGACATTTGTTAAATTTTATGAAATATTCGAAGATGTAAAATCGTACATGTACACATTATTGGTGCACATAATGCTAATTAATTTATTACAAACTGTGATAATACATAAATTTCATCATTGCAGTAGACCATATACATATGGAAATAATTAAAAACTTATTTCCTACCCTTAGTGAAATGCTTAATTAGCCGAGCGAAGGCATTGGACGGCCTTGCACGCGGAGTTGGAGGAGATTCAGACTCTTGGGTAGCATGCTAATAGGGAGAACTGTCAAACGCTCGTAGCTACATGGGACTCCATTGATAGGGCTGATTCGATGATTCACCCTGCTCTATAGGTTGCTTTCCAGGGTGTTACCTCCATGGAGCCGATGGTGTTGGTACAGGACCACTAATAGAATGCCGATACGATGTCTCATATTGGCTGAACGTAGGCCCTGAGCTAGGATGCACCGCATTGGGATCAACATGTATCTATTTGTCCTGCGTGGGATTTTCCTCTGCCTCATCGAGGTTCGAAGTCGACGTTGTCCCTCCATTCGTTGCTGTGTCGAAACCGGTTCAACCTCCTCCTTGGTGTTTTGCTACTGCGATTGTGGGTACAGTGTTACCCCCCCACCCCCTAATTGTGAAGTATGAATTGAAGACCTTGAGCAACTATTCTAATGGCCATGTCTATGTTCGGCGATAGGTAAATCTATCGTAAGGTGTCACTCTGCAAGTATGAAGAAAACATAAATTAAGGTTAACATGATAATGTAATTATTTGGACGTTAGTTAGAGTGTATGCAAATCATTCTTACCAGAAATCTAAGAACTGCCCTCATGCAGCTAATGTATCTCCTGCTTATCAACCCATACCATTGCAGGTAGCTATCATGCACACCACGAAGGCCCTTCATAGGAATGGCTCGACTAACCCGCTATTCCCACATGTTCAAATACACTTCATGCAGGATGGTCCGGTCGACATCAATTTGGCCACGCAGGTCAATTTCATGTAGTTCCAGCTGCGTGTTTACCGCTTGTGAGATATATTGGAACCTATCGAACTGCCTGGCCACTCAATTTGGGAAATTCCACTCAACAATGTAGAAACAAATGAGTGGCACCTAAGCCGTCTAAACATGCATTCTAGCTTTGCAGAAATATGGTAGTATATTAATCAAATTTGCGTCGTACGGCTCCCATTCAACTTGAAAATAGGAAAATTTATTTACTTTAAATGATAAATATGATGAATTGCAAGGAAAGAAATATGATTACTAAGGTACCAACGACATATTCTGCCTATCCAGCGCATCCCAATATGCGCCAACTACGTGGGTAGGGTGAAACTGCGTATCCCTCCGCATGTTCCACCATGCCGCTAGTAGACATCTGGCTGGTACAGATAGTCCGTGTCAACTAATGGGTATGATGTAGGGAAATCTGTCCCAAGCCCACACTTGTAGCAATATAGTTGCCCATTCAATCTCATGTGTCGACGATGAGGATGTGACACATAGTTAGCGATACAATCAAGCCAGACATGTGGCCCCCTAACTATATGTCTCGGTGATGTTGAAATATTACAACAATGATAACCACATCGCGTGCATGAGGGAGCTAGATTTATCAACAAAGATAAATCCCCCTAACAACTGTAGAATGTATGCACACGTAACTCGATGTATTTGCTCCACATCGGTATCTAGTGGGATTAACTAGAATATATCGCGAAGTCATATCATACTAATGCGCTTGCCTTTACCGCTGGACCCGAGTCTCACCCTCAGCAATTCTTCGCATATTGCTCCCCAATCCAAGCAGCCACTTCTTGTAATTGCCTGTCCATCGATAGGGAGTCTAAGTTGGATCTCCACATCCTGTAGCGTGATGGTAAACTCCCCCGTCGGCATGTGGAATGTATGCGTCTTTAGACGCCATCTCTCCACCAGTGCTATAATCATATGCCTATCAAGGGGTATGTACGGCAGCTGACTGACACTTTCGAATCTAGCCAACTGCAAGTATGGCTCCATTCGCTCATCGAATGAGATCGTATGCTCATCGCAATGAAGTGACAACTTACGCCGTCACACAGTGAAGATTGCTTGCTCTTATGTTAACAACATGTCAAATGTTTTCCTATCTCTAATGTAACGTAAACTAATTGATAAGTAAAACGTCTGTTACCTCTCCGTCCAAAACTGCCTGTGATCGATGACTGGCCTGCTGCGTCAAGACTGAATGATCAAAAGGTCCAGGCTCCATCTATTATGCAAAACTGTACAAATAATTTACATTTGCAACCAATATAAAATTTTTCAGTAATTAATTTTATAACTTAGTTTACAAAAACATACAAATAATCCTACCTTGCAACAAATACAAAATTTTTCACTAATTAATTAACGACATATTAACGACTAATCATCTTTAATTAACGGATAATTACAAATTACTTACTTTTATGACTAATTTTACTAAACCATACAAATATTCTACATTTTTACCCAATATAAAATTTTTCACTAATTAATTTTATAGCAATTAATTAACGATATATTAATGACTAATTCCCTTTGATTAATGGATAATTAATAACTAATTAATTTTATAACCCAGTCTACAAAAGCATACAAATAATCTTACCTTACAACATATACAAAATTTTTCACTAATTAATTTTACAATAATTAATTAACGGCATATTAACGATTAATCATTTTTAATTAACGGATAATTATCAACTACTTGCTTTTATGACTAATTCTATTAAACCATATAAATATTTTACATTTCTACCTAATATAAAATTTTTTACTAATTAATTTTATAGCATTAATTAATGATATATTAACAATTAATTTCTTTTGATTAAAGGATAATTAATAACTAATTAACTTTATAACTCAGTCTACAAAAGCATACAAATAATCCCACCTTGCAACAAATATAGAATATTTTACTAATTACTTTGACAACAATTAATTAACCACATATTAACAACTAATCACCTTTAATTAACGGATAATTGCTAACTACTTACTCTTATGACTAATTCTACTAAATCATATAAATATTTTACATTTCCATCCAATACAAAATTTTTCACTAATTAATTTCATAGTAATTAATTAATAATATATTAACGACTAATCTTCTTTGATTAATGAATAATTAATAACTAATTAATTTTATAACTTATTTTACAAAACCATACAAATATTTTCACTTTGCAACAAATACAAAACTTTTCACTAATTAATTTTACAATAATTAATTAATAACTAATCATATTTAATTAATCGATAATTACTAACTACTTACTTTTATGGCTAATTCTATTAAACCATAAAAATATTTTACATTTTCACCCAATACAAATTTTTTTGTTAATTAATTTATTAGCAATTAATTAACGATATCTTAACGATTAATCACTACTAATTAACAGTTAATTAATAATAACTTAATTTACGGCTACATTTATAAAAATATATTATAATAACATATATACACAATTCATTTATTAATATTAATTAATTATATATTAATAATTAATTAATTACTAATTAATAGTTAATTAACAATAACTATTACTTCAATAAAATTTATGCATTATACATATTTACATGTCTTTTTTTTTTTTGCATTTATCCAAAGTATAATAATAGCAATAAAAATAATTTTTTTCTTAAAAAAACATATCAAGATTTTGATGAAAAAATTTCTACACACGTATTTCAATAGATTAAAACCTGCATAAAACACAAATTATGAAAACAAAATTTTGCAAAATGAAGTTTACAGAAGAAATTCAAAGATTGAAATGTGAAATGTGAACATACGAACTGAACTAAGGATTTGTATTTATATTTGAAAGTGTCGGTGTAAATTTTTTCCTATATATTACTGTGTAAATTTATTGTACTACTTTTAAGTTTGTAGACATATTTTTGCAATAATTTTATAAATTCACAAATATACTTTTATAATAATTTTATAGGTTTACAGAAACTTTATAAGTTTGCAGTAACAGATTTATAGGGTTAAGAAAAAAAATTATACTAATAGCATAGATCGGCTCTATTCCTTCAGTCTGAAATTTTTGCATATTCCTAAAATCGCATACGTGATCTACACCTTTATAATATATTTTAGGAATATATTTTATAAATATAATATTTATATAATTTAAAAAAAATAATATTTAAGTATGTAACCTCTATTTATAACAACAGTAAACTCCAAACAAACATACATATAGAACATAACAGCATGTATGAGATGCCTTACCCTATTATCATCACACTCTCTCTCATATGTCTTATCAAATCTAGGTAACAGAAAGTACAAAAGTAAACAACAGCCACAAACCCATGCCGAAAGAGGACTTTGGTTTCTAATTGAAGTATCAAATCAGATAATTAACATACTTTTATTATTCTTTGTTTTGATCCTGGAGACAAAGCAGCATAGACAAGGGGGAAAAAAATTATTTTTATAAAGTCGGATTTTAATAGATACAACTGGCGACATCATTCAAGAATCGTATGATCATTAATATGTATGTGGCCAGATATATATATATATATATATTTTTTTTTAAAAAGAAAGAAGGTAGGACCTCTTGCTAAAAATGTGAAAAAGACTCATGGAAGCTGCAGCCAGAATCAAAGCTTTGGCTGTGCAAATGCAAACCAAGGGGACAGCGATGATGATATCAAACTTCCATTTCCTACTACTACTACTTCCACATGACTTCCTCCTAGGATATTATTTCCTCCTCCTTACCATTTTAAAATGGCTGCTCTACATAATAATACCAAAGATAAACCACCACTAACAACACCAACAGCCTTAGTGGCATCATCATCTGCTGCAAGCAACATGAAACCAAACACAAACACAAACACAAACACTAGTAACATGGGAGGCAGAGGGAGAGATAAAGCAATTGTCGCTCAGTACAAAACAGATGCTGGGCTTATGGCTGAATTTGAACAGTCAAGAGTCTCCGGTAAGTCTTTTGATTATACCAGGTCGGTCATGTGTGCAACACCAAAAGCTGTTCCTGAAGAACAAATCATTGCTTACTTGTCTAGAATCCAAAGGGGTGGTTCGATTCAACCCTTTGGTTGCATGCTTGCCATTGAGGAACCTAGTTTTAGAATCATTGCTTATAGTGAGAACTGCTTTGAGTTGTTAGGCTTACATGGTGATTTAGTTAATAGTGGTCTTTTTGGTTTTGATGCAAGAGCTCTTTTTACACCCGCCTCCAGTGCTTCGTTAACAAAAGCTGCTTCTTCTAGCGAGATTTCTCTGTTGAATCCTATATGGGTCTATTCTAGGACTACCCAAAAGCCATTTTATGCTATTCTACATAGGATTGATATTGGTGTTGTGATTGATTTGGAGCCAGCACGGTCTGGTGACCCTGCACTGTCTTTGGCTGGGGCAGTGCAGTCCCAGAAACTCGCTGTTAGGGCGATTTCGAGGCTGCAATCGCTCCCAGGAGGAGATATTGGCGTCTTATGTGATACAGTTGTTGAGGATGTACAGAAGCTCACCGGGTATGATAGAGTTATGGTATATAAATTTCATGATGATGATCATGGAGAAGTTGTTTCTGAAATTAGGCGGTCTGATTTGGAGCCTTATTTAGGTTTGCACTATCCAGCTATAGATATTCCTCAAGCCGCTCGGTTCTTGTTCAAGCAAAACCGAGTAAGGATGATATTCGATTGTCATGCTAATCCCGTGAGGGTCATTCAAAGTGACGAACTGAAACAGCCGCTTTGCTTAGTTAATTCAACACTTCGCTCACCCCATGGTTGTCATATGCAGTACATGTCGAACATGGGGTCAATTTCCTCATTGGTGATGGCGGTTATTGTGAATAGTGGTGATTCCACAAAGCTCTGGGGCTTGGTGGTGTGCCACCACACCTCTCCTCGTTATGTCCCTTTCCCCCTTCGGTATGCCTGTGAGTTTCTCATGCAAGCTTTTGGGCTCCAGCTCTACATGGAGCTTCAATTGGCTTCACAATCAGCAGAGAAAAAAACACTTAAGACGCAAACTCTACTTTGTGATATGCTTCTCCGAGATGCCCCCCTGGGAATTGTCACTCAGTCCCCCAGCATAATGGATCTTGTAAAGTGTGATGGGGCAGCTCTATATTACGGCGGGAACTGTTGGTTGTTGGGGGTAACCCCAACAGAATCACAAGTGAAAGACATTGCAGACTGGCTGCTGAATAATCATGGGGACTCTACGGGCTTGAGTACTGATAGTTTGGCTGATGCAGGCTATCCCGGTGCCTTGCTCCTGGGTGATGCAGTTTGCGGGATGGCCACTGCAAGAATTAGCTCAAAGGATTTCCTATTCTGGTTTAGGTCACACACTGCAAGCGAAGTTAAATGGGGAGGAGCTAAGCATCATCCGGAAGATAAGGATGATGGTGGAAGAATGCATCCTAGATCGTCCTTTAATGCTTTCCTTGAAGTAGTAAAGAGTAGGACTTTGCCATGGGAGGTCTCTGAAATTAATGCTATTCACTCATTGCAGCTCATAATGAGGGAGTCAGTCCAGTACATGGAGGAGGACAGTAGTTCTAAAGCTCCTGTATATACTCAGCAAAAGGATGCAGAGACTCAGAAGATAGATGAACTAAGTTCGGTTGCATGTGAAATGGTTAGACTAATTGAAACAGCGACAGCGCCCATATTTGGGGTGGATTCAGATGGTCTTATTAATGGATGGAATGCAAAAATTGCTGAATTGACAGGTCTGAAGGTTGAGGAAGCTATGGGGAAATCCCTTCTTGAAGAGCTTGTTCATGAAGACTCATGTGAAGCAGTTGAAGATGTGTTATCAAAAAGTTTGAGAGGTATTCAGTTTTGTCTATGAATGCTCAATAATCTTTTTATCCCATTAATATAAATCCTCAATTATTTTAAATATGAAAACCTGCATATTAGCTATTTTTGTACATATTCTTCTCAACACGCAACTGAATGCATGACACAAAACTCTAATTTTACGTAGCTTTCAGTCCACTATATGCATTTCTTCCCTAATGCTTTTCCCTGTGGCTCAACCCAAGGTTTGTCAGTCTAATAAATTTTAGATTCATAATCAGCTAATTTAAAAACTTAAGTCCAGAAGCCCATTATGTGAACCGCTTAATTACAACGGGATAAAATGAGTGTGTAGGGTTTTAAACTCAGGGCTCCCAGCTCCGTTGCTGGAATAAATTTTAGGTTTACAATTAGCTGATGTAAAAGCTTAAACCTATTACATCTGTTGTGATTTTCCATACACTTTTAGTTGTTTCCTCTTGTAGTCATTGATCCCCATTCCATCTGGAACTTAGGAGATTGGTCTTGAATACTTTGAGGAACTGATACTTATATTAATTTGTGTGACACAGTCAAAACATTGACTCACCCAGTCCTCTGTCATTTGAGAAACCGATTAGTATTTCCTAGTTCATTTAATCTGCATGGATAACATTTCAGTTTTATCATGCATTATTGATGGCATGCCAATAATAATTCTCGACTTGTGATGTGCAGGTGAGGAATCCAAAAACGTTGAATTGAAGTTTAGTGTTTTTGACCTTCAGCAGAAAACTCCAGTAGTATATATCCTAACAAATGCTTGCATCAGTAGAGACTACACAGATAATGTAATTGGTGTCTGTTTTGTTGGTCAAGACATCACATGTGAGAAAGCAGTTATGGACAAATTCACTCGTCTTCAAGGCGACTACAAGGCTATTGTACAAAGTCTTAGCCCCTTGATTCCACCTATTTTTGCTTCGGATGAGAATGCCTGCTGCTCTGAGTGGAACACAGCAATGGAGAAACTGACTGGTTGGATGAGACATGAGGTTATTGGTAAAACGCTGTCTGGTGAAATCTTTGGAGGTTTTTGTCCATTAAAAGGTCAAGATTCTCTCACAAAGTTCATGATACTTTTGCATCAAGGCCTGAGTGGAAAAGACAAGGAGAAATTTCCGTTTGGGTTTTTTGATAGAAAGGGAAAGTTTGTGGAGGTTTTGTTAACAGTAAATAGGCGGATTGATGCAGGCAGGAATATCATAGGTTGTTTCTGCTTCTTGCAAATGGTGTCACCTGATGCATCACCAGTATTTAAAAGCCACAGCCAAGAGGAAGCTGAATGCTCTTCAAAGCCAAAGGAATTGGCTTATATTCGTCAGGAGATGAAGAATGCATTAAATGGTATTAGATTTACCCACAAACTTCTGGAAACTACAGCCATTTCCGAAAATCAGAAACAAATTCTTGAGACGGTTGATGCTTGTGAAAGACAGATCATGACAGTGATAGAGGATATGGATTTTGGATGCATAGAAGAAGGGTAAGTATTCATCCTTGTTGGTCCATGACTATGAAAATTCTGCTTTATGCAAGTAAACTCCTGTAGCATGTTACTAGCTTATCTTGTGGCTTTGTTTTCATGGAAATTAAACAAAGCAAAAAGGTATGTGGAAAATGTGACACGGAAAGACTTGACTTTTACTTTCTGATTGCTTTCTTCTTGGATTGATTCGTTTGTCATTGAACTATGACTGTTAAGGGAACTGTATTCTTGTGGAACATATTTCCTACTGTTCAAGTGATCTAGTTTTATAGCGCATTCTTCCATTATTCTGCCCATAAATTGGCATCTAAGAAGTGTTCCCTTTTTCTCTCAATTGAAGCTTTTCCACAAAATTTACTCAACAGAAGGAATATGCTTATTTGAGATGTCTGCAGAGTAGCCTACAAATTTTATTGTTGTTCTAAGACAAACATAATCTTTGCAACCTAATTTAGTATCTTATTTCTAAATGCCCTTCTTATTGCTTCCTTCCTTTGCCGCCTTGTAAAATTGAGCTGTCTCCAAAATTGACAGTCCTTTCATTATTGCAGAAGAGTGGAGTTACACCAAGAAGAATTTCTCTTGGGAAATGTTTTAGATGCCATTGTTAGTCAAGTAATGATTCCATCAAGGGAGAGGAACTTGCAACTGTTTCATGAGATACCAGAGGAAATGAAAAGGCTAACCTTGTACGGTGACCAAATAAGGCTCCAACTAGTGTTGTCTGATCTCTTGCTAAATGTTGTGCACCATGCACCTTCTCAAGGTGGTTGGGTGGAATTAAAGGTTTCACTTGGTTTGAAGCTTATACAGGATGGCCATGAATTTCTACGAATCCAGATCAGGTATCAAACATAAAACATCAAATATGGACCGTTGATTCCTCTTTTCTTTTCTTTTCTTTTTTTGGGGCAAATTTCCTGTTTTCTACTATATTTGACTCATTGAGTAGCATTTTGTGAAATCGATTTTCTGCTCTAAATTTCGCCAAGTTTTAACTTCTTTCTTAGTCCTTGCAGTGCTGCATGTCGTTATGTATATTACTTTCAATTTTCTGCTTGTTTATGTTAAAGTTACATACAAGTGACACTTCAAAGCATCTTCCCCCGTTTTGTTTCTTTTTGTCTTAATTGGTGATAAAACTTAGTGGCGAAAATATAAGGGCAGTTATCGTTTTTATCTTTGTTATGATGACATATCGCATTTGGAATCGATCCATTACCATTAGTGCTTATTATCATGAATAAACTGCGTTAGCTTGAAGGCATTATGGAATTCTCAATTAAAGATTATCCTAGCCTCACCTTTAAAGGCCTTTTTTTCATTTTTTCCCCCTCCATCTCTTTTCATCAATGATGAGTCTTTACTTACAAGCCCCCGAGAGTTTGACTTGAGGAGATCCTAGTAATTCGATTTACCATGCTGTCAATACAGAATAGAATCCCTTCTTTGTGGTGCAAACTACGATTTATTAGTAACAGGAGAGGTACAGTACACATTCTGCATGCTTGAGCCATGATAGTTTGCCTAATTCCTTTGATTTTTCATTTGGTTATTCTTCGCTTGAGTTTAAAAAAAAAAAGAAAGAAAAACCGAAATACCAGTGTATAATTCTTTGTAAAGGCCTTATCTTGTTCTTGTCTGCCTTTTTTTTTTTCATCTTGCAGAATGACACACCCAGGTCAAGGCTTGTCAGCGGGTCTTATCCAGGATATGTTTGAGGGGGAAAACAGGTGGACTACTCAGGGGGGACTCGGTTTAAACCTGTCGCGGAAACTGCTGAATAGGATGAATGGTCAAGTTCATTATGTCAGAGAACCTAGCAAATGTTATTTTCTAATCGACCTTGAATTTAGGACAAAGAGAGAGAGGCGCAGGGGTTTACTAGCAGATACTCGAGTGATAACCTGAGTTTTCCTCATTGCGTTCTTTTAACGTTGAAGGCGCATAGTTTTTTTTTTTTTCCTTTTAAATCATATTGAGTCTTTCTTCTCCGGTGTATTTTCAACCAATGTAGGAAGCGGAAGCGGCATGGCATCTGCTCATGAATGGTTATAATATAATAGCGGTCTCTATGAACTTATTAATTGTTCCAGGGCTTGGTGTAGCTGTTTTGTCACCATAAGTCAAATGAAGTGGGAACTTTAGTTTCCATCCGTCTGGAGCATGCTGTTGCAAATGCTATTGCTGTTTACTTGAATATATATATCCAATCGGTCAAAGAAGTTTTTTACTTGGATGGTATGCCTCTAGTCTAGGCTCTAGAAATAGCAGAATCATGGATTAAGAATATGGTACGAGCGACCTCCCTAATTTGTATACATGTCCTTAAATGTCAAATTCTTTTTTTTTTCTCTCTTACACATGTATAGAGAGCATGGATATCTAATTCCTATAATGAAAGCCTGGATCCTTTTAATGAAGCACCTGCCACCTTGTCTGGATACTTTAGTTTGGATGCTCTTCCAACAGTACTGTTTCTACTGCTGACAGGTGTCTAGAACTAGAGAGATATGTTCCAGTTTGCTGTTTTCAGCAAAGTATTTCTTAAAAAATGATTACAGCCAAACTAATTTGCTGTTCTTGTTCGTCTTCTCAACACTCTTTAGTGACGATCATTCTTCTCTAGTATTAGCTTCAATGTTTTTCACTTGTCTTATGCACTAGAGAGAGTTTTGGAGGTAAATCATACAGTGGGTAAGTGCATCCAATTGTAGAAATTTTTATCATTGATAAAGCCCTAGAAACATATATTGGAAAATTACGAATCAGGGAAAAGTTCCTCCATTTGGCATTAGAAACGTTCAATGCATGGGTAAGTGCATCCAATTCCCTAAATTGTTAAATCCAGTTATAAAGTTCTAACAAAGTTACTTCTTTCCATGGTGGTAAAATATGACATTCGGTAGAGACTGGTATGCACACGCGTGACAGCAGAGCGTGTGGCTAAAATGTATCTAAAGGTATTGTTTCTTCATACGTATTCCATCTTGGTTAAAAATAAAAAATAAAAAATAAAAGAAGAAAAAGGGGAGAAATGAGATCAACAGAGACATACTTTTTGGGAAAGTATTGTTAGGATTTGAAGATTTAGATTTAATTTGATGGATTTGTGTTGAGGATGTATAAACACATGTTTTGTATAATTGGTTTCAATGCTATGTTTGACTACTACAAGTTCTTAAGATATGAGGATTTTTTTTTTCCAATAAAATTGGGCATTGAAGGATATTAATTGATTTTGATAAAGTAGTATTCTTAAAGATAATTAAAAAATAATGAATGAGCCTTTTTTTGGTTTGATTTTCAATTTAAAGAGATTGTTGTCTAGACGTGTTTTGTGAAGAATATACTTAAATAATATCATTTTTTTTAATTCGTAAAATAGGGTATATGAAAAAACTATTCCAAAAATAGGTTTTTAAGTCACGGATAAGGTTCGTGCTTTCAGTGCAATTTTAAATTTTTTTTTTTTATGAAAAATCATGTAAAGAAAATGATTTTTTTTTGTTTTAAAAAAATTAAAAGTTTACCTAAAGAATAACAAAAAAAAAGTCATTTTCATAAATTTAAAAATTATAAAATAAGTAATTGTTATAAAAAAAAATTAAACCATTACTTCAATAGTATATAAATTTATTAACTTGAATTAGTTGTTTATATTAATTTTTAAAAAATAAGAAAAGACATACATATCAAATAAATAAGAAAAAATTGAATCCTATTTCCTAATTATTCCTTCTCCCTTGGAAATGTCTAGCTAGCTTTGCAAATGCATTCATCGGCTCCTTCGACGGCCTACAATGTGAAGTTAGAGGAGCCTGCGACTCATGTGTTTGATGGTGCTAAAGGGTTTTGTTGAATTCTTAAGGAAGCACTGGACTCCACTCTGTAACTCGATGCAAAGACTCACCTTGATATATTGATTGTTTACCAAAGCGTCTCTTATGTGAGGTGGGTGGTGTTGAGACAAGACCATTATTGGAATGACAATGTGGTGTAATGAATGTGTTGGGCAATTGTGCCGAGCTGTTGTACATCATAATGGAATACGATTGGAACTATTGCTCTTGTATGTTAGAACATTCTTATGCCTCGGTCTGATTTCAAGGTCATCAACGTCTTATAGTACTGTAACGTGTAAGAATCTGTTGTTGTTGCCATAAGTCAACAGTTTGTGCCTTAGCCTCATTATATGCACTATACTGCTAGTGAGTTTGCGGGTACAGCATTACCACCACCACCCCCGTGGTCATGTAAGAATTGAAGACCATGACCAGCTACACTAACAGCCTTATCATGATCCGAGGATAGACAAATTGTCTTAAACTATCAACTTGCATGTTAGAACGAATCACACAATTGATTAAGCAACGAACATGCAATGGATCAATAAGAACGTGTTGATATTGTACTTATTAGATATCTAATAATTTCCCCTTGGATCCTATATATTTACGGCTGATGGATCTATACCATTGCATGTATGACTCATGCACGTCACGAAGGCTCTGTATGTACACCACAAGGGACAATATGTCTTCCTATATGGATACATATGTTGCATGTTACACTAGCCAATTGACATCGACCCTCTCATGTAGGTTGATCTAATGGAGCTTAGGCTGCATGTTCACATCTTGTGGAATCCATTGATACCTCCCAAATTGCCTTACAACATGGTCGGGGTAATGTCACTCCATTATGTGCAAACATATAAGTGGCACCCGGATAGTCTAAATGTATATATCGCTTTTGCAAAAAGCTGGTGGAATGTGAATTTGACTCCTTGCATATAGCTCCCACTCAACCTAAGGGACATTAGGTTAGAGATTATTGTTATTGAACCATATGATAAAATGGAGTAAAAAAAAATGGTTACCGAAATACCTAATTATCGTTCTGTTTGTCGAATGCATCCTATTATGCGCCAAACACATAACCAGGGTGATGTTGAGTGTCCTTTTACATGTTCTAGTGTGAGGCCAATGGAGCTTTAGCCTCTATAACTAGATCTTGCTAGCTAAGGGGCGCAATGTGTGAAAATCTGTCCCATACCCAAACTTGTAGCAGTATTGTGGCCCCTTCAATCTCATGAGCTGATAGGAATGATGCGACACAAAGTTGGTGATATAACCATGCCAGACATGCGAACCCCCAGCTATACCTCCCTACAGCGTCGAAGTGCTCTAACAGAAGTAAAATCATCATATGGACTAGAGAACTGGATATATCAACAAAGATAAATCCCTCCAACAGTTGCAACATATATGCATGTACTTGCTCTCCATTAGCATGAGTTAGAAGGACCCATAACAAGTCATGAAGCTACATCTACTATTAGACCTTGGCTTTGCCCCCAACAATCTTTTACATGTTGCACCCCAATCGAGGCAAGTACTCCTTGTAACTGCATGGCCATCAATTGAGAGGTCTAACTGTACCTCAATGTCTTGAAGGATAATAGTGAACTCCTCGGTTGGCATGTGAGAAGTGTGAGTCTTTGATCTCCATTACTCAACCAATGTAGTTATCATGTGCCAATTAAGCTATATGAATAGCAAGCGACTCGCACCTAGGAATCTGACCAATTGTAGGAATGACTCCATTCGATAATCGACATGGATGATATTCTCATTGCGATGAAGTGATAATTCGTGTCATTGAACTATATGACATGATTCATCTTAAGTTAAAAAAGGTGAAATGTTAATTTATGGACAATGAAACATAATTGAATCAATAAGGTAAATGTGGTTTATCTCTCCATCCCAAATAGTCTGTGATTGATGCCTTTCCTGCTGTGTCAAAATTGAATAATCGAAAGGTCTAAACTCTATCTATTATGCAAAAAAAAAAAAAATGTTAGCATTAATATCCAAATGATTTTACAATAGTTACAATAATAAACCAAGATATTACAATTTTAATTGATACAAAAAATTTTACTAATTAATTTTGTAATGAATAATTAATTATATCTTAATGACTAATTAATAAAAAATTAGCGATTGATTAACAATCGATTAATTTAACGACGATATTTACACTAATAAACCAACATATTACATTTTCAATCGATATGAATTTTTTAACTAATTAATTTCCTAATAAATAATTAATTACATATTAATGACTAATTAATGATTAATCAACAACAAATTAATTTTACTACATTTTTTGCATTAATAAACCAAGAAAATACATTTATACTACATACGAATTTTTCTATTAATTATTTTTTTAACTAATTGTTAATCACATATTAATGACTAATTAATCAGTAATTAATGATTAATTAATAACAAATTAATTTTATGACGATTTTTAAACTAATAAATCAAGCAAATACATTTACACTCGATACAAATTTTTCTACTAATTAATTTTCTAACTAATAATTAGTTACATATTAATGACTAATTAACCATTAATTTTACGATAATCTTCACAGCAATGAACCAACACATTTAATTTACAATCATTACGAAATTTTTCACTAATTATTCTTTTAAATTTTAAATAATGACATATTAGCGCCTAATTAATGACAAGTTAACAATTAATTATCAACAACGACTGTTATTTTAATAAAAATACACTACGAATAATTGCTTTTAATTAAATGTGGATTGATGAAAAGTAACATAATAAGACAAAAAATATTTTTTTAGGAGAAAAAATGTACCAAATATATTTGTTCTAATCACGCTTTCTTGCAAAACAAATTGAAAAAATCTCCTCCTAATATTCTTAAGCTCGAAATGTACAAGCTAAACTTGTGTAAAATAAAAATTAACAAAACACAAACTATGAACCGTAGAGGATAGAAAAGAATGGAAGAAAAGATGTAGTTGTGTGCAAACTAAATCGAGGAATCGAGGATTTATATTTATAATATAAATTGTTGGTCCAAAAAAAAAAAATCTATATATTCAAGTTTACATGTTGCGATATTATGTAAATTTGCAATATCATTTTGTGATACTTTTTTATAGGTTTGTAGTATTTGATGAAATTATTGGATGGTGAGAAATGATGTAAAAAAAAAAAATCAAAGTAATTTATTGAAGGTGTATACATAGTGGTCCACGCCTTTAATAGAAGTTGTATTGAAGGTGCGTTATAGGTCTACAACTTAGAAACCTATTTTTTGAATAATTTTTGTAAGTATCTTATTTCTCGAATTTTAAAAAATAATATTATTTAAGTATATTCCCCAGTGTTTTGCATCTAAAATTTTTTACTTTAAAGAAAAGTTGAAGTGTAGAAAAAAAAAAGAGTTATGGCATGATAACTGATTGTAAACTAATAGTGTAACTAGCCTTAAGGTTGGTCAATTGGCAATAATTAGATTTGATCAACTAGACATAAGAAGTTAGTTAATTGGTCTCACAATTGGCTTGTTTTGCCTTATTAAAAAATAATATTTATATAAGTAAATAAGTAAATAAATCAACAGCAATAGCAATAGTAAAAGCAGTAGCAACAAACAATAATAACAATAACACGTGAACACCAATAATAATAATATTAAGTGAATAAATAGCTAAAAATAATAATGATATGAATAAATGCATAGCAATATACATATCACTGAAATAAAACAAAATATGTAGATAGTTTCTCCTAGGTTTTGGTCACCTAATTAATTGTTTTATTTTGGATGATCAAGATTCAATTATGTTATTATTAGGGTTGTTGATTGTACTTGTTAAGCTAAACAAACCTAATTATATTTTAACCTTTTAGACATGGGTTGCTACTTGTGTTTGGTTAAGGTAGCATTGGGATAATCCACAAATTCTTCCATATCTTTAACAGTAAGAATTTTCAAGTGTGATACAACTACCACTTATTCAGCTAGACTATCTAATCACCACCTTAGTGGAACGGTGAAGATAGAGACTCACATCTTCCTATTAGTGGTGAGCTAACTATGATGCTATAGGAAATATCTTTATTAGTAGACCTTCTAAGAAATGAGTTGGTAGTACTTAGTAGCACAAAAAACTTGAGTTAATTAAATGTGTGGAAGGAGCTACTTGGTGCTCAATCTCCTAACTAGTCCATTTAGGGCATACTTTTGAAATTGTTATGGTGAAGGGGCATGTTTAACGTATTAATTAACAAGGTGGATAGAGACATTATACAACAATATGTTAGAGGACACGTATTACGGTTGATGAGTAAGATGGTGTTAGCAAATAAATCATATAACTCGATACACTTGATATTTCTCTCCTTATTATTCAATTTTGCAATAGCTGAACAATATGCTTTTAAGGGGGGTTAGCTTATTTAACATGGCTTTAACATCAACTTTATCTTATTTTACTCATATCGATGTTGTAGAGATCAACGAGGCCACTGGTTCTTCTTCAAGAGTGGGCATGGGATCACTTTGCCGCTCTATGTCGTCGAGTCATGGTTAAGATTCGGCCACTGCTATGTTGATGAGGAGCTGATTTCAATGTCACCTAGCTAACTACGCATGTTTTGGCGCGGTACTTTCATGCCTTTGATTGCTAGGTCCCCAAGGAATGTTTAGTCGATATACTTACATAATTTATTTTTAAAGTTTTTAACCGGTGTGTATTCTAACTTGTAAGTTCCTAAGCGGTTTGGTACTTGTAAATAAAGGAAGTTATCGTCTACTTACCTTCTTATTATTGGGTTGGTCGTGACACATGGCTGACATGGGTGTCACTTATCTACTTCTACACCATGCAGCTATTTTTTCTAAGTCGCCTGGTTTGGAGGCCTTTAGTGGATACCAGATTACACCAATACCAAGAGGCGACTTTACAATATAGACTGAGAGATAAGAGCTGGTTGGTAACTCATGCCACTTGGTTAGCATAATAAATGAGTAGTCAAGATTACACCATTCCATTAGAGCCACTATTAGCTTAGTCAATGGTGCAGTCTCTAATTATGCTCCTTGTTATTGAGAGATCACTAGGTGATACATTAGAGAACTAGGCTCATGCTAGGTTAAATGATACATACATAATATAATCAATAATCAATATATCCTTTGTTTTTCATTTCTATATTACATTTTAACCATAAAATGTAAAATGTATATTAATTTTATTGTTTGGTTGCCTTATATGTCGCACTGCAACATCATTTCTAAGGCATTAAAGGTGGTAGGGATCATTCGTCCATCCTAAGACATCAATACAACACCAACAAAATTTGTTATTGTTGAATGTAAGGACTCACTACACTATAATGGGATGGGGGCAAGGATACGGTAGAAGGTAGGGCCACAAATGTGCCTATGTCGAGATCAAAGATGATTTGTCCTCTCAACATGATTTATCGCCTCCTGCATCTCTTGCTTCCACCATATGAGTATCATAAGCTAGGTGTGTCTGCACCTCCATCAGTGCCATTTGAGATACTATCGAGGAAGAGTTCTAGCACTCACATTCAAACTCCTCTTTCTCTGTAGAAAACAAGATCTCAAGCTTACAACGATGGCATGGGGAGGGACTCATACAAGTTGAATCCTATCTAATTGCAATGCATGTGACTCCTCTTGATAGCCTACCGGTTATAGGATAAGATGACACATAAATCACATAATTGAATATGGATCGATTAGTGCAACCTTGCCTAATACATAAGGATTGTAGACTTTTAGGTAATGACGAAGAGAATAACTTTAGGTTTTGTTATATCTATATATATATCTTTGTTTTCATAATTTTTTATGCATTATTTTTATTTGTATACACTAAATCAACTATTAATGAAATTTTTCATGTCTTCTTTTGGTTGTTATTCTTAACTAGTTATTTACTATTGGTGAAGATTTCTTCATCCTTTGTTGCTCTTGTTGTTGTTGAGTATTTATTATGATTAAGGAATTTTAACTATGTGCAAGGTATTGTTGATGAGTTGTTGAGGGTTGTAGCTATTTATTGTACTTGTTATTGTTGAGAGTTTAGAGTATGGAAAGGGAATTGTTATAAATTATAAAATTTTATTTTTGTTTGCAATACAGAAAAAAAAAAAAAGCAATATCAACTATAATTTGTTAAAATCAAAATCGTATCTTCAAAATAGGATTTTAGTTATGTTTTAAAAACACATCTTAAAAAGATAATTTTGACTCGCCAACACAAAATACTACTTTAATATAGGATTTTCATGTGTTGTATTTTTATAATTATTTATTATTTGTTTTTGAAAAATGATGAAATGATTAAAAAAGTTTTTGCGAAAGTTCATTGAGGATTGTATGTTTGATAAAGAATGAAACATTTATTTTAAGTGATAAAATAAAGCATATATTATTTTTTTCATATATATATATATATACCGAAATATCTAAATACATATAACCAAAGCCAAACTGGATATCTAATTATCTATAAACCGAAATATCTAAATACACATAACCAAAGCCAAACGCTGCCACTCCTTCTTCTTCTTCTTCTTTTTCGAACTCCTCACTCGCGAAATGTTGCAGAGAACAATAACAACATCGACAACCATTCCTTTCTCTTCAACTCCCTCTCTCTCTCCCTCCACTTCCTTCCATCATCGTGTATCTCTCTCCACTCTCCCGCTCACCAGCCGCAGCTCGGCAGCGGTTTCGTTAGCCTCTCGCTCCCATCTTCCTTTGAAGCGTGGCCTGCTCTCTCCCTCACGCTCACGTGCCCTCCCTTCTCCGCAAACCACCGGTGCGTCTCTTATCGTCACCATTAACTTCCTTTAGCTTTGCTCTATGTTTATTTGTGTACAAAAAGAATATCATTGTTGAAATTAAAAAAATCATTTTTGTTGCATAATAAATAGAAATGAGTTAATTACCCAAAAAAATAGAAATGAGTTTTTTTGAACCTTCCTGATTTCTACAACACCATAGTAATGCGAAAAGATTCTAATAGGCAGTAGATTTTTGAAATCGGCGCTGGCGCATTGCAACAGGTGCAAACACTAGACGTATGTGTTGGTTAAGTACAATAGAATGAGGTAGTCAGAGTTTGTGAGTGTTTAAGAATTTGGAATTATTATTAGGTACCCTGGAGTTCCATGTCAATAGGATGGCATGCTGCTACGCTGTACACAAGTTTTAATTGCCATATTACATTTCAGTCTAAATTTTTTGCAAGCGCCATGGCGTTGTTGGCATTCCACCCATAAATTTTTTGCAAACATCATGGTTTTTTTGGTAGTTATAATTTATGTATATATTATTTATTGGGTGGGTATGCTATGCGGTCGTGCCGATATAAAACTCCTGCTCTATCTAAGTCCTTAATCTAATGTTATTCTTTGTTTCTTGGATAAGCGTAGAAATGTATTTGGAACTGCTAAATTTGTATTTTCAATAAGAGGTAATAGTCCCTGGTTTGTTGCCTTCTCTACTAAACGGGGGATTGTTTTAGTCTTATTTGTTGCCCGAAGAGCACAGGCACATAAATTTGGAATCATTTAATAAAAAAAATAAAAAGAAGAAGAAGAAGAAGCAATCTTTCTTTTTGTCCTCATACATCCGAACTAGGCATGTGATTTGGTTTCCCCTTGCTTGTAAAGCTGACATTTTTACCTTGTTCTGCTGCATTTGGTATAAAGATTACTGTGAAAAGTGTAGTAGCTGTAAGATTCATTGGTGAATCATTCAGTTAGTGGATCAATCAAATCCAAGGGTTGAGTCATTTGTAAAGGTTAACATCTACAGGTAGATAAGCTTGTGGTTTTATAATTGTACCTAAAAATACATGATGTGGTCAAAAGTATGTAGCTTTCACATTTTTTATAGTTATTTCCATGATTTTGCAATTGCATCAACATCTATTTGTAAATTCAAATTTCCTTTTTGATTAATTTGTTGACTGACTGGAATGTCTACATTTATTTTCTTTAGCTTCTCAAGAGACAGTTGAAGCTGGCACTTGTGAATCTGGATTCGTGGAAGTTGGATATTTATCAAGTGTTCATGGGCTCCAAGGTGAAATTTGCATTAAACCCAGCACAGATTTCCCTGAACTGCGTTTTTCTAAGGTATGGTATAATCTTCTATCAGGGAACTCTGAATAAAATCTACTGCAGTATCCCTTGACTAAAATTATGCATCTAACGTTGAATCAACTATTATTTTATAGCCTGGGAGAAGATGGCTAAAGCAACAGGTTTCTGGCAGAGAAGCTATTCAAGAAGTGGAACTTATTGAGGGACGAGGGCATCCAGGACAGAAGAGTTGGATCCTCAAATTTGGAGGAATCAACACGGTTGACCAGGTGAGAAAAGAGTGAAGATTATTGTTTTAGGATCTCTATATGATATATGTAAAAAGATGCCCTTTGTGTGTTTCATTCACTTGAGCATGATTTGATTGAGCTAAGCCTTAGTGTTGGCAATACCTGAATTAATTGCATGTAGTGTTGACATTATATAAGCTGGATTTTGCATTAACAGTTTTGATATTTCTCAGTAGATGTCATTATCGAGAATAGGTTTGGGCATAATATTAGCTTCTTGTTCTTGCTACTCTTTAAATACAGTTGCAATGATGCGTAGTTGAGTCTTGAGCAGGATTTGATTGACCATAGCTTAAGCGTCAGCAAGAACAA
This sequence comes from Laguncularia racemosa, assembly GCA_037954665.1. Taxonomy (NCBI): domain Eukaryota; kingdom Viridiplantae; phylum Streptophyta; class Magnoliopsida; order Myrtales; family Combretaceae; genus Laguncularia; species Laguncularia racemosa. The sequence goes on along the minus strand of JBBMOL010000078.1, from coordinate 2,876,983 downwards.
AATCAAGCATGTAATCGTACTAAGATATAATGTGCTGGATTTTCGGTAACACTTGTTTCATGATTGAAAAAAAAAAAAGATTTTTGTATCTTTTCATGTGTTGTAAGCTATAGATAATAAGGTACTCTTTATAATAGTTATCAATAACAGTCAGCTGTGTTATCTTCTGGAGCCAAATGGTACTTTTTGAAGGTTTACATGTGAAGTTTTTGCAGTCTTCAACAGTTCTCGTTTTTACTTCCTGATGCTTTGCTTTGTGTTTCTGTTAGAAGACCATAGCATTAAATTAGGAAATTTTTTATTTAGGAAGTTTTTTAATATAGAAATCTCAAGATAATTAGAATAGGTTAAGAATAAGATATGCTTTCCTATTTTTTCTAATCTTGTTAACAATGTACATTGTATATATATACCTTTTATGTATAATAAAAAGTGTGTGTATGAGAGAGAATTTTCTCTTCACGTTTGTTGACATGGTATCAGAGTCCTAGGGAGGGTTTAGAAATTCTGAAAAAAAAAATTCTTTCGGCCTTCATTGCCAACATTCATCTTATTCCTTTGCGTCATACCTTGTCTGGTTCCATTACACCATACTCTAATTTACCTTAATCCTGGTCGTTTTTCTGGAGAACAGTCAACAATTAAAGTTGCTCTCCTTCAATTGCATTAGAGATCAGTATAGGGAGACTTGGACCTATCAAGAGGGAAAGAAGATAAAGAATTGTAGCCATGACCGATGAGGAAACCAAGAAACCCAATATTCCCATGGGTGAATTGCAGAATATTAATCAATCTTACAAACTTAATAGCCAAAACTATTTGAAATGGTCTCAACTTGTCCGTACATATCTAAAAGGCAAGGGAAAAATTGGACATATTCTTGGTACAGGACCTAAACCAGATGAGCGGAACTTCGAGATTTGGAATGAAAAAGATTCCATGATTATGTCCTGGTTATGGAGTTCGGTGACACCTGAGATTAGTGATACATGCACATCTACAAAGGGTATTTGAGGTGGTTTCTATGATTAGGGCTGAGGAAAGTCATAGAAGCATCATGCTAACATCAAAGATATATGAAGGATCAACTTTGGTTGTACAAGAGAAACTCAATAGGAGCAAAATGAGAGATATACCTCAAAATGATCCTCGTGACAGCTTATGGTGCTCTTATTGTAAGAAACTGAGACACACTAAGGATCGCTGCTAGAAACTACATGGAAAACCCTCTACTACAAGTCGAGAGTGGGGTCAAAAGGGTAATCCAGAGGTACAACAGCAAGCAAATTAGTCGGTTTCTGTTTCATAACTGATGGGGAAAACAACACTAATCTATTCAACCAAGACGAGATAGAAAAGCTAAGGAATCTATTGGGATCATTAGAAAAGCCTAGTTACTCTTGCTCATTAGCACTCTCTGATAAGACTCTTTCTCATGAATCAAATACCTCAAATCAACCCATACAAGACTGTTGGATTATTGACTCAAGAGCCACAGATCACATGAGACCTTCACCTATTCATTTTTCAACCTATACACCTTGTCCTAGCAATAGGAAGGTTGCTGTTACAAATGGATTAGTTACCATAGTGGCTGGTGTTGGACATGTTCAACTGAGTCTAACCTTGCAACTAAAAGATGTACTTCATGTCCCACAATTATCCACTAGTATACTGTCCATTCATAAAGTAACCCATGATTTGAATTGTAATGCCTTGTTTTATCCCTCTTATTGTGTATTTCAAGACCAAGTGATGGGGAAGAGGATTGGAGTTGCTAAGGAAAAGGGTGGTCTCTACTATGTTGATGCATCTACCATACATACACCGACTGTCAAGCATATCTCTTTAGGGTCTTGTTTTTTGGTTTCAAATAAAGATGTCATTTGGCGTCAACTTTTTCGTTTTGGTCATCCTTCATTTATTGTCTTAAAGACAATGTTTCCATCTTTGTGTAAGATGTCATTTGGCGTCAACTTTTTCGTTTTGGTCATCCTTCATTTATTGTCTTAAAGACAATGTTTCCATCTTTGTGTAAGAATGTTAAAGTTGAAGAGCTTCATTGTGATGTATGTGAATTTGCCAAACATAAAAGGGTCTCTTTTCCAATGAGTAATGATAGAAGTTCTTTACCTTTTTCATTAATTCACTCTAATATTTGGGGACCATCTAAAACTCCTAATAATACAGGAGCCAAGTGGTTTGTGTCTTTTGTAGATGATTGTACTAGAGTCTCTTGGATATTTCTTCTTAAGCATAAATCAGATTTGATTACCGTTCTTTCAAACTTTATTGCCATGGTGAACAATCAATTTGGTGTAAAGATAAAAAGATTCCGATCTGATAATGCTAGGGATTATTTCAATCAAGTTCTTTCATCATATTTCCAACAAGAAGGGATAATTCATGAGTCATCTTGTATAGACACTCCCCAACAAAATGGGTTAGTTGAGAGAAAAAATGGCCACTTACTAACCATGACATGGGCTTTACTCTTCGAAAACAACGTTCCAAAATCATACTGGGAGAAGCTGTCCTCATTGCTATACACTTCATAAATCGCTTACTCTCCAAAACTTTAGGGGATAAAACACCAATGCAACTTCTTTATGAGTTTTACCCTAACATTAGAACAACAAATAATATAAATCTTCGGATTTTTGGCTATCTAGCATTTGTTCATGTATCTAGCCATAACAGAAGTAAACTTGATCCACGAGTAATCAAGTGTGTGTTCGTTGGGTATTCTCCAACAAAGAAGGGCTGCAAGTGTTATCACCCACCCATACAGAAATTTTATGTTTCTATGAATACTACATTTGAGGAAGGCCAATCTTTTTTCTCTTAGCATTATCTTCAGGGGGAGTCTAATTCAATGGAAGAAGAGAAGGCAAATGAGTTATCCTTTCTTGAACTACCAATATCACATTCTTCAATGCCATTATCTAAATCACCTCCACCAGAACCAAGCCTTGAAACTGTTGAAACTGAAACAGTCCCTACTAATGACGACCTTGATAGTAGAAGGTATGGATAGGTATATTCAAGAAGAGGAGTCCCAACACTAGATCTTATGCAACTCCAAAACTCAAACTCTACTCCTGGAAATGAGGTATGCATAGATTCAATTCTCTTAACTGTTTCATCTAATCTTGACCTACCTATTTCCTTGCGAAAAGGGTCTAGAGAGTGTACTAAGCATCCAAAATACCCATTGGCCAAATTAGTATCTTTTCATAGATTTTCTCAATCTCATAGGAGTTTCTTAGCTAACGTAAACATCATTCAAATTCCCAACAACTTATTTGAGTCTATATCCGATGAGAAATGGAGAGAGGCTATAAGAATGGAAATGGAGGCCCTTGAGAAGAATGGAACTTGGGAAGTTGTAGAACTACTAGAAAACAAAAAAATAGTGGGATGCCAATGGGTGTTTGTTGTAAAGTACAAGTCCGATGGGTCTTTAGAAAGATGCAAGGCGAGGCTGGTAGCTAAGAGATACACTCAAACTTATGGAGTAGATTATGAGGAAATTTTTGCACCAGTAGTTAAGATGAATAACTACGAGAATTCTTTTGTCACTAGCTGCAAATTCGATTAGGATTTACAACAGTTCGATGTTAAAAACACATTTCTTCATGGGGATTTAGAGGAAGAAATATATATGGAGTTGCCACCAGGGTTTGGAAAAAAAAAAATGAAGGGAAACAAGGTTTATAGACTAAAGAAGGCATTATATAGATTCAAATAGTCCTCGAGGGCTTGGTTTGGCCGGTTTACTAAGGTAATGATCAACAATGGGTATAAGCAAAGTCAGGGTAATCATACATTATTCATCAAGTATACAACTTCAGGGAGAGCAACGGCACTCTTGGTGTATGTTGATGACATAATTGTTACTAGAAATGATGAGAAAGAGAAGGAGATCTTAAAAGCTTGTTTAGCAAGAGAGTTTGAGATCAAAGTCTTGGGAAAATTGAAATATTTTATGGGGACAGAAGTAGCTAGGTCTCAACAAGGTATTTTCATTTCCCAACTGAAGTATATAGTTGATCTTCTGAAAGAAACCGGCAAGTTAGCTTGTAAACTTGCTTCAACACCAATTGAACTCAATCACAAACTAAGCAAAGCTGAGGATGATAAAGACGTAGATAAGGAAAGATTTCAAAAGTTGGTTGGAAAGCTAATATACATACAAGACCAGATATTGCCATATGCTGTGAGTGTAGTAAGTCAGTTCATGCATAATCCTAAGGAGGTTCATCTATAAGCTGTAAACCGTATACTTCATTATTTGAAAGCTAGTCTAAGTAAAGGAATTTTATTTAAGAAAGGTGGAAGGCTTACTCTTGAAGCTTACATAGACGCGAACTATGCTGGCTATGCGCTTTCTTAGGAGATAATTTAGTCACATGGAGGAGTAAGAAATAAAACGTGGTGGCTCGATCAAGTGCAAAAGCAGAATTAAGGGCTATGGCTCAAGGGGTTTGTAAGCTTTAGTGGTTAAAGATTATTCTTGAAGATCTAAAGATAAAGTGGGAAGAACTTATGAGAATATATTGTGATAACAAATCGGCTATCGGCATTGCACACAATCTAGTACAATATGATAGGACAAAGCATGTTGATAGATATTTTATAAAGGAAAAGTTAGACAGCAAGCTGATTTGTACACCCTATGTTTCTACCAAAGAATAACCAGTAGATGTGTTCACAAAAGGGTTGAGTTTTTCTAATTTCTCAACAATTATATCCAAGTTGGGAATGAATGATATATATTCACCAGCTTAAGAGGGAGTGTTAGAAGACCACAGCATTAAATTAGGAAATTTTTTTATTTAGGAAGTTTTTTAATATAGAAATCTCAAGATAATTAGAATAGGTTAAGAATAAGATATGCTTTCCTATTTTTTCTAATCTTGTTAACAATGTACATTGTATATATATACCTTTTATGTATAATAAAGTGTGTGTGAGAGAGAGAGAATTTTCTCTTCACGTTTGTTGACAGTTTCATCATTTTTATTTCACAAGGTAATTCTTGTATTGAACTGGTGAGATAATCCAACACCAATTGCTTATGACAGCTCCTGAAATAGCATTTGGCCTGTTCCATTGTAAGCCAGATTAATTGGATAGTCTATTGACACAAGCATGTGATGATCCAACTTAAAATTCTGATCAGAGTGCGAATCTTTGTTCAGGCTAAGAAGCTGATTGGTTCAACTTTACTAGTAAGGGAAGAAGATCGACCAGAGTTGGAAGAAGGTGAATTTTACAGTCACGATCTTGTTGGAATGAGAGTGCTCCTCAAGGTTTGCACATCTTTGTTTCTATTTTAAACCCAAGTTTCTGAAAATGGGTGTCTATTGTTAATGATTTTTTTAAGTGTCTTGTGTTTGTCTATGCTTTATATTTACTAAAGCATAAGTAAAAGCATTTGTTAACTAATTCAAAATTCTTTACTTTTCATTACTCCCTGTATAGAAAAATTTGCTCACACCTTTGTTAAAGAGCAAAATCTCATCCTCTTTCAGGAGACCGGTGGGCCTGTAGGAACTGTTGTCAGTGTTTATTACACTGGAGGGGATGATCTTCTACGTGTTCGGCTTGATTCATCCGCATATCCTACTGATGCCAGTGGAAGGTCAATGGAAGCTGAAACAAGTGAGTTTGAGCAACTTGTGTGGGTACCATTTGTTGAAGCAATTGTTCCAATTGTCAATGTAAATAGACGGGAAATGTTCATCACACCTCCAAGGGGGCTTCTTGAGCTCAATTTGCGTGCTGACATGAGGTCCAAAAAGGAGAGGCGCCAGATTGTGAGGCATACTCTATTTACTCTCTTAATGTGAAATTCTGTTACTTCAATTTGATGATTCTGGCATGTTTTCCTCTAAATTTAGCTTTCAAATTCTTTTACATCCTCTTGTTTGATTTATCCGTGCATTGCCTTAGCTTCTTGCTATGCATTCTTGGCTGCTTGTAGATACCTCTCTGTGTTGATTGTAATTATTCTTGACTAGCCTTGTATTAGTGTTACCCTGTTTGTTGATTAGCTCTTGTACACTGTAATGGAAAATTGAAAAGCAAATATGTATGGTTGGTGATGAGCTAGGTAGGAAATTAGGCTTAAACATTTGGGCAGTTCATGGTAGGGTTTGACACAGACGAAGCTGGATTGTTAAACTAAGCCACTCATTAATCTAGGTAAATTGTGAGGGTTTGAAGCTTCTAAGACTCAGGCATAACCCCACCAGGTTTTCTCAAACAGTGATAAGTTCTCCTACTGTCTAAAATTTAAGAATTCGTTCTTTCTTGGATATGAAATGGGTCATAGGAAGATAGTATGGAGCATCTTAATGAGCATTTGAGAGTCAAAATATCAGTAAGTGGCCATTAACCTATTATGCATCTGTTTCTTGTGTGGAAAATACACAATCTAGTCAGACTTGTTTTAAATATTAATGTGATGTTGCCATGCCAAACTTGATGGAAAAATCTTTCCTCATCCTGCACACTTGTAACGGATGTGCATCTAGATTCTTAAATTCTTCCAGGGTCAAAGTCCTCCTACATGTAAGTGATAAATGTCAAATTGTCGCTTGACATAATGCCCAAATTTAAGATTGAGCCAATTTTGATTGATTTTAGCTCATATTAGTGACTAACTCAGTCCACATGTTCCACAAAAAAAACAAAGTCAAAAAAAAAAAAACAAAAAAAAAACAAAAGAAAAACTCATATCTTCCTTGTGCTCTGCTATAGTTCATGTTCTGTTCCATTTACCATGCTAAATAAGTTATTTGTGTTGTAGGGTACACATGGTGAGCAGATTATGTATGATAATCTGAATGCTTAAAAAAATTACAGATTGCTATCTGAAAATAGAATAAAATTTAACCAAGGAAACTGAAATGTGTCTTTACAAAATATTTGATGTTTATTATCTTCATCCTTGGGCATTTGTATATTCTAGAATAAGAGCAGTTATCCGTCTTTTACTATAGAGGAATACTCCTAGATATATGAGAATAGTATCCTGTAAGATGTGTGTGGTTTTAAGACATGTTTCTTATGCATTTCAGGAATGGAAAGAGAGAAAAAAGTTTCAAAAACAACTTATAGCGACAAAGAAGAAGCTGTGTGAATTGGATCAACAACATGTCTTTCATGGGTTCAGATATCGTGAGAAAGCCAAGGGGAGGTTACTCGCTAATCAGATTGTTAGTGTGAACTCTAAATTGCTTCAGCTGGCTTTGCAAAATATTGAGGCTTCTAAGAGGTAAGTCAACCACATTATCTTGAGTAGAATATGCACATGAGCATTCTATCATTTTTACATGATGTTTCTGTACACACTGGAATTTTTATTGTATGTAATTTATGTGAAAGTCTTTTCACCATCAAAAATGACAATTGCTGTTGCTGCTGCTGATTAAAGAAAAGCTGTTAATGGACAGCACATGCTTTTGGATTTCATCTCTCTCTCTCCCCCTTTGTTCTGTCATCCATGATATCATACATGACAATTATGAAGGTTAGCTATCTTTTTTCTTTTGAGAGTATGAGCCTTTGTTTCTAAATTTGAAGAGAAAGAGGATGAATGTAAAGAAAGTAAAAAATTACTGTTTGTGTTTAGGGAGGAAGGGATGGAATATGAGGTTTAGCTTTTAGATAGTAGTTACTATCAAATAGTCAATTGACTATATAGATAAAGTTCTGTGGCTGTGATAGCAGCCATGAAAAAAAAAAAAAAAATTGAGAAAGTTGAATGCTGGCTGTGCTTAACCAACTTTCATTTAAGAATACCTCCAATTTGGAGAGACAGAGAAAGGTGGAGCTGGAGGGATTGTAAATCCCTCCACTTTCAATACTAATAGAACACAGACACCAGATCAACTAACTTTGCACTAACTAACAAGGACTAGGGCACAGACACTCGAAAGAACACAAGTTCAACTAGAACTCACCTGAGCAACTTACTCAGAAACAGGGACTCCACTGAGAGAGAGTAAGCTTATGCAAGGAAAATATCTGCTACCTCCTCTCTGGCTGCTTCTGAACTATTTATATATTCCAAGCTGTAGGAAAAGTAAGTAACTAACTAACTTTGGTGCCAGCTCAGCAACATGCCACCTCAGTATGTACTTTTATTTTGCACCAGCAATCATGTTATTCCCTTTATTACCCTAAACTCACCACTAAAACACTTATTTATATACAACAGGTACAACCTACTCATTTATGTACAAACCAAACCACCAACTCCCTCCACTGACAATTCACACATCAATCAGGTCATTAAGAGCCCAAGGCTTTCTGGAAAATACTGGAGAAATAGGACCAACAGCTCTAGTTGTATCAAATACCTTCAACTCTTCGGTTTTTGAACTAGTGAATTTGAATTGGAATTCCCAGTTTCTTCCCCATCATATTTAATCTCCTTATAATCACGCAATCCAAACAGAGGCTCACATTGTATGTCTTCTGTTTTTTTTTTCTGGTATTTTACATAAATAAAGTTTGAGATATATTCCTTCCTATTATTTGTCTTCTGAATGAACTGATATGTGCTCTTTTTCTATCTCTTGAATCAGGTGGCATGTAACCGATATTTCAGATACTTCTAGTAAGATATATAATGTTCTTAAGGGATCAGACAACTATCTCTCAACTTTCTCAAGTGATATAAAGCTGGGTGCAAATTCTGTGTTTCAGGCACAGGGTCTTCACCTTGTGTCTCAGGGAAAAGTTGCCATTGTCTTAGCTGTGAATGGCAATCAGAGTTTCTCTAATCCCACTTTTCTCTCTGAATCATTTATTCAGAAGCTTGTAAAGGTGACACTTACTGATAAAGTGTAGAGGCAAGATATTTGAGACTAGGGAACTACTTCTGACTGATTGCAATAACCTTTTAGAAAACTTAAAACATAGTTTGATTAGATGTAAATGCAGGTAGAAGACCGCTCCTCTGTGCCTTTGATCTTCATATCCCAATCTCATGAGATCCTGGATTTGAAAAAGCTGCTCTCAGATAATGATTATTTTGCATTTGACTCTGAAAAGGTGGGTACCCTGGTTTTCTTTCTTTTAATATAGTAGGATCTGTCTTAAGTTACATTGCTTCTATTTGTATCTGAATTTTAAATTGATTCTTGAGTTTATGATGGTCAGCTCTGTCTTGTTCCATAAATTCTTTAAAATCATGTAAACATAAATGATATCCAGTGCTTGCTGCGATGTTTGGTTTTGAATTTTCAACATATTAGTAGCTCCCAGGTTCATAGTATGGGCAACAAATGTGACTTGCCCAAAAGAAAAAATGAATTTGTAACCTGTTAGATTCATAAATCACTAGCTTGTTTGGTCTAGTTGCACCCAAAGGCTAAAGGTATGATTGCAACAATGTGGAGCATGGCAGTAGCATTCACATTGATGAATGCTGACTTTGTTGCATCACTGAGATCAATCTTTGTTAGACGTTTACAATTGATCTTTTTTTAGCAAAGGTAGCAGTGTTCTGTCTGCAATTATATTTGATTCTTTTCATCTCCATAATAGGTGTGGTTTCTTGAAGAAACTGAGCTGCCAGTTATCAGCAGTTCACCAGAAGAAGGAAAAAGGCACAAGATTATGATGAAATCTCCTTGGGAAATACTCCAATCCCCAGTGGGATCTGGTGGAGTCTTCAGTCTATTTTCATCACACAACATACCTGAGAGCCTCAGTGAGATGGGGGTGGAATTTGTAGAGGTTAGCCAAGTCCTCTCACACTTCAATGTTTCTTAAGAATAGATAGTTATCTTTATTTTTAAGAAATATAAGCCAACAGAAAATCTCTTTGCAATTATAAGAAATTCTTTATGCCCCAGCAAGCGATTGGTATGCAGCTAATCTCAATCAAAGAGGAAAATGTGTCTGGACATGTAACATTTTTCAGTAGAAGAATCACCCATAAAAGTAATTTTGTAGTAAATGCATCATTGATGCCAGGGAAATGAACAAGCGAAGCTCCAAAGCAGCAGAGTCAACTTCTCAGACAGGTTGACTCTCTGTTAATAATTAGGCAAATTGTTTACACATGTTGCTTGAACCCATGGACGCTTTGTGATATCTTGCATCAGTTTGATCCAAAGGCTGACTTCTGTAGTTGTTTCTGGTAAGATATAATGAACAGTCTTAACTAAGAGTCCGTTGTACAATCTTGTTATATGTTATTAATACGCATCTGTTCTGAGACAGGACACCTTCTGCAGTATGTTTTTTGTGGTCAATTTATAAATAGCGTCATTTGCATGTTGAACGATCGTTTCTGTTATCTCTGATGCATTGCATCGATTTCCATAATGCAGATTCTTAGTGCTGATCAAAGATTTCTCGATGGCCGATCACTGCTTCTTGGTTTTGTTGACTCGAAGAAATCTGATCTCGGAATTCAGTTTGCTGAAGAGAGAAAAGCTGCAGAGGAAATTTACGACGTGATATTTTCAATGAGTTTTTTGAAGAAAGTGAGCAAACAGATCCCGGAGCTCGAGTTCTATGCGGTCGAGAAGTCATATTCACATGTTGAGATGGTGGAGAAAGAGTGGGTGGATATCACGCCATCCTGCCCCAATTCCCATGAAATCCGCTGCTCGCTGTACAGTTGCTTTAATGCTTGTTCTTTAGATAAGGTCTGTGGCGTAGAGATCACCGGATAACTCTTGGCCTGAACATTTGTTGTTGTAGAGCTTGAGATTAAGCGGAGCTTTGGCAATGAATAGATATACATGTTACAGTGCTAAACGTAGTTGCTGCGGATCCGATTCCTGTTCCCGCAATGCCCGAATCAGGATTACCGGATCTCTGTCATGACAAGAATCGCAAACGCCTGTACTTCAAAATTGAAATCATGCACAATGAATTAGGCAGGCACGCTAGATTTATACTTAAATTTCCGAAGCTAATTATCTTTGCTATGGAGGCTCAACGTATTGTCATGATTATCAAAATTCAAATTCTACTTATATATGATTTTACAATTTTATGCTCCATGAGGCATTTACTAATTGAAATCCTTTTCATGTAAAATCATATTAGAATTCTGAGCAAAAGATGGAGTGTACTCATAAGCCCCCACCATTTGCAGCCTTTTCTTACCCTTTTTTTTTTTTTTTTTTCCTTTCTCAAATAAATAAATGTAAATCAAGCTTTCTTATTTTCTTATTTTGTTTCAATGACACAAGCTTTCTCCTCTTCTTCTTGACTTAAGATCTAAGTTCTCTCGCATCAATCTTGTTTAGCTTTCTCCTAAAGGGCTAATCCACAATCAATCGAATATGCAGCCTTACATGCTCTCATATGCTTGATAATTTGTATTAAACTTGTATTATAACTAAAAATTTATGATGAGATTTTTTTTCATCACTATTTCAAGTTTTTTTGTTACTATTGTAAACATATTTATAATTTTTGAAAACTAATTTACATGAATTATAGAAAGCATAGACTTTAAGTTCCAATTTTATGATCTAATTCTATAGAAGAAGGATTTATGGGTAGAATCTTGCATTTGACAACCATACATATTGTGTATGTAGTAACAAGATGTTGGTTATTCTAGTGTAGATGAGGGGTTCTTATTGAAGTTGTCACACATGTCTCGTGTTACACGTGATCTTAGAAAGGTGACATGGGAATGGCACATAATGAAATGATTAGGAAGAGAGTGATAAAGAGGAGGAGCAAGCAATATTGAAGTTTTAATTGTACAAATGATAGACAATGGAGCCTAGGGAACCTTGGACATCAATTTTGGGGTTGTTAATCAATTAAAATCATTTTTTGTCTAAACACTTGTTTGATTTTATAGAGTAGAGATTATACAGTAGAATATCGTTTCTCTTATCTCTAAAGTTGTATGGAATGTAGAGGAATGGCTAAGTATTCATAAACTCTTAGGTTTGATGATATCCATCAAGTCACATTGGTGATCAATAGATAAGATTAAATACATTCAATTTAGTGTAATCTTGATGAGCTTTACATAGACAGAAAGCTAATAGCATTCCTCATGAATACATAAGCCTGCCTAAAAAATGTTAGAGACAAATCAACCGGTTTAAGGATCTTTATTTTGAGCTTACTAAGTCAATTCTTCGTAAGTCATCCTAATGGATAAATCAAACTCATTAAGCCTTGTTTTTCTAACCCAATGAGTTAAGTCAAATAATTTATGAGCTTAGCTTGATATATATATTCTTTTTTTTTTCTATGAATCTTAACCCAATATATTAATATAACAATGTTAATCCTCTAGTTCTACATTTTTTCCCTTGACCAAAGTTTTTCAAATAGAGTCAAAGGGGGTTTAGGCATTCTATTGAGTTAATTTCTTCAATTGTTATTACTGTCATCATTCAACTTGTTTGTGGAATTGTTGCTTTTTAGTTGTCAATGAGTTGTAATAGAATAACTTGGCACACGTGTTATTGATGCGGTATATACCTCTCAACATGCAATATTCTCATTTTGTGGTTGTTTTGCTACCCTTGGTATATTAATTAAACATCCATAGCATAATGTTGATAATCCAGATATTTGTAATATTTTTCTCTTTCATGGATCTTTGTAAGAAGAGATAAAATTTAAAAGTGCTTGTAGAAGTCCAAAGCTTCAATTTTTTTCTTTAAAGAATTTTTAGATGACGTACTTTTGAAATTTCTATTCATTTCAACTTATTGAGCCTTCCATTCGAATATAATTTTGAATCCAATTTGAACTTCTTTCATTTGTAAGCTTGTGATGGAAAGAAATATTTTTTTTTTCTTTTTCCTTTTTCAAGTGTTAATGGATATACCAAACTCCAGTAAATTCCTTGATGTATGCTTGCTAATGGACTCCTTGGATTTAATTTAACTTACGCTTAACTAGGCTTAAAAAAATTATCCTGAAAATATTAGCACTAACTATTATGGAAGCTTCATAATAACTTCTTCATGTATGAATTCATGGAGAGAAATAATTATTTTTCGAGTGTCAATCAATGTTTCCTACTTTAACAAATCTGTTGATAGATATTACATAATGAACTCTTTATATATTAATTCCTCTCAGCTTTAGCATGCTTCCATGAAATAATTTTGAAGTAATGCCATTCATGAAAATTACCATTGGCATAGAACTGATAATTTAGATTTTTCAATGATTTTCTTGCTTGATATAATCATAGAAAAAATAAAATTTTCACATTACATATATATATATATATGGGGTTTTAGAAAAATCATTTCATAAATATATGATAGAAAAATATTTAAACTTTGATTTATTTTAGTTTGAATAGACTTTAGTAAGATGAAAGTAGTTCAACTATATTCTCATAAGTGCCTATGAACCACATGTCTTGAGTTTGACTTTTTGTAGAAGTGCTTCAAGTGCAAATTTACTCTCTTTTTCTTCTTTCTTTGAATCGCATACATGCTTCTTCTTCTTCTTTCTTTCTTTCTTTTTTCAATGATGCAAGTTGTTTGGATGGTTTTTATGAATTTTGAATTGCTTTGGCATAATGGAAATTTCCTAAAATAAAGTTGTTACAAAATTGTGAGCTAATAGCCTTGATTCAAATAAACTTCTTCATAAGCATGTTGTAACATGAAATCTTCACTTTTGAAATTTCAACAAATTCTTTTGTCCTTCATTATATATATATTACTTGTTGCGTAAATATACTCTTCTCGCTAAATTAAATTTCCATAACTCTAAATAGATGCTCCACAAATAATCATGCATACCCTTTTTTTTTTTAACTTTTTGTCACATATTTAAACATATATAAATTTAATTTGACATGTGTACATTATTGAAGCTATGTCTTTTTTTTTTTTTTAGTGCATACACGAGCTTTTCCTTCTTCTTCTTTTTCTTTTTTTTTTTTAAAGGGCATAAAATGCACTTTTCTTTCTTTCTTTCTTCTTTTTTTAAATGTGACTCCTAGGGAAGACACATTACTCTAATTTTCTTCTTGGTCTTTGCATTATAATAGAAAATAAATCTTTCCAAATCTATTTTTCAAATATTCACTTGATTGAATATCTTAATAACAACATTTTACTTTCCAATTCAAATATACTTCAAGAAAGGCCATATCCAACTCTACATATTAATGTATCTTTTATAATTATCAATTTCCAAATCCAAATATCTTGATATCTATCTTTACAATTGCACCGAAATGACTATACATTTGTATGGGCACTTGTCAATTCTTTCCTATACAAAGTGATGAAGAGCTCCGTCATTTTACAGCAATGAGGGGTACTTCGCAATTGTCGATGGACAATAGGAACTCAATTCCTTCTCTTTCTTGATTGTGTGTGTGATAGGAATTTTGTTTCTTTTCTTAGTCACAAGTTCTCTTTGAGGACACTGTATAATTGACTATTCTCAATTGTGTTCATAGCAACAGATAGTCATCGTGATGACAATAGCAGGGTAAATATCAACTATTTGATAGTGGCAGAAACCATCAATTGTTGGCAGTAGTGAATCTACTAGTAGCGCTATCTTTCTAGTTCATGTCCCTCTTCAATTTTTTTTTTTTATTTGTTAACTTTGCAATTATTTTTATGCATCTTTCTACTCCTTTTTCATTTTTTTTTCTTGCCTTTGCAAGTGATAGAAGTTGATCATTTAAGAAATAGTCAAACCCTTAAACAACAATGGCTAATCAATAGAATTATACACTTTATTTTGCTCTCCTTCAAATTCCCTTATCATTTTCCTTAGTTGTGATATCTTACTTCTTCTTCTTCTTTGCAAGTGATGAAAACCTCAAGTTGTCGATGAGTTAGCACAATAACCATGTATGGTTGAATTTTGATAGTATAGGAACTTCACTCCTCATTTCTTATTGCTCTGATTGTAATTAGTGATTCTACAAAGTTTCATAGGCAACAGGAGCTCTATTCCTCTTATTATTTTGATTATGGGTATGATATGAACTTTGTTCCTTTTCTTAATAGTAGGTTTTAGTCAAGAACAACACTTAATCAATCATCCTTAATTGAACCGTAGCAATAAGAACAAATGTGTCATACAACATAATAGTAGGGAATTCAGAAAATAATTTTCTAATTACTCATTGTAAATAAAGCAACCAAATGACAATAGTGTAGCCCTTGAATTCTTCTCAACAAGGGCATTCTTATCACGATTAAACTATAATAGGTTTATTTTTCTCAAGAAACCACCACCATTAGGATGGAGTTCTTTGATGGAGTATATCACTGTGAAGTCAAAACATGTAACTCTCTTGAAGAAGGTTAGGATCCTTCATGTTGTCACCACTTCCACTCCATAGTGGTTCCTGCATTTGAGTGGGATGGAAGTGTGGCAAGTTAGGGCCCTTCACTCTATCATTACTTCCATTTAACTGTGGTTCCCATTTATAAATGAAATGGAAGTGTAGTGGACCATCATGTCTTGATGGAGTACTCAAATTCACATTTCCATCATGTTTTAGGGAGAAATAATCACAACATTACAGGATGTGGTCATGGTTTTAAATCCACCTAGCTTTGAGCAAACCAAAATCATTGCAGCAATCGCTTCTAAAAAAGAATACACTTTCAATTGTTCTTGTTATGTAGTTTGATAGCTACTCATATTAAGAAGTTGTCCTTCTCTTCCTCACATGTGTCTTTGAAGATCAAATAAGAGATGGCTCTAGGGTTTTAGGTCCATGTCATGGGAAAGTGTATCTACATACCTTATTTGTACATGTATATTTGCATGCATTTTGTTTTTATGACTTATGTGTGTCGAGTCTAATTTAAAACTTTATATTATCTCTCTAATTCGATTCATATTAGATCCTATGCTCATCTAATATAAATCATCGACCTGAACTAGGAATTTTATCATTTATGTGGAGTCGCCACTCAATTGAAGTTGGGATAAAATTATGGAATTAGAATTAATCGAGCGGATTAATTCTAATCTAAACAACTAGTTGACAAAATCTCATCTTTTTATTTTTAGAAAAGAAAAAGAAGAAGATAAAATATATTGGGAGCTATTCTATTAAAACTTTAAAGTTACCATCTTATCATTATTGTTAAGATATATATATATATATTTTTAGCGTAAAAAGAAAATACTAGAAAGAATGATATAACTATTATACTAATAATGATTTAAAAATATTTTTTTATTCTTTTTGGAGTTGCCCCATAATGGTGCCTACGTACCCACTATTTAAAATCAAACAGGCCGTAATTTACTTTTCATAAAACTTTAGTAGATTATTTAATTTTAATTATGAAAACATGTTAGGTTTACATTTATTACCGTTTAAATTTATTTAAAGAAATTTCTAAGTCTAAGCTTTATTATTATTATTTTAAAAAAAAAAAACTAAAACCTCTAAAGAAAAAAAAAATCAGTTATATATTTTTTATGAAAAGAAATTTTCTAAGTGATAAAAATATTTATCATTTTTTATTAATTTTTATTAATTATCTATTAATTATAATAGACATATATATTTACTTATTTATTTATTTATTTTTTTAGAAAACTCTAAACCTAGTTCTATTTAACATTCCTAAAAAAACATACATCTTTATTTTTTTTTATTTTCTATTCTATGATTATCATTTTTGTATATATATATATATTCTTACTAATAATAATAAATAAATAAAATAAAATAGAAAAAAATGGAGAGATCTGACTAACCTGGACACAGGTCGCGGTTCAGGTTGAGTCGAGTCGAATCAGGTCAGGCACGCACACAGCAATCGGAGCTCTTCAACGGTGATTGGCGATGATTAATAGGTGCTTCCGAGCTTTCTAGATGTGAGGAAGTCGATGGTGGTGGTGGTTTTCGTCGAAAACCATCCTAAGCGGTGGTTCAAGTAATTACGGCGAGGTTTTTGAGAAAGAGAGAGAGAACTCCAGCGAGGGTTTTTTCTCCATGTTCTTCTACTCTCTTTTTTCTTCTGATACCTTTAACCTTTGCAAGGTCGAGTCTTATTTATAAACTCCCAAAACTAAGCTTGATAAGCTCGGATCTTTCTCACCATTGAGACCAATCTCCATCCCTTTTTTTTTATTTGAGTTAATCCTTGGTTTTCTATTAGGATGCGTGTTAATTTGATGATGTTTATCCTCTTTTAGCTAAAGATTTGTTGGATTTGCGTTAAAATTCGGATCAAAACAGTCGGATTCTGTTCTACTCATGTCCCTATGGTTCTCGGTCGAAAGATGAAGACGAACACGCGCCAGGCGCGTGCTCTCATGTCGCTTAATCAGCTGTTGACATGTGGCAGCTCAGAGGAAAAAAAAATACGGCACAAAGTGCCTTCCGCGAGACTCGAATCTATGACCTCTCCCTTCCTGTACGCGTCCAGGTGTGCACACGAGCCAACTAAGCTGGCCTAAATCTTAGTTTTGTATTACGCACAATTTATATATAAACTAAGTAATATTTATTAATTTTATATTATTTTGAAATTCTAAAATTTAATAAAAATCCTTAAATACTTTTTATTATTATTTTTACCTTTATTTTCTATTATTGGTGTATTATTCCTATTTATTTTATTTTTATCATTATTTTTTCCTTTATTTCTGAAAAGTAGAAAAAAATGGTTAGTCTAAAAAAAAGGAAAACATTAATTATAATTAGAGGACAAAAATTGGGTGTTTACAGCTGCCCCTCTTTGTAGTAAAGTTTGAAAAAATTAACTACAAGGATAACAAAGACACTATTTCTGCTTAATAGAACGGGTGGATAACGCCATAATCGGTTGGCTATCTGAACCTAGCTCTACTAGATAGTTGTTTGACTATCAGTTTGAGTAAGAGAAATGTTTCACGAGCTAACAATCCCATGTTGTAAAAGAAGATGATTACTTTATGATGATTATTACTTCTTGGGGAGTGGTCTTAGACAAGAAACATCTCACCAGACTAGCAACCTAAAGGGGGAGATTATCTAGAAAAGTACTCTTATAAGTTGACTAATCGATAATAGGAAGCATCTTACATGACTAGCAACCTTAAAGAAGAGATTTTCTAGAAAAGTGTTCTTACGAGTTGATTAGTTGATAATACGAAGGGTCTTACAAAACTAGCAACCTTAAAGAAAGGATTTTCTAGAAGAGTGCTCTTACGAGCTAACTAATCAATGATAGGAAGTGTCTCACTAGACTAACAACCTTAAATAGAGATTATCTATGAAAGTGCTCCATTATGGGCTAACAATTGATAGTGGGAAGTGTCTCTTTGGACTTACAACCCTAAGAGAGGACATCTAGGAAATTGCCCTATTGTGAGCTAACTAACCGACGGTGGGAAATATCTTTTAAATGATGTCTAGATACATCTTAGTAACCTAACATCGCTAAGAAATGCTTCTCGTGAGTTGATCAAATGATAATGAGAGACATCTTTTAAACTAGCCAATTTAAATAGAAAATGTGACTCATGATGAATGATTATTTACTTTAAATGCTTACCTACTCATTGTAGATAACAACCAAACAACCGAACCCTTGTGATAATTTAATCCTTCTTTGCTTACCCTTGCTTCAAATAGAGTAGAGAGCCTTAATGTATTTTTTCTTGCGAGCGTGGCTCTTATGATTGTGGTGTTATCTTGTGAATATACTAGATCTAATGCTCAAAATAGGTGGAATCATACAAAATTCCGTTGCGTTTTATCATCATTTCATTGTTCATTATTTATTATGAGGCAATGGGTAGTGTAAAAAAAAAAATGATATAGGAGTTTGTTTGATGACAATTGGTCGGGATAATTGACTGTTCAGGGACATTAACTTTTCTTGTAGAAGGAATGAAAATCAAACCTATGAAATTGTAATAATTGTTGGCATTTATGAACCTTGGCAAAATTTCAATATTCTTGCTTAAGGATAGTACATCCTAACTGCATCTACATTAATGGGGTCCCTTAACTTTGGACCGTCAATTTGGGCTAATATTAAGGCCCCTCTTGATAACACTCTTTTTACAACATATGGACCCTCATAATTTGGGGTAAACTTGCCCCTCGAATCTTGTGCATTTGGGAGAGCTTTTCTTAATACCAAATCCCCCTCTTTAAAACATCGGGGGTCTTATTCTCTTGTTGAATGCTCAGGCCATTATTTATTGGTAGCATTGGTCATGACATAATGCGATAAGTCTTCTCTTGTCGATCAAATTTAGGTAATCAATCCTTTTCTTTACCCACTCAGATTCATCTAGTTATGCTTCTAATAAAACCATGAAAGATGGTATTTCGACCTCAACTAACAATACTGCCTCAGTACCATATACCAAAGAATATGGGGTAACCTCCGTTGATGTTCGAACTGAAATTCTGTAAGCCATGAGAGCGAATGATAGCATCTTGTGACAATCTTTATAAGTGATGGTTATTTTCTCAACAATTCTCTTAATGTTCTTGTTAGCTGCTTCTACTACCCCATTCATCTAAGGTCGGTATAGAGTTGAATTTCTATGGTTTATCTTGAATTGTTGACACAACTCTATCATCAATTTATTGTTGAGGTTGGTGCCATTATCGGTGATGATTAATTCAGGAACTTCATATCGAGCTATTATGTCTCTCTTCATGAATTATACTATTACTCCTTTGGTGACACTAGCATATGATGAGGCTTCCACCCATTTGGTGAAAGAATTGATAGCTACCAGTATGAATTTATGACCATTGGATGCTTTTGGAGTGACTGGCCCAATAATATCGATTCCCCACATAGAGAATGGCCATGGTGCGGATAATGAATGAAGTTCCTTAGGTGAAACATTTATTTTGTTGGCATAGACCTGCCACAAGTGACAGTGCTTGACATATTTGATACAGTCTGCTTCCATCATCAACCAATAGTAGCCCATCCTCATGATTTTTTAGGTAAGCATGTGTCCATTCATGTGAGGTCCATATACTCCATGCACTTCTTTCATCAGTTCACCTGCCTCTTTTTTGTCCACACATCTCAGCAATTTAATATCAGGTAATCTTCTATAAAGCACAGACTCACTTAATAAGAAATGGCTTGCTAGCCTTTTGAGTGTTCTTTGGTCATTTTTGCTAGCCATTTCCAAGTATTTGATTTCTTAGAGGAAGGTTTTGATATCATAATACCAGGGTTTGTCATCTTGTGTTTTTTCGATTACTAGACAGTAGGCGAGCCTATTTTCAATTTCTAATTTCAATAATTGGACTTCGGGTCCTCTTGTTATTTGAATCATAGATGCTAGTGTGGTGAAGGCATCTGCAAACTGATTTTGAGTCCTTAGGATGTATGTGAAGATGATTACCTTGAATTCGTCCATCAACTCTATCAAATGTTGATGATACGGCACCAATTTAGAGTCCTTAGTTTTGTATTCCCCTTGTGTTTCTAATATGATGAGTGAGGAATCTCCATATACATCCAATTTACGGATTTCCATATGGCAAGCCATTTTGAGATCGAGGATGCATGCCTTATACTTTGCAATATTATTAGTATATGGAAATGTGAGTCTCGTTGCTAAGGGAAATTGTGTTCCTTCTAGTGATATCAACACTGCCCCAATCCTACAACCAAATACATTAGTAACTTCGTCAAAGAACATTTTCCATTTAGGGTCTTGCTCTGTCTTGTATTCTTCTGCTGGCTCAACCTCCACTATTAGTATATTTTCATCGAGGAATTGGGCCTGCGATACTTGGAAATCTCCTTCAATTGGGTGTTTTACCAACTAATCTGCTAACAATTTTCCTTTCATCGAATTTTGATTTACATATATGACATCAAATTTTGATATGGGTATTTGCTATTTGGAGATTCTTCCAAACAAAACCGGCTTCTCTACTAAGTATTTCAAGGGATTGTGTCTTATTAATAATTCAATAGGATAGTAGAGTGTACTATCTCAATCGATGCATGACCTAAACCAATGCATAACAAGTCATTTCTATTTCAGAATACCTTTGTTCCCCTTCCGTGAACTTTTTACTCAGGTAGTATATGGACTATTCCCTTCTTTCTTTGTCTTTTTGCCCCAGTATACACCTTATGGATTTAGGGAGTATCGTGAGATACAAAAATAAGGATTTTTCTTGTTTTAGGACTACTAAGACTAGGGGATTCGTAAGATAATCCTTGATCTTTTTGAATGCCTCTTCGCATTTATCATCCCATTCTATTATGGCGTTCTTTCTTAGTAGATGGAATAGTAGACGACACTTATTTATGAGTTGTAAGGTGAAATAGGCCATGTAATTCAACATTCCCAATAGACCTCTTACCTCTTTGATAGTGCGTGGAGAGGGCATTTCCAATATGGCCTTTACTTTGTTAGGGTCAATTTTAGTATCTTATCGGCTTACAATAAACCCTAACAACTTGTCGGTCGTGATCCCAAAAGTAAATTTTTCGGGGTTTAACTTTAGCTGAAACTTTCTCAATCGGCTGAATAATTTTCTTAAGATGACCGTATGGCTTTCTTCTTTTTTAGATTTAGCTATCATATTGTCGACGTATACTTCGACTTCTCGATGTATCATGTCATGAAGTATCGCGACTATGGCTCTTTGATACGTTGCTCTAGCATTCTTCAAACCGAAAGGCATAACTTTATAGCAAAAAGTTCCTCATGTTGTGATAAAGGTCGTCTTGGTCTTATCTTCTTCCGCCATTTTTATTTGATTATATTCTAAGAAACCATCCATAAACGAGAAAAGATGATTTCTTGCGATATTATCTACCAAGACATCTATATGAGGTAAAGGGAAATTGTCTTTAGGCGTAGCTTGGTTCAAGTCTCGGAAGTCTACGCATACTCGTACTTTTCCATTCTTCTTTAGAATTTGCTACCCATTTTGGATAGTCTAATACCTCAATGAACCCAACTTCCAATAGCTTCTTGACTTCCTCTTTAATTTTTAATAAGATATCAGGCCTAAATCTTCTCAATTTTTATTTTTCAAGTTTGACATCTTCTCTTATAGGTAGCTTGTGAACTACTAGCGACTGGTCGAGTCCTAGCATGTCGCCATATGACCAGGCAAATACATCCGTGTATTCAGTCAATAGCTTGATTACCTCGCGCTTTTGCTTATCACTCAAATTAGCCCTAATTTTAAGGTTTTTATGCTCTTCTTTTATTCCTAGGTTAACTATCTCCATTGGCTCATCAATCGAGATTTTACTTTATTTATGTTTTTGCTAACTCTCTTGTACCGCTTCTTAGTTAATAATATCGCTTCCAACGGTTGACCCACTAGTGTTGAAAACTATAACAATATTTTCATTACTTACCTACATAAAATGACCATGACGTTTGAATGTATTGAATTTGTGGGAAAGTGAGGTGAGAGTGTATAAGTAAAGGAAATAAATGACTTGTAATTTTATTGGTATTTATTGAAGAGTTTTATTAAATGATGGTGGAATGATAAACACAATGAAATTCAATCATGATTGTTTCCTATTCTCGAGCTGACCTGGTGCTATTTAGAGGATAAGAAAACCAGTTATTAAGAGTTGGATGTTGATTGAGCATGTGAGAGGTGGGAATCTCTATTGAGTCCTCATCAGCTTGGATTATTCCCAACTCTTAAGTGCTAGCCGACCTAGAAAAAATTTGTTGAAGGGGTGGAAAATTCATCTGGGTATCATTCAACTTCTCTCTCTTTTTGACATATCTTGCTTGAGTTTCTTCTTTCAAGGTAAGAATGTACCTTAGCCCAAACATCCCTTGTTGCCCCCCTTTGAATCGATGCCCCTCTTTACTTCATCAAATATTTGAAGCCTTAAGTCTTCAGGACCATCCTCCCCAATGTAGGGTATAACTGTTTCCTTATAAATGGCATAATCTTGTTCACCTAGTACGTTGATTATTTAGCCATTCACTATAAATTTGACCTTTTGGTGGAGACTCAAAGGTATGGCTCCCACGGTATATATCTATGGCCTTCCCAGTAGTAGATCAAAAGACCTTAATATGTTGAGGACTTGAAATGAGATGTTGAACACTTGTGGGCCAATCTCTACTAATAAGCCAATTTCCCCCACTATCTCCTTCTTGGAACCATCAAAAGCTCTAACCACTATTGAACTTAGCTTGATATTGCTCATATCAACTCCTAACAAATCGAGGGTGGCTAAAGGGCACACGTTAAAAGAAGATCCATTGTTTATGAGGACTCAAGAGACTATCATGTTGTTACATTGTACCACTATGAAAAATGGTTTTGTGTATTGGTTTTCGTCTTCTCCTAATTCTTCAAGCAAGAAAGATATTTGATCAATGGTGAAGATTGAATTCGCGACATAGCTTAGTTTTTCTGTTGTGATGCCTTCTGGTACCTTGACTTGTTTTAACACTTTGAAGAGTGCTTATCGGTGAGGCTCAAATGTCGTGAGAAGGCCCATGAGTGATATTTGGGCTGGAACTTTATTGAGCTACTCTATGATCTTGTACTCACCTGATTTGATCATTTTTGTGAATGTAGGGAGTCCCTCTTCCTCTTTTTTTCCAAATTTGGTAGTAAGCTCTTTGATGGAGGTCCTATTTTTAGGATCATAAATCCTTTCTGAACGGGTGATTCCCCCTATAATAGAAGATTTCTCCTGATTAAGGGCCTGATAATCAAACAATGCTGCTTTATACCTTTTTGGGGGTATTGGGACATTAAACACATATTTTTTCTTTAGGACCTTTACTTCTGTTTCTTGCCCTTCATAACATCTTATAACTATCAGCTTTGAGTCTGATCTGATCATGTTCACGAACTCATTTTTCTCTCTTGGTGGGTTATCTTCCTCTTCGAATTCAGGCCCCCACCCACTAAGTGGCCCATAAGCTGTTGGGGTGAATGAATAATCTACTAGATATTCAAACTTCCTAAATGATTTACCCAGAGTGTCAATTGTTGGATCTCTTGCCAACCACCTCTTCCTTATCTGTGATCTAGGGGCTTTATTCAAAACTTTGTGTAGGTAGCTTGCTTGTTGTGCTGTTGGCTTTGCTGGTTTTGGGGGCCCCTTTGATCCGGGCTTTGGCCCTTCAAATGTGATCATGTTGATTATAGGCTTGTGGTTGGGTAGTAGATTGTTGTTGACATTTGGTGCTGGTGCTTTGACAAAGTCCAACTATACTATCCCTACGTCGATTAAATCTTAGATTTTGTTCTGAAGTCTCCAACATCTATTAGTGGAATGTCCCTCTTGTCCTATGTGATACTCACATTTGAGATTAAGATCAAAATTCCTTGGCTTGTATCAATTGTTGGGGATCTCGAAGTTGATCAGATTATCCGCTCGTAATCGAGCAAAAACTTGGCTAAGCGGGATAGGTATTGGAGTGAACTATCTCGCAACTCTCATAGTTTGGATCTGATTCACTGGTGATTGCTGGATTGGAGTGTTTGTTGCTTGGAAGGTTACATGAGACCTAAATCTGTCAACCTTACTTGAGTTAACTGTATCGATGGTAGACTCTTTGGCTTTGCTACTCCCTATAAGTCTTGGAGATGACGCGATTTTGGGAGAGTCGACAATTTGGAGCTTTCCAGATGTAATGGCACTCTCTATCTAGCACCCTGCTGCTACTAACTCCGCAAAGCTGGATGATGTCTATCCTACTAGATGTGTGAAAAAAGTTTTTGGAGATGACGCGATTTTGGGAGAGTTGACAATTTGGAGCTTTCCAGATGTAATGGCATTCTCTATCTAGCACCCTACTGCTACTAACTCCGCAAAGCTGGATGATGTCTATCCTACTAGATGTGTGAAATAAGTTTTTTCCAGTGTGTTAATGAACATAAATGTTAACTCTTTCTCTGAAATTGGGGTTGAAACCCTGGTAGCTTAAGCCCTCTAATGTTGGGTGTATTCTTTGAAGGATTCGTTGTGCCTCTTCCGAAGGCTTCCTAGATCTAGTATTGAAGGGGAAACTTCAATGTTGAACTTGCATTGCTCATAAAATGCACTAGCCAGTTTATCTTAGGTGTTGACTTGGTTGAGATCTAATTGTGCATATCATATGAGAGCAGGGCCTATGAGGCTATCCTGGAAGGTTGGACCATGAGTTGGTCATATTGTGCGTATTTACTCATTTTTCACACATATAGCCTTGTATGGATCTTAGGACAACCAGTATCATTATATTTTTCGAATTCCAGGACTTTAAACTTTTCTGGATAGGCTTCTTACTTACATACTAATTGATCAGTAATACTGGTTTGCTCAAAACTGTTAGGTCCTTCCAAGATCTTCATCTTGTCAGCCAACTGTTGGAAAAGCTTCCTTTCTATTTCTTTTTGTTTGTCACCCATTTCCCTTTTTATGTCATTTGAGGTTGGACCGAGGTTGATTTTCGGTTCATATTCGAATGTAGGGTTGAGTCGGGAGTTGATTTCCTCATATTCTGGTGGTTGATTCTCCACTACTTTTCCTTTTCGAGTTCCTGAATGCTCCTCATGAGCAGGTTAGGTGGTACGGAGGAAGCCAATACTTTCAATCAAGAGGCGGACTTCTGCAACCAATTGTTGGACTGTTTGTTCTAGGGATACTATCCTTAGGTCCGAGGCAGCATCTGTGTTGGTGTTGTCATTGTGGTTGTTGCCACTACTAGCCATCTTAGTTTTGGAGTGGGTCTTGATTAGACTCCTTGGAGGGTTCGGTTGTTTAGGAGTTATCTTTGATACCTGGTAAGCATTTATTTAGTTGATGTATGTTTATGAGTAAATATGATGCATGTATCACACAGATGCAAAAAGAAAAGGACCAGCATTTGATTAATGATGTAATAATACTGAAATTTTATTAATATGGAAAATTTGGAGTTCAATGCTTTTATTGAAAACATAAGAGAAAAGAAAATGCTATCATCTAAATTCCTAGTTTCTAAGCTTCTTCTTCTTTGGCTGCGTAGGTGTTGACTCCCCATTGATGATGGCTTCTAATACTTTAACCCTTGCTTGAGTCTTTTCCAATTGGGCTTCTAATGCTTTGTTTCTCTGGTTAGATTCCTTGAATCTACTCTTCCATACATTCTTTTTATTATCTGCAGTCTCAAAATGGACCTCCATCCAAGCCTTGACCTGTTCCATATAGGTTTTTATTTTTGGACTTAAGTTGTTTAGCGCAGGTTGGTTGACATTTGGAACTCGATACACCCTCTCTTCTATTTGGTACAGTTGGTTGATCACAAAATCTTTGGTAGCTCAGTGTTTACCTACTTCCTCATTCAGATCTCTAAGGTCTACATTAGGACTCTCAATCCGGAATTCCCATAGGGCTTTGACCTCCACTAGCTTGATGATTTTCTCAGCCACTAACATGCTCGAATCTTGGTATTCGAATGTGACTCCTTCCAATGATGGTCTGTAAACTATGTCTTGAATAGTGCCGAATTGATGGACCACTGAATTTGGATGGTACCATATATACCCATTAAGCCCAATCAATGGAACACCTTGAAAGTTCCTGCACGTTAGAATAACCTTATTGCAGTAGCTCCACCTAATGGTCCAAAGAATATCATTAACACTGAAACCTTTGAGCACTTTCACCCAACTATGGCTGGAAAGATCATCAGGCAGTTTTATCCTTTCTATGCAAAAATCTACAAGATCTACTTGCTGGGTTAATGATTTCTTAACCATGTTTAACTCGAAGCACTTGAGATGGCTCATGAACCAGATTAAGATGAGGTTGATGTTTGAATAGAGAATTCCATGACCCTTTTTCTTTACAAAATTTAGATTTCGAATCTATTTAGCTAGTAGGGCTGAAATGTAAGATTTCCCTTCTAAGAACTAGAAAACCAATATCGCAACTCTATAATGAATGCGGAAGATCTTAGTAGGAAAGAGGATGGTTGCAAATGCTGTTAAGATAAAAGCATAAACCCGTCTTTGTTTGTAACTCTTGGGATCTCCACATAAGATGTCCCTCTTGCTCCCATCATCACACTGAACTACAAACCAAGCCTCTAATTCATCCATTTGAAGGCAATACCCATTGTTGCTCTCCAATGCTCGATTAATCATTGCCCTGCGAACTCCCAGGAGTCTGCTAAAAATACCTTTTGGTCCAGCTTCTAGGTGGCATATACACTCCATTGGAAAGTGAGGGGGCCTACAGAAGTTGATTATATTCTTCTAGGGTTGGCATGATCTTGTGTGGGCCAATAAAGAAAGTCGCAAGCTCAATTTCCCAAAGGTATGAGATAGCTTAAATCAAAGGCAAGTTAACGTCTATTTTCATCAATGAAAGGATAGGCCCTATCTTGCCTTGGATGAAGGTCTATTCCTCAAGGTTATATAAGGTAAACCAATGGTCCAGTACTAGCTTTGGATCCAAAGGCCTACAAACTCGGATTTCCTTACGAAGGAGGCGATCAATTACAGCACTAGCTATTTGGCAGGGTTACAATAAAAATTTCTAATTACAAAAAAATATCTTACAAAAATCATAAGAATTAATTTCTTTACAAGTAATGCGTTTGAACTCCAGAAAAAGGAAATTACATCATTAATCATTTGTTGGCCCATGATTTCATGTATAAAAAGAAGGTAGGTTCTAAAGGTCCCCAAGCTCTATTACCTCCCATATTCTCGAAGAAATTGATTTCAAGCCATATCAAAGCATTGAGTGGGGTAGCCTAATTAGCCCCGAGCGGTGATTATTTCACTTCACCTAGAACTTACACAATGGCTCCTCGTCTTAGGGTCCTAAGACGGCTTGGGTTTGATTGTATCTAATCACACAATTACATGCATGGAAACTCAATAGAAATAATAAAAAACAATAAAAAACCAAACTTTATTAAATCCCTGGATCACGAATAGATACGAACATTAGTGCAAACAATATTTCACAACATAAGAGGTAATTAAAGATATCTAGAAATGACGATTTCAAAAGGTTTAACTAGCCCACTATAGGTCCTCCAATGGAGTCGCCATCTTGTCAAGTCTAATTTAAAACTTTATATTACCTCCCTAATTTGATTCATATTAGATCATATGTTCATCCAATATAAATCCTTCACTTGAACTAGGAATTTTATCATTTATATGGAGTCGCCACCCAATTGGAGTTGGGAAAAAATTATGGAATTAGAATTAATTGAGCGGATTAATTCTAATCTAAACAACTAATCGACAAAATCTTCTCTTTTTACTTTTAGAAAAGAAAAAGAAGAAGAAAGAAAAATCAGATATTCTTGACTCAGGGGCTATCATATTAAAACCTTAAAGTTACCACCTTATCCTTCTGAAATATGAATTATGTTAAGATATATATATATATATATATATATATATATAGCATAAAAAGAAAATACTAGAAAGAATGATATAACTATTATACTAATAATGATTTGATTTTTTTTTTTTTTAAAGTCGCCCTATAAGGGTGTCTACGTACCCGCTATTTGGGATCAATCAGGCTGTAGTTCACTTTTCATAAAACTTTAGTGGATTATTTAATTTTAATTATGAAAACATGTCAAGTTTACGTTTATTACCATTTAAATTTATTTAAAGAAATTTCTAAGTCTAAGCTTTATTATTATTTTTTCTTTTTTTAAAAAAGCTAAAACCTCAAAAGAAAAAAAATCAATTATATATTTTTTTATAAAAAGAAAATTTCTAAGTGATAAAAATATTTTTCATTTTTTATTAATTATCTATTAATTATAATAGACATATATTTACTTATTTATTTTTTTTAGAAAATTCTAAACTTAGTTCTATTAATACATTCCTAAAAAAACATACATCTTTTTTTTTTCTATTCTATTATTATCATTTTTGTATTTTTATATATATTCTTACTAACAATAAATAAATAAATGGAGAGATTTGACTAACCTAGATGTGGGTCGCAGTTCGGGTCGAGTCGGGTCGAATTGGGTCGGCACGCACATGGCAATCTGAGCTCTTTGATGGCGACTTTCCGACGGCGATTGGCAACGATTAATAGGTGCTTCCGAGCTTTCTAGAGGTGAGGAAGTCGATGGTGGTGGTGGTTTCGTCGAAAACCACCTTAGGCGGTAGTTCGAGTAACTACGGTGAGGTTTTTGAGAGAGAGAGAAAACTCTGGCGAGGGTTTTTTCTTTGTGTTCTTCTGCTCTTTTTTTTCTTCTAATCCCTTTAACCTCTGCAAGGTCGAGTCTTATTTATAGGCTCCTAAAACCGAGCTCGATAAGCTCGAATCTTTCTCGCTATTGAGACCTATCTCCATCCCTTTTCCTTTTCTTTTTTTTTTTTATTTGAGTTAATCCTTGGTTTTCTGTTAAGATTCATGTTAATTTGATTATGTTTATCCCCTTTTAGCTAAAGATTTGCATTAAAATTCGAATCGAAACAGCCGAATTCCGTTCTCCTCACATCGTCGTCACTCTCGATCAAAGGACGAAGACAAGCACTCGTCAAGCGCGTGCCCTTGTGTCGCCCAATTAGCTACTGACATGTGGCGGCTCAAAGGAAAAAAAACAAACAACATAAAGTACCTTTTGTGACCTCTCCCTTCCCACACATGTCTAGGTGTGCACACGAGCCAACTGAGTTGGCCCAAATCTTGGTTTTGTATTACATACAATTTATATATAAACTTAGCAATATTTATTAATTTTATATTATTTTAAAATTTTGAAATTTAATGAAAATCCCTAAATACTTTTTATTGTTATCTTTACCTTTATTTTCTATTATTGGTGTATTATTCTTATTTATCTTATTTTTATCATTATTTTTTCCTTTATTTTTGAAAAATAGAAAAAAAATGATTAATAAAAAAAGGAAAATATTAATTATAATTATAGAACAAAAATGAAGTGTTTACAATGTGTTTTTTCTCATGTCCTTATAAGAATGAGCTTACAACTTTCTTTCCTTTTTGGCTATCTCTATTTTTGTTCTTTGGTGGTCTAAAGGAGAGTGTGAGTCTATACCCCTTAATCTTTGCCATGTCTATTGCTCAGGGAGAGTGCTTTATACTATATCCTTTCTACTTGGGTTTAGACCTTATCATCAGATTTCTAGGTGCTTAAAAGATCATCATTTGAACTTATCACATGTAAATTTGATATTCATTTAACTCCTCTCTGGCAAATGTTTCTAGAAGGACTTTACCCTCCATTATGGATAACAAACCTAACCTCGACCTCTCGACCACATGGGCATAGGGTTAAGGTCTTACAACTCATTAACATAGAGGGTAAGTTTACATCTCACCCTTATGTGAGCAGATGATACCAATGAATTCTATCCTTTAGGCTTGAAGGATATGATGACCTTAATGAAAAACCATAAAGGCATGTAGGACTCTAAGATAGGGTTTCATCTAATATACACTTTAGGGAGCTTGCTTTCCCTACTTTACAATAAAGACTTGTTTGAGTTCTTCCTAGAGTTGAGAGTTGCATTTCCCTTATAGGTCCCTCACCAATTTTCACCCCTTTGTGAACTGTAGTATGATATATTTGATGTAAATAAATATTAACCATATATTAATACAAGATGAACGTGAACCACTATAATGCAACTTTTTTTTTCCCATTTTGCCACATGACTTAGCATTATGCAAAGGGGGAATCAAACTTTGAAATCTTGAAAAATTTAACAATGGTACTATCATTATTGTCTAATAAGACCACTCCATATCTTTATTTTGTCAAAATTTGATGGAACATTAATAGAAAATATTGACAAACGTATTTATATCATAGTAACGACTAAACAAGAAATAGGATTTCGATTACAGTAATTATATGCTCAAAAGATGATATTGTATGCAACATTCATAGTAAAATTGAAAGAAATTATTTCAAGTTTTGAAAATTACGTGAGGTCCTTTCATATTACGAAAATTGATGTCTTTAAATTACTAAAAGGATACTAATAGAATTACGAATTGATAATTAGAAATTACTTGAGTCATATAGAAGCTAATAATACAGAAACAATTGTACCTAATTTATTTATATCGTATACTATTTTCAATTCCTAAATATTGAACCATCAGGTTTGTGAAGTATCATTATATCGATATTATATTTTCTTCTAATATGTCTTATGAAAAAACTCGAATCTATATAGAAACAGAGAATTAAAATGCTCTTATTTAATTTACATTTCATAATGGGATATCTAAA
The DNA here is from genome assembly GCA_037954665.1 of Laguncularia racemosa. Lineage (NCBI taxonomy): Eukaryota > Viridiplantae > Streptophyta > Magnoliopsida > Myrtales > Combretaceae > Laguncularia > Laguncularia racemosa. The sequence continues at coordinate 2,845,807 of JBBMOL010000078.1, read as the reverse complement.
GGAAAAGAACAAAAATATGATTATAGATAAATGTTTACTGCAACACGGCCAACGGTACAACGACAGCCAAGACCATAGCTGTGCTTCCAACTCAGCACACCCATGCTAACATCTTTAAGCCCACAAATGCTAACATCTTCAAGCCCACAACTACGTATATACTCTTTTACAAGGTTATGTTGGGGGTCTTTATCATCTTATTATAATATTTAATAATTAAAAGTATTTTTTATAAATATTAATTTATATATAGTTTCAAATATGAAAATAATTTTTTTATTTTAATCACAATTTTATTCCATTTCATTTCAATTTAATCTATATTATTCCTATGTACTAAGGGTGATAAAAGAGTATTAAATTACACATTGTAAGTTAAGAATGTATTAGCATCGATAGCAAAATTTTGGATGATGTTATTGCAGCAAAAGTAATTTATATCCTCCCTAGTAACATTAAAAAAAGAAAAGAACAAAAGATGAAATACTGAAAAAAGTTCAGAATTTAGTTTTTTATTTACACATAGCCAAGTGGGCCATAGCGCACTGAGGTCAGGTAATGTAATTGTAATCTTCTTCCCAAATAGTTAAAAAAAAAACAATAAAATAAAAATTAAGACCAATTAAAAGCGAACCCTAGCAGGTTCCACCTCGCCTATAAAAATCCCCTTTCCAAAACCCTGGTTCGGCGGCCTCACAACCCTATCTATCTCCCGCCCTCTCTTTCGTTCTCTATCTCTCAGACACACACAATTTTGAAGCTAATGCCATTGATTGATTCCTTTTAAAGTTATTTCATGCAATTTAAGATCGTAAAAAGTGAATTTTTATCGCGTTGAATCTATAGCGAAATGGCGGTGCCGTTGCTAACTAAAAAGATAGTAAAGAAGAGGGTCAAAAAGTTCAAGAGGCCCCAGAGCGATCGCAAGATTGCAGTCAAGGTATTTTCGATTTGATTGTCTGAACTTTCCAGCATCTGTGCTTAATCTTTCAGGGATCAGTAGCCTAATCTATAATTGTGTCCCTTCACGTCATTTCTAGATTAGACTTAACTTACCCAAAAATCTATTTTGGACGTGTCATGTTTTCTTAGTTTGGCCTTTCCATGTTTTTAATCACATATAAGCTGGGTTGGCACTTGTGGTCACGTTTAAAGTTGTCACTCCATAGTGGGGGGTGTGCATGGGTAACTCAGCGCATAAAGATGATTGTTTTCTTACTGGTATTGCTTACTTTTTCCTTTTGGTTTACCATCATTTTTTTTTTTTTTGGTTATATCATTTGGTTATGTTTGGTTTTGATTTATATTCTAAAAGGTGGATAAATGATGATATATGTTGTCGCCCCAGTCTTACTTACATCTGTCGATGTATAGTGGTGATTGACATTTTGTCTGATATCTCTATATCTTAAAATAGTGATTTTCCTTAAGGTTATTTTTGCAATTCTTGGTTTATTTTGCATTCTGATGTAATAAGGTTTCAAGAAATATGATGATAGTTTTTTGACACCCAGTCTTACTTGCATCTTTTGGATGCACGATGGTGATTGAAAAATTTCTGATTCCATGAATATTTTTCTTCTTTTCCACTTTCAATTAATGTTAATTAAGTTTGTGAGGAATATGATGATAAATTTTTGACACCCAGTCTGACATGCATCACTTGGTGCATGATGGTGATTTAAAATTTTCTGATTCCATATATATTTGTTTTTCTTTACTCTCTTCTTACGAGAAGTGTCCTTAGCTGTTTGTTCAGTTCAGCTCTTTTGTTTATCGTGTTCAATACCCGATGATGGCAACTGCAGTTTTTAACTAGTGTTTTTCTATTTTAAGTTTGTTGGATCTACAATCGATATCAGAAGTACAATGAGATGTGATGATACTTATCCATCACCTCTGCTGTTGAGTGATGAACTTATTAGCATGCACTACCATCTGATTTTATTGTGCTTTAGCTAGTTTATATAGGTATTTATATGACTAAATTTTTATGCATCTGCTTTTCATTGTTTCCGCTAAAGTAGTCTGTGATGCAAGTTTACCACATTTATGATTCTCATCGATTATTGCTCCACAAATTTGCCATCTTTCCGCTGAATTCGAGAGTTTCTACCTCTCTTGCAATGCTCTTCAGAGGTCAGCTGCCCGTGTATCTGATGTCCAGAATTTTATACGTAGCTGGACATTTCGTTTTGAGGGCAGAAAAAGATCTGAACAGGTCTTGCGACACAGTTGGCTCTGACTATGAGCCTACTGTTACTTTATCCCTGATTACATTCTAAGCTATTGCTATCCACACTACTGTTACCCAATTTCCACCTTCTTTTAAGTAGCTTGTTGCTAAAGTGATCTTTCTTTTGCTGCGTTGTTCAGTCTTCATTAGTGATGATATGGGGGGGTTAACTTAAGTAGTACTACTGGAATTTTTTATAATAAACAATGGAGTGCTCATGTAATTCATGCTAGTGTCTTCTTTTATCTACACTGATGAATTGTTTTACTTTGTTTCTCTTTATCCAATTATCTTTATGCTTCTCAAAATTTATGTAGTTTTCTCCTCTTTCTTATATGTTGCACAAGAAAGCACCCATGAACATCAATGTATCTACATCTTGAAGTTAGTGACATGTAAGTCCATTTTTGCTGATAATTTTATTGCTCTTAAAGTTGACAGCAAATGTTATTATGTGATTGACAGGACAACTGGCGTCGCCCAAAAGGTATTGACTCTCGAGTTAGAAGAAAGTTTAAGGGATGCACGTTGATGCCAAACATTGGATATGGATCTGACAAGAAAACCCGTCACTATCTTCCTAATGGATTCAAGAAATTTGTGGTGCACAACATCAAGGAGCTGGAACTATTGATGATGCACAACAGGTAGTTGATAGGTAGTGTTTTGTGCAATGGGCTTCTTTTGTCAAAGTCCTGTTTAGTCATTGACATGCCCTGCCTTTTTGTTGTTTCAGGACTTATTGTACTGAGATTGCACATAATGTTTCCACAAGGAAAAGGAAAGAGATAGTTGAGCGAGCAGCTCAGCTTGACATCGTTGTTACGAACAAGTTGGCCAGGTTGCGTAGCCAGGAAGATGAATAATCTATATCTTGTGGAATTTGTAGCGATTATTCTTAGACAGTCATGTTTGACTTGAAATGCTAGTATACTTTGAATTGTTTTACGTTGTCTTTAGGATGGAACTTCATTTGGTTTTTTACTTGAGATTACCTGTGTTATAGATTAAATTTTGAAATCAATATATCCAAAAAGATTTTGAAATCAACTGCATTCCTATGATTATAATCCTAGGTGGATGATTCTTCTAAGTTGTGTTGTGATAAACTGATAATGTGCTTAGATTGATTTTGCTAATGAGTTTTCTAAGGAGTGAGCATACATAATTATCTTTTGATTATTTAAAAGGAACTGTGTCGTCATACTTAAAAGAATTGTGCTGGACAATACTATGAACAATGATAAGGTCAATCGATTCTTCTTTCTTTTATCTCTTTAATGACAAGTGGTTTGTGCTGTTTATATAAATAGTTTTGACTTTTAGATTTGTTAGGGTTTTAGAATATATTTTTAGTGTTAGGTTTAACTGGTTTATAAACTTATTTTATAGTGTTATCAAATCTAATTGTAGCCATATAATGGTTAAATTAAATATGTTGAGTTATTAGAAAATCAATTAATTTTAATATCATCAAGTTACGAAAATGATACAAGATATCTTAAGCATATTGCATTTAGTACTAGAGTTTAAATAAATTCACAGCTTCCTTTTTTTTTTTTTTTTCCTTCAACAATCCTTGGAGAAGACAATTCCAAATTTTATTAAAACTAAAAAAGATTATGAGAAGAGAGGGGTGTTAAACCTAATCTCTTCATAAATTACACAATATACCTAGAACCTGCAAAAATATAAATAAAGAGTATTATTACTCTCCCGACAACGAAAGGGAGTAGTAGTATTCCTAATACATACATTCAATTCAAGAAGACAGGACAGCCAGAAAGAACAGTATATTTGGCTAGCAAATCACAAAATATATTAAAATAGAAACATGGCGGAGCAGCAAGCCAATGGATGTAAGTAAGTTTTCAAGGCTGAATTTGTCTTGGCAAATAATACTTTTGTTGAAATCTTTGTCCATGGCAGATGGCTTATAGTAAGTAGTGTTTTCTTCCTTAGCTTTTCGGCAAGCCTGTTCGCCAAGGGGAGAGGCCAGCGCAATTTTCAGGAGGTCCCCCATAATTTATTTCATCTTTCTCTCATTCTGTAGATGCCATGTAGTGAGAGTAGAATAGAAAGGCAAATGTTTTGAATGCAATTTCCCAATGGTTATTTATTGAGCTGTCAACATTGAATTAATTGTAAGATATTATTCTGTTTGCTAAATCTCCGCGTGGAAGTGTGCTTTGAAATGAATGTAAAAGAAAATTTTAATTCTACTTTCTATACAATTAATTTTATTTGAACGAACTTAATTTACTTTATTTATATCGAAACTCAATTGTTTTGACTCTAAAAACTTTTCTATATAGTTTTTTTTTTCCCCCTCCAATCATAAAGTAGTATTTGCAATCGTTTAGAAGATAGGATGGTTGATGCAAATATTCTATTTAAATAAAAATCAAGATACGGTAAAATATGTTAAGATAAAACCATTAAAACAGCTAGTACGATGATAGGATAGTTATCTCAATCTCCGATTGTGCAGACAGACATAACAGTTACGATATTAAAGGGCAAGAGGATGCCTTAGTTTTGTTAAAAATTATTTTATTTAATTTACATTATCATCCATCTTACTAAATAATTAATATTTTCCTCTTCCCACTAAATAGTAACAATAATAATCGTACCCATTACTCTTTACTCTACCATCCTAAAAGAAATGCGAAGATATCTGTATTTTTCATATTTTTATTCACTTCAGTTGATTATTAATATTTTTAATTTGGACTTAGACATGGTATTGCGGTCTACATCCCACTAATATACGTGGAGGCCCACATAATCTAGACAAGAATGACTGAAAGTCCATAATGCGGCCCAATTACTCACTGTCGTGTCTGGAACAAATAGATGCCCTATAAAACCTAAAACCCTAACTCACCATGAGTGCGCCTCTCTCTCTCGTTCATGATGGATTGGAAATGAAAATGAGCTACAGATGTTAAAACTTTTAGATAGATATAAAGAAAGGTGTTTTCTTCTTGTTACATCACACCAATCCTTAATTGCATCTCTTAAATCTTTTGTTTTTGTTTGTTGTTGAGGTTTCATTGCTTTTGCTTATTTTATAAATTGTTGTGTGTTTTTTAAAGTTTTGTTGTACAGCAAAGGAAAAAGGCAAAGGCGAAGGCAATGTATTGAATGTCTTTAATCATCTCGCATATCTTGGAGTTTTCGTACGATGATTAATGCTTGTTGCAGTGGATGCGGAAGGAAGATGCGATGATGGAAAATTTGACAACCCCAGTCATACTCATACCTATAAATACTGGTAGTGGTTTCTTTTTCTTTTGAATCCAAATATGGTGATTAGCGATCGACTATGTGATCCCATCCCCTCCCCTCCCCTCCCATTCACACATTAATGTCCTTTCCCCTTACCTACTTGTCGTCATCATCATCATCGCAGGTGAGTTACAGCCATCCTTATCCTTATCCTCATGCTCATGCTCTTAAAAATTAAAACTAAATTTTAGCCGGCTTTCAAAATTTACTGCACACTCATGATCTTCAAATAATATTAATACCCTAAAAATTCTTCTTTAATAATTATATAATTCTAAATTATTATTATTATTATTATTATTATTATACAATATTGATCATTCTTCATGTACGTCCATCATTATGATTTTGACTGTCTGTAGTTACAAAATTTAGAAAAGACCGTTTTTGCAATTATAATATCTAGGGATTTAAGTGTGTTAATCAAATGTTTGTTGATTTAACTTTATAGATTTTAGGTACACACCAGGTTGTATTTTTTTTAAAACCTCGTTTTATTATTATTATTATTATTTAATTTATTTTTCCGTTTGTTTGATTTTGAGGGATATGATGATAGTTATTTGACACACCCAGTCATACTTTGGGTGCTCTTCATCCAAATCTGCTGATCAGTGATCGACTATCTGATCCCACACCGTGTACTTATAGTATAGCGTTGGAAAAGGTTGTCTCATCTCAGCATCTACAATTCAACTTAACCTTGTATCGTTTGAAAAAGATTCCAACTGTATTTTAACCGTTTAGCTATATAGCTTTTGGCACGATTAAGATAATACTCTGATTAAACTGTCTGTTATATAAATTGAATAATGAAAGCTGTAAAATTTGCGGACAAGAAGCAATAAGCATGGACCGGAAAGTATTTTGATGCTTATGTAAGAAAATCATTCAAGGGACATTCTTTGATGCCAACCATCATTTGTTGTAAGTTCCACACCTTACAAGGGCAGCAAGTATCATTAAACCCCTCTTAAGTATAAGACAACAGCGGCTCCACCAAACTAAAACTAAAAACTTCAAATCAGTTGGCTATGGAGCTAAATTTACCATGAGTGACGAATCCATGATGGCATTAGGCCGAAAGATTGATAACTTAACCCACAAATAAGGGAGAGTGAGAGTGAGAGTGAGTGGTAACCGAAAAAAGAGTATTTAAATACACCAAATTAAGCACGCACTGAATTCTAAAACCTCTCACTTGTCAAGCAATCAACTGAAAAGTATAGAAATTCTTCATTCTGTTTGCTTAGGCCGATAAATATAAGATCTCCCAAAGCAAGAAAAAGCTGCCAATCCAACAATACTGGGACCTGCAAGAAACCGGTAGAAATAATCAAGATGTGCCTTGTTAAGGTTGTCGTGAAACCAGCCCTCTCCGCCAATGCTTCCGGTCACCTTCTCAATGCAAGAGACGAGGACACCACTTAAGATGTTGCCTACGCCGATCACACTGAGGTATAGAGACAGACCGACGCTTCGTAGTTCGTTTGGGACTTGATCGTAAAAAAATTCCTGCAGACCAACCATCGTGAATACTTCGGCAATGCCGAAAAGGACATATTGAGGAACTAGCCACCATGTACTCATTGGAATTATGGCACTCGGCTTGTCAACTAATCCGTATTCTTCAGCAGCTCTTAACCTTTTCATTTCAACAAGTGCGGCCGTGATCATGCAAAGAACGGCGAAAAACATCCCGGTCCCGATCCTCTGGAGCATTGTGATTCCAGAAGGGATGTTGGTGAACCTTCTTGCTAGGGGGACAAAAACACGGTCATAGATTGGAACTATGATGAGAATGGAAAGACCAATGAAGACCTGGAGTGAGGCAGCGGGTATTTCGAACCATGAAACGATTGTTCTGTCCAGTGTAGCTCCCTGCTTGGTAAAGAAGGTTGAAGTTTGTGCAGAGACAATGGCGTATACCAAACAGGTGAAACCAAATTGGAACAAGCCGCAGTCCAGACCTTGCTTCTTCAACAACACGGAGACTGCATAATTTTCTGTTTTCTTTTGAATCGTTCTCCGACGTCAACAAGGCTTTGTTAAGAAACCTGTCAAATTGAAGGACACATACATGTCAAAGAACATGGAAAATTAATGACACAGGAGAGGAATCAAATTCATTAAGAAATTCTCAATTAATAATTTAGGAGTCGTCAAATCCCTAGAACTTGAGAGGCATATAGAACTTATCCATATCTCTTTAACGACAATATTAACTTGGATTCCACGAAATAATCCAAAGCAGCCTTAAACGTGACATTAAATGAATAGGTTATCCTTAGGGAGAAAGTTCGTTTCTGCAGGGTTCAGTGCTTCGAAAAAAATACCCTGCTTGTTTCTTAAAATCAAGTAACAAATAGGTACAGCTGGATGCATATAATCCTAGGAGCATCTTCCATGAACTTCTTAACGTACAGATATTGAAAATCAGTATATGGAGAAATGGGACCACCATAAGGATCCATTATTCTACATGTCAAGAAATCAATTAAATGTGCACCTAGTTTTATATATACCCATATTGTATTTCAAGTATTCAAGCTTTTGATTGCAATCAACTCATAAATCACATTTTGCTTATGCTCATTTAGTAAGGAATGACCAATGTCTCGCTTGAATTGCTCCCAACTTTGTGCTGATGAATCTTTTCCTTGCCCTTCCAAAACAGCAACTGAAGGAGCCTTATTCCGCCAATTGCTGAGTGCTGCAATAAAGACACTGCCAATTCGCACAAATGGACTATTATCATCTCTCCTTATGCTGTACCGATAACTATTCGTTCCTGTCAAGATAACAGTTAGTCCAACCACCATTGCTATACATGGAATTCCAAATCCAAGGCTCCAACTGAGGTTATCCTGTATGTATACAACAACCAGAATTGTTACAGTGACACCTGCGCACAAACCGAAATACCTCCAATTGAAGAAAGAACTTTTAGCCTTGCTTTCCCTTGGGTCGTTCTCATCAAACTGATCTGCACCAAATGCTTGAACACATGGCTTATGCCCTCCCTGTGCAATTGCCACCAGATATAAGGAGAAATAAAACAAGATCGCTTCAACTTTGAGGTTGGAAGATGACGAGCATGATCTGATTCTATTCGAGGTTTGGCATGTAGAAGTGATAAGAGAAGTGAGCGTTGCTGATAAAGTCAGAAGGCCTAGTCCCAGCCAAGGTCATCTATCGGTAAAATTGTTAGTTCATAAGCACTTATACACAAGGCATGACAAGCCGTGCAAACTGCAAACACGCATTCCCCAACCTTCCAATCAATATTTGTTTATTTTGATATAATCACTCTAGAAATGTCTGAATCTTCCTCATTTTTTCGGCCCAAAATTTAGCTATTTTCATTTAGGTTTCTCAACTTGTCCAAGTACAACATGCTGTTGTTTCCATTAGGTTTCACCTTCTTGGACTACTATTCATAAGAGAGAAGGAATTTCTCAAGTGGTTGGTTTTCTAAACAAAAGGCGCTTTCTTTATTAGCCAGAAAACAATCAGTTTCAATGGTGTCGAATATTGTTACAAATGTAGACTCTGGACCTTTCCTGAGGCTGAGAATATTAACAGTCCATGCATGCAAAATGTAGTGGCAGTTACAATCCGGTGGTGACCGAGATATCAGCTCGAAACATTTAGATAAGATGAAGTAACAAAATGAGAATAATCAAAGTTTTACACTCCAAAATAAAAAACGCAAGAAAGTTCAGGCACTTCCATCAATTCCCAGTAGAAGTTTCCGTACTAAGGGAAAAAGATTTGGATTGACTAACCATTGTATCATTGAGCTGATCTTGGTATAAACACTTTGCAATGAGTATGATTTCGAGGCAAGGAAAGGGATCAAACTAACCAGGATATAGAGAAGAGATGAGATGATTATGGTGCGATAGCGACCAAGGTAAGAATCAGCAACAAATGCACCTAGAATAGGAAGCAAAGACGCCACACCGGACCATGCGTTCACATTTTCAGCTGCTGCTGCCGTCGACTGCCCCACCGGACCGGTTAAAGTATGTTATGAGATTGGAAGCAATTCCATAATACGCAAACCGCTCCGCAACTTCAACGCCTGCCCCAGTGAAAAACTTATTTCTTATACTTTTAAGCTTACACAATAAAAAATTGATGTCCTAGCCTACCTTTACAAGACAACAGAAAAGTTGTATTGTAGCTTGTACTATAATTTCTTTATGCCACCGCCACAATGACTTGCCGTGGCTGATTGATCCACTAGAATTAAGACAACACAGTATTAAACTTGAAACTTAAAATTTAACTCAGATTTTCAAAGCTAACGCTCGACTCGAGGTGACAGTTTACAAGCTGAAGCTCAAGATTAAATTCGACTACATTGAATTCGTTTTTATAATGAAAAAGGAAAATAGTTATTTTAAGTAAAAAAAAAAAAGGAGTTGGAACTTGATCTGTATAGTTAAGCTCAATCCGAGCTCGGAAGCTCACGAGCTGAGCTCAACATCATGTAGTTTGAATTCAATGCAATAAACTATTTGAGTACGAGGAACTCCAGCTCAGCTTAGACTATAGAAAATCGAAGTGATTGTAAATATCGAGCGAAACTCCAAAAAATGAGTTTTTGACATTCAGGCACGAATCAGCCAACAAGTGTATTGAATTAAGCATCATGAGATTTGAGTTTTGACTCAAAAAACTATTTGAGTACGTCAAACTCCACCTCCTCTGAGACTGAACTCGTTGAGCAACCCGCAAGTAAATTTGGTTGATTTACCGATAATGAAGAGCGAAGATCTCCCCCGTCCAGAGATGGATCTATGAGCAGGATGGCACTGTAGTCAACAGCCCCATTAACGATGTCGTTTCCGTTTAGCAATGGGTTTCCATGGAGATTAGACTCTTCATCTGCAGCATCAGAAGTGGCCATATGATGAGTCAATAAGCTGATGCCGATCACACGTAGCTATCCTCATGTAAAACCATCAGTGGCCTTAGGAATCTCAATGTGATAGTAAATTAATAATATTTGTTTGGTATGCTTAAAATAAATAAATAAATAAGCATTCCTTATTAAATAAATAAACACCAACGTTTGATATGTATGTTCAAGTAATTTCCTAAACTTTGTTGCATCATTTCAATGGCGTCCACAGTCAGCTGTGTCAATGTCAATTATGGTAAATGTCCAATTCAAAGCCAAATAAATTATAGTTTACCAGTACGCCACGTTTGAAATCATAATCAATAATATTTGGAGAGACTTCTGGGAGTTTTATTAATGCGGGGAGACACTTCTTGACATCTTAATCTTAACTTTATAAAAATTTATTTTACTTTTTATTTTTACTAAATCGTTCAGTAATTTTTTTTTTTAAAAAAAGACTACATCGGTTCTACCTGATAAAAAGAAACCTTTATAATGTTACTAACATGAAACTAGAAATTAGAGAATTGACGGGAGATAAAAATTGATTAAGAACCTTAATAACAAATAAAAAAAATCTTACAACTACAGTTCATAGAGTTCGAGAACATGGTGATATGTTAAGCAAGACATATGAAAAACTATAGGCTATAAGAAACAGGAATAGTCTTTCTAGCATAGGAAATCAAAATAGGTACCCGACAATACTAGCAAAACAAATTACTATAACTTATAATTTATTTACTTTCTACAATAGAATAAATAAAAAATAGAAAATTTATACCTTAAGGAATGATTATTACTAGGAATAGGTTAACAATTTTAATTCCAGTATTTATATTATATAGTTTTTTTTATTATTTTAATGTTTACTTTATTTTATTAATTGTAATATTGTTAATAGAACATTTTAAGCTCAACCCCTAAGGTCCAAGTTAGCTCACTCAGGCTCTCGTCTAAACTCCTTTCACCTATACCAACTTCTTTCGATCTAGAATTATATGATCCAACTCTAAATCGAGAGTTTCCGACGTCCTCCTCTAGATCAGATTCTTGTGCCTATCCCCATAATAGATAAACACATGAGAATGATACAAATAAGAAAAGAGAATTGCTCAAAGATACACCTTTGCCATGTTAAGAGAAGATCTTAGGAATTAATACACCTTTCAAGTTAGGACTGTTCGGAACACCTATAAATAAAGGATAAGGATGATTGGGTAAAAAACTTTGAACTCTCAAATTCTTGATATTCTCCTTATTCTTCTCTTGTGTTAAGTTAAGTATCAAAGTAATCACACTAGAACAAACTCCAATACCTTCATAGCCTAATTTGTTTTTACTTCATAAGCAATTTAATTACCCTCCAAAAACCTAGCACAATATTTAGTGCCATCTTTGTTATCTTTCTCACGACCAAACAAATGGCACCTTGCTAAAAACTACCAAATTGAAGGAAACTGCAGATGCTTTGGTAGTGGACCAAACTGTTTAAGCCATAGTGTCTTAACAACTTCACCATCAAACTACAAACACACACCGCTATCAAGTGGACATCCACCATTTTCTAGATTTAGAAAACCTTTGTAAAATGTTGGTAGCCTAAAATGAATTAATAAGGAATGATAATGCTAAGCTCCAAGCTCGAGTAGCAGAATTGGAGCAATTCAACAATATGCTAGAATTAAAGAATGTGCCCATACATTCTCTAGAACCATCGTGCAATAACATTCCACTGCCTTTATCAGCATTAGCTCTAGAGGTTGCTCAGCAAGCTAGGTTTGCGAAAAACCACAACCTTGCTCCTACTAACCAAATTCTCCTTGTAGCCTCCAAGGTAGAACATGTTCTCATATCACCTTGCCAGCTACATCGCATAGCCTCAATGCTAATCCTACTCAAGACAACATGCCTAAGCCATTAAATGCCTGTACATGAGCTAATAAGTAAGTCAATGACATGGACATTGACCAAATCGATAATTATATCCAGAGGCTTTCAGACTTGAAAGAGAGTAAAAGGGTTGATCCATCAACAAAATTTTCTATAAATCAGACCCCCTTCACTAAAGCAATCTAAGATGAGGTCCTACCTCTGAACATCCACCTCCCACAGCTTGACATATATGATGGGACTATAAACCCAAACGATCAACTTTGCCACTTTAGAACAATGATGAATTTGCATGACTTCTTTAGCGATACGGTTGCTTACAAAGCTTTATTAAACACCTTTTGCAAGGCTGCTCATATGTGGTATCACAATCTACCATAGAATTCCATCTCTTCATTTAATGAATTGGCTAACTAGTTCCAATAACACTTTTTGTGCAGCAAGTTCCTTGTGAAAGACTCAGCAAGTTCCTTGTGAAAGACTCATCAATACTGAACTTGATTAAATGGGGTCATGATGAATTGATTAGCGATTACCTTACTAGGTTCAATGTTGCGATGTTGGAAATCCTTAATGTTGACAAAGGTGTTGCCTTAAATGTAGTCATTCAAGGTGTTAAGACTATTGGAGATTTTTTCAAATCCTTGACAAAAAGCAAGCCTAATAGCTTTGAAGAGTTCAAGGAGAAAGTGAGGAAGTTCATCCAGCAGGAGGACTTTATCCTAAACAAGAGACAATTCGACCAAAGCAAGTTAAACAAAAAGAAAGACAATAAAGGATCCATCAATGATTGCTTAGGCCAAAAGTAAGGTAAAGGGTCATTAGAGGATGATGATCTAAGAGACAAAAAATGCTCTATCTCAAGCTTGACAACATATATCCCATTAAATTGCCTAGTGGGGGATATTTATAGAACTTTGCAACATAGGTGTTCTACCCAAACTAACAAGACTATAGGGTAATCCGAATAGGAAAAACGGTAACAAATGTTGTGACTTCTGCTAAAACAGGGGTCATAATACGAATAAATGCTATTAGCTTAAAAATGTTCTTGAAGATTTTGTCCAACGTGGATATCTCCAATAGTATATTGCCAAACCCAACAACTTCATTGAACGACCTACTTAGAGATAGTGGAAAGAGTAAGGTTACAATCAACCAGGAGAAGGCAACAATAACAACCGCCCCAACTAAGCCCTCAACGGTGTTATTAACACCATGGTTGGGGGGCTCCTTGAGCTCGGCTAATGCTTTAACTAGTTGACAGGTGATGAGCCTATACGGTAAGAACCCAAGAGTGGATACATTTGTATCCTTCTTTGATGACAACCTTGAGGGGATTTAAACTCCTCATGATGATGCCCTAGTAATCGGTGTTAAGATCACCAAATTCAACATGAGGAAAATCCTCGTTGACATAGTTAGCTTTATAGATGTAATATTGAAACATGCCTTTGATTAGATGTAGCTCAAACTCAAGATGAATATGAAGCCATACAATCATGATTTATATGGGTTTAATAATTAACCTGTATGAGCTGTGAGCATTGTCACCCTTCTCATTGACCTCAGAGATGACGACATTATGGCTAAGCACAATGTAGATTTTTTAGTGGTAAATTTTTTGTCACCTTATAGTGTAATCCTTAGATAACCAATCTAGAACAAATTTAAGATTATTTCCTCCAAAACACATTTAAGATGATTTTCTTAATGCTACACCTAAAGGCAAAATTCCCAAGACCCAAAGGAGTGGGTTTATGTTGAGGAAACCAAGAGCTAGAGTGCAATTTATATTTAAAATCTTTAAAGTGGGAGGAGGTCGTCATTGTAGAAGTTGGACTTGAGGAGAAGCCGGGTTCTAGGGGAGAACTGGTTGAGGTGATTGAAGAAATCTAACTCAATATTAGCTTTAAGTAGACTACACGAATAGGAACGTCAATGCCCATAGAACTCAAGCGTTAACTTGCCAACTTCCTCAATTCCAATAACAATGTGTTTACTTGGTCCCTATTGGATAAGCCAAGCATCTCCCTTGAATTGATGACCACGACCTCAACATTGATAGTAATACCAAAGTCATCAAGCAAAAAAAGAGACACTTTGCACCAAAATGGCAAGTAGTCATTGAGGAAGAGGTGTAAAAGTTGCTAAAGGTAGGATTCATAAGGGAGGAATGCTACCAAACTTGGCTAACTAATTGTGTACAAGTTAGGAAGTCCAATGAGGAGTGATGGATGTGTATAGACTACACAGATCTCAACTACGCCTGCCTAAAGGACTATTTTCCTCTCCCTCAAATTGACCAACTTGTTGATTTTACCTCTAGCCATGCGCTCTTAAGTTTTATGGGGATTTTCTCTAGATACAACTAAGTCTAGACAGAGACGGAGGATGAAGTACACATTTCGTTTGTTACCAACTTTGGGACTTATTGCTATAAAATCATGCCTTTTGACTTAAAAAATTGCGAGGTTGCATACTTGAGATTGGTAGCAAAGATGTTTGAACTAAAAATTGGGTAGAATATTGAAGTGTATGTTGGCGATATGCTCATCAAAAGCATAAGGCACAAGGGCCATGTCTAAGAATTGCAAGAAACATTCGATACCTTGAGGCAATGGAATATGAAGCTAAAACCCCACAAGTGTGTCTTTAAGGTCGCCTTAGGTAAGTTCATTAGATATATGGTCATATAGTGCGACATCGAGGCTAACTTAAAGAAGATACAAACAATACTTGAAATGCAACCCCCCTAGATCAATAAAAGAGGTGCAATGGCTCAATATTTAAATTGCTACATTGAATAGACTTGTCTCCAAAAGTGTAGATAAGTGTTCCGACTTCTTCAAGGTCCTAAAGAGCCTGGCAATTTTCAATGAATCGAACAATGTCAAACTACATTCGAGAAGTTAAAGTAGTTCTTGACAAGTCCATCTTTACTCTCCAAACCGGTTCCAAGTGATGATTTATTCTTATATCTATCTATCAGTGACTGAGCTCTCTCCTCGGTACGAGTGTGAGTTGAAGGGAGAGAGCACAAGTTGGTCTACTACATTAGTCATGTCCTTTAAGGGCCTAAAACGAGGTGCTCAAAGGTGGAGAAATTCACCCTTACAATAGTGATCTCGACCAGAAGACTATGAGCCTATTTTGAAGCGCATTAAGTAATAGTGTTAACTGACCAATTACTGCGAAACATACTACATAAGTCAAACACATTGGGTTGGATGATGAAGTATGCCTTATAACTAAATACTTTTGAGGTACAATACTGACCAAGATAAGTAATAAAAGCCTAGGTCCTTACAAATTTCATAGTAGAGTATATAACAAACAATGTTATGACGGCTAATAACAATAAGTCATTGTGGACTCTCTATGTTGATGGCTTGTCCACTTTGAGGGAGGGAGGGGAGTGGAACCAACCTTATGTTGCACATACCTCATAGGGAAAAAAGGGTCATATGCTCTCAAATTTGGGTTCCTAATAAGTAACAATGAAGTAGAATATGAAGCCCTTATTAGGGGTCTTAGGCTGGCAAAGGAGATAGGTGCTGAGAGGATAGAAATATATTTAAATTCCTAAGTAGTAGTCTAACAAGTAAATGGAGAATATACTATTAGGGATGAGGTGATGAGTGACTATCTCCAAGTCATCAAAGATCTTACCTTAAAATTTCCCTCTTGGAGCATCACCAAAGTTCCTTAAGTTGAGAAGTTTGAGGCTGATAAGCTATTGAAGCTAGCATCAACAAGTATTCTCAACTTGGACAAACGGGGAAAAAAAAGTCTTTATTGAGTACCTTCCTAACAAGAATATTAAAAAGAAATTATCTCAGGTTATAGAAATTTATCCTACACCAATTAAACCGTGCCGGATAGACCCTATCATAGATTACCTAAAGAATGGCACTCTCCCACAAGATAAAAATGAGGCTAGGAACCTCATGTACAAAGCTGTAAATTACACTATTTTTGACGACCCTCTCTATAAAAAAAGGCCTGAGCATGCCACTGCTTAGATATATCTGACCAGAAAATGATCAACAGTTGTTAGGGGAATTACGTGTAGGGATATGTAGTAAGCATATCAATAGTAGAGCCCTTTATGTCAGAGCACTCAGACTTGACTATTACTAGCTTACCATGAGAGAAGATTTAGAATGCATCATAAGGAAATGTGTGCAATGTCAAAAAGATGCACTGGTAGAGTATATACCAAGCAACTACTTGTAGTCCCTCATTAGTGCTTAGCCTTTTACTTAGGGGGGTTGGACATTTTAGGACATTTCCCTAAAGTGTCTAGACAACAACGGTTTATAATTGTTGCCATAAATTACTTCACCAAATAAGTAGAGCCTGAAGTCGTAGTCAAGATTATCAAGAAAAATGCTGAAGCTTTTGTCCCGAACAACATCCTTAGCAAATATGATGTTCCATATGTGTTAGTAACGGACAACGGGATGTAGTTTGACAACTAAAAGTTTAGAAAATTTTGCAATAACAATTGCATCAAAGTTCACTACACCTCAGTAGCACATCCCCAATTTAATGGGTAAGTCTAGGTAGTGAACAAGATTGTCCTAAATAGCATTAAAAAGGGTGAATTGGGCCAAAGGTAGGTGGGTAGACGTACTTCCAACCATCTTATAAGGGTACTAAACTACTCATCAAACATCGATAGGGGAAACACCATTCAAGATTGCCTTTGGCTCTAAGGCTATCTACCCAAGCTCTTAAGGTCCCCAACTTTGCTTCTGTACATAGCTTTAGATCTTAAAGCTTTGTAGCTTGGTGTAGCGATTCCTCTTGAGCTGTGCGGGCTTTGCCCTCCACATCTTTGACTTTCTATAATGGAACATAAATTTCATTAGATAACTTCAAATATCTGTTATACAACCTCCAATGTTTAGAGATAAGGAGCTTATGCTTGGATCTTGTATCCCCTACCTATTCAAGCTTTGCACCGTATAACTCAAAATCTTAACTAAGTAGGGTGAGAACTAAAAAAATAAAATAAAATTATGAGCAAATCTCTATGGTGAAAAGATTTACATCATGAAGCTTTGAATAAAACATTCCCTCCAGTGTATCCTTAGGCATGCCCCGTAAGTCTTTCTTTAAAGTAGCAACATCCTTTGGTATGATGTATCCCTTCAATAGCTCCTTACTCTGCCTTGCATCTCTTAAACTCAAATTGAAGCTATACACCTCCCATTGTGGCTGGAAAATGTGACCACCCGAGGGGGGAGATGGGAGACAAACTATGGACGATTCTTGTTCCTCCCACTGGAGCAAGAAGAGGGGGCCCCATGCCACAATGACGAGTTGTTGGTCTCACATTGTTTAACTTAACATCGAGTTAGACCATAACATTTAGGGTAGCTATTGGAAGCTTCTCCTCGAAAGCTTCACCATGTGGCCTTTTCCTGGCATGGTGGGATGACCCTTTCCGAACATTTCCCTTCGCCCTTTCTTTAGCTGCAAGATTCTCGATAGGACAGAGAGAGCATGCTAGTCTTTCTTCACCCCTAATCGTAAGGGGAATCTAGCACTATCTTTACATGGGCACCCTTCGAAGCTTAATTATGCTTGGAGGCGCCTTCCTTCCCTTTTTAGTGGCTTAGGCTACCTTCCTATGTGCGAGCATTTCTACAGGAGTGCATTCTTTGAGTTGGATGTTTGATAAAAAATAAGAAAAGATGTAATGAGTACACTAAAAACAAGTAATTAAATAAGAACATATAGGACCCATGCCAAGCTAACAGCTTATCTTAGCACAATTAAGATGAAGGGTGTACCTCCTTCCCCTTTTAGAGCAACACTGCTCGTCAACTTCCTATTGTAGAGGTTTTTGTCAACTACCTTTTTTGCATTCCATGGACTGACTGATCTCTTACAGAGCTCGACTAATATTCAGTTTACAATAGCCTTATCATTTGGTCCTAATGAAAAAAAGGCTAAGGTGCGAATAGGCTCAGTCCACTACATCTAAAAGTCCAAATTGGCCTTGCACACCACAATAAGAAACTTGTTCTTCCAGCAGTGTAAAGATGACTTTAATTTGACTAGCAATTTCCCATCAGGATGGTTGGTAAGGTAGTACTAGCCGTTGTTTAATCTTTTGAACCCATAGAAGTACCAAAGCAATTGTAGCATGGCTTGGACAAGGAAGTGTTCACATAGAACCACGGATGCAATTAAGAGCTTCCATGCATTTAATACTAATTAAGTCGATGACACCTAGTGGTAGGTGAAAATTTTCTTCTAGAATTTGCTAAAGGAAGCTCACAATCTAAACTTTACGTGCTTTAAGTAGAGGTAGAACTGACCAACCATAAGAGCAACATGGTCGTCGGTCTGTGGCTTTTTGATCCTCCAACCATGAGGTTATAGTTGGAAGTATTTTTTCACCTCCATTAATTCTTCATATGACATCAGACCATGGACACCATTAAGGGTGTTTCCCTACTCGACCGATGAGTAAAGTGCTTGCATCGACCGTCTCTCTTTACCATCATTAAGATACACGTCTCTTAAGATTTGCACAATTGTTGCTACAACATCGATATCCTTATTAAGACTCTCCATTAAATCTTCAACCGTATTGGAACTATGCCAAAGAACCTCCTCTACCATCGCATGAGGGGGAATACCTCTCCCCTCTTGGTTAGTGTGGGTAAAATACCATACTCACTTAGTGAATCAGAGTGACAAAGTTGTGCTTGAGTTGAAAGTAATAGGATTTGTAAGATTTGATTTGGAAAATGAAAGATTGGGTAAGCCTAAAATGGTGAAAAGTATAAAAATGGTTAGGACCATAGATATATATACAAGAAGGTATGGATAATGAAGTGATAGCCAATGAAAAGATGTGGTGTAATTTCCTTTGATCAAATCTTGATACGCGGTCCACAATTTAAACCAATGGCCATCCTTTATGTGTATTTCCCACTAATGCCTTGATTAACAAAGCATTAACAGTTATGTAGTGCATTAGCGATACTTTTGTCAGTAAGAAGTCAGGCTTTATAACATAAAGCTCGTGTAGCGGGGGGATGGGGTGGGTGTTTAGTTCTTAACCCCCCAAGGTCCATGTTAACCCACTCAAGCTCCTATCTAAGCTCCTTTTCACCTATGCCAACCTCTTTTGACTCTAAATTACATGATCCAGTTCTAAATCAGGAGTTCTTGACCTCCTCTTCTAGATCGGATTCTTGTGGCTATCTTCACAATGGATAAAAGCATGAGAATGATGCAAATAAAGGAAGGTAATGGGTCAAAGATAAGCTCCCACCATGTTAGGAGAAGATATCATGAATTAATGCACACTCTAAGTTAAAATTGTCTAGGACGCCTATAAATAGAGGATAAAGACAATTGGGTAAAGGATTTTTGAACTCTCAAATTTTTTATATTTTCTTTATTCATCCCTTATACTAACTTAGGTATTGGAGTGGCCACACCGAAACAAACTTGGGCACCCCCATAGCCTAATTTGTTTCTATCTTATAAGCAATTCAACAATCCTTCGGAAACCCAATACAACATTTTAAATTAGGAATATAAATAAAATTACCAATTTACCTCTATTTAGTCATTTATTGTAGCATTAATGAGGATATAATAGTTATAATGTTTAAAGTTTTAAGTTCTTCTAGGAATAAAAAATTCCACTATATTCTTAATGGAATGAGAATATAATAACCCTAAAAATTAAAAATCTCTCTCTTTTTTTTTAAGTAAATAAGGTAATAAATAGTTGAGAAGAATTGCATTTTAGGCTCGACCCCTCAAGGTCCATGTTAGCCCACTCAAGCTCTCATCTAAGTTCCTTTCACCTATGCCAACCTCTTTTGACTTAAAATTACACAATCTAGTTCTAAATCAAGAGTTCCTAACCTCCTCCTCTACCTTTAGATTGGATTCCTACGCCTATCCCCACAATGGATAAAAGTGTGAGAATAATACAAATAAAGAAAGCTAATGGGTCAAAGATACGCTCCTAATATGTTAGGAGGAGATATCGTGAATTAATGCACATTCCAAGTTAGAATCGTCTAGGATGTCTATAAATAAAGGATAAGGGAAATTGAATAAATGACTTTTGAACTCTCATTTTTTTATATTTTCTTTATTCTTCCCTTTCATTGAATTAGGTATAGAGTGGCAACACCAAAAAAAACTTGGGCACTCCCATAACCTAATTTGTTTTTATCTTACAAGTAATTCAACCATTCTTCGAAAACCCGGTATAATATTTTAAATTGGAAATATAAATAAAATTACCGGTTTGCTTGTATTTAGTAATTTATTATAGCAATTAGTTTGTTAGAAAATGACATGCAAATGTCAAGAACGTAAAAGTAAATCGTATAGAGTTGTTCATTGTTATTTATTTATTTTTTATTGCAAGCAACACGAGCGTATACTTTGATTTACTAAAGCTATTATGCTCTAAATTTATTGTACCGTTATATTTAATGTATGTATATGTTTGTTAGTGTATTATTAAGGTACTTATATTATATATATATATATTATATATATATATATACTTATATCATATAATTGCATAGCATGTTTTGACTTTATTTTAAAGATACGGACTCGATAAATTTCCATCATGGCAGCGCGGTTAATGTACCTGTTTTATCATAATCAAGTAGCCATGAATACCCACCCTTAATTCAAAAAGGTAAGGCAATCTATCTTAACTCATCACTATTCTTTATATTTAATGTTGTATTTAATAATTGTATTATTTTTAGTCTTAAATAAAACTGTATTTAGCATGTTCCTGATCATTTGCCATATATATTGAAATATTCAGTTAGAAATTATATGGGATGTATACGTATTGGATATATTAAACTTCATGTCATGATAGTATAGGTAATAGTATATATGTATTATTTTGATTATGACTTAAATTGCTAAGAAATCAATCTGTTGCTATTATTATTGTATAAATTAAATGGCTATCAAGAATTCCTAAAAATTTTAAATAACATGACCTGTTGTAACGTGAAACTATCGAGTTATAATTAGATTAGTCAACTGATTCTACAAAATTTAATCCACTGTATGGTCTTAGATATAGTCCCTCAAGGCTGGGTGACAAAAACAATATGCTGACCTAGTAGAAACCTCCCCATTAAGCTCGTAGATCCAAGTTTCTGTGACTTCTTCTTCCTGATTCCTATCAATCCATATATTTCCTAGTAAATTTTTACAATCTTCATCTATTGGAAAGGAGATAGCCTCCTCTTCCCTTCCAAGCTCTGTCCACAGAAAGATCCTCACCATTGCTTGTCAGGGGGACATAGACGCACGGGGACCCATCTTCATTCCCCCTATCAAACCAAAAGTTAACTCATCGACCTGCCATAAATCGTCTCTAGGTCCAATAAATAAGAACTATTATTATGGCATCAAAGTTTGAGAGTATATATTTATGTATGTATGTCTAAAATCTAGGAACTATTTACGCTTGTTTCAATAATGAGGAACCAATTGCGAGCCCTCAAAAAAATTGATAAAATATCATATTCTCCATATTGAAATCTATAATTGAGTATTAATGTCTTGAAATTGGAAATTTTTAATTGATTCTTATGTAATATTTGGGGTGAGTAGGTATAGGTTAAATAGGATATGAGGTTATAATTGTATCATATCTTATAAAGTATAAATTCCTGAATTTTGAAACTAGGATTTATGATTTAGTACTTTGGAATCACCCTATAACTTGTACCTTGTAAAATCTACATGATACAAGATACTTTATAAAACTTATAAATTTTTTTCTTTTTTCCTTTAAATTTTAAGTTATGTGATACTAAAAAAGTAATTGAAATACAACATTATAAGTTTTTCATATACAAAACTTATAGAACCTATAATGAAATTTGTAAAAAAAAAAAAAGTTTCTACCTTTATTATTATAAGTTTATGTGATCTTATTATTTAGTAAATGAGAAAGAATAAGGGAAAGAATGGTTAATGTAAAGTTGAAGAGGAAAATGAGAAAAAAGGGGAAAGAATGGAAAACATAAAATGAAAATGTAATATTAAATCTAACTGTTTAGGATTATTAACTTATAAGTTTGAGTTTCTTTTTTTTTTTAATTTCTTTTTACTAAAAAATTTATTGACAAAAAGTAATAATTTCATTTATTAATATTATTTAATAATTTTTTATAATGTGGTTATCGAGTAAGAAGATCTCATACCTGTATCTTATCCTGTAAGAGTAAGTTTTTAAAAATCTATGGTTCAAACATATGTTATGACCCTTAATTCTTAATTGAAACTCAACCAGTCTAGTAAGACATAGATAGGTAGTTTGTAAAATAAGTTACTCACCTATCTCAATATTATTAAAAGAAAAAGAGAGTATACATTGAAAATTGCTAAACTATGACTCACTTCTAGTGGTGATCGACCATGGCTATCCATAACACTTCTTCTTCTTTTTTTTTAATTTTCTATTAAAATAGATAATTTTCATCTTTATATCACATTAAGTGTAGTTTGCATTATCTATCTTCTACATTTAAATCAATTTGGAACAATTTTATTTTATTTTTGTGATATCTGCTTAGATCATGCTTTTAAGGGGTGCTAGTTTTGTTTTTGTTTTTGTTTTTTTTTTTTCAAATTCAAAATTTGCCTCTCTTATACATATATATACATGAAAATCATAATATAACACAGTTTTATTTCCTCGTCTTTCTTATAAATTTAAACTACTCATGCTATCAACATTTATTTGATGGGCATGACAATGTTTTCAATTATGTTACATTTAAAAAAATATTTTTATAAAATTAATTATCATTCATGTTGAGTTGTTTTATTCACTTTATCTCTTCATTTGCATTTGAATTGACATTTTATTTCTTAGGCATACTTAATTATAAAGAAATAAATTACTTTTATCCATTTAATGACTATATTTATCATGCCCCTAAGTCACTATGGTGACGATAGTTTGCCACATAACTTATTTAAGTAGAATATGTAAGGTTACAGTTACTAAATAAATTTCTAAATCAATTTTAGGACTTCAAAATCGATGATTGGTTGTTTAAAACATCTTAGCGAAATGTTAATTTTTTAAAACGTTTGATATGTTGTTTTTCATGAAAAAGTGTGGTAAAGCAAGATAAAATAGTCTAAGTTCTAGGACTTATAAGGCAAATAAAATACATCTAAAAAAGGAACAAATCATAAAGCCATAGACAGCTCCCAATAAGTCTTAGTACAAGCTAAAACATAAAAACATAATCCGAAGAAAAAAAATCACTCAATCGTAGTCATAGATAATGTAGTCTATATCTGCAGTCTTATCCTAGTACTATTTCTTGGAGCCATATCCTATTGAATCGTAGAGTCAATATGTAAAATCCTTAACTAAAAAAGAAAAAGAAGAGAGTACAAAGACCTAGTACACAGTAACACAAACAAATTCACGTATGTCAAGTAGGCCTACAACTAATGCAATATACAGTCACTTAATTCAATTAGGACATTACGTGTTGATGGGAGTAGTTAGACTCTACGTCGCTAAAAACTGCGTACCTAAGTAGCCTCATATGAGTGATCCCTACTATTATGTAATCTCAATAATTATAATACAATTATATCGTATCGTCCATCGAGACCCATAATCCTTTGATGACTTCCAATATACCTTCTCTTTGTTTATAGTGCTCGTTATTAATCGTGTTTTCACTTATCAACCACCCATCGAGCCATATCTCGATAGCTAAAGCACCCAACTACCGTGTCATTTCCAAGTATATGACCATAGCCATAATTCGATCTAAGGTTTGTCACTTGCTGGCTCAAGTAAGCACGCACAAATAACAAGTATTTACTTAATCGGCTTGATTATTAGTCATATTTAATTTTCTATCTCGACACGCAACATATAAGTTATTGCATACTTGAAAGGTCGATGATCCCCAAATCATAATCCGAGTTTCAATTGAGTCAATTGAATTGGTTTTATGCATTAAAGAGAAAATTTAAGTTAGTTGGTTATTCTAAATGATCAAATCATACTTTAAGATTGATTTAAACTACTTACGGTTCATATTAGTTATGAGCTCAATTAAGGTTACTTAGGCTCGATTAGTTTTCAGTTAATTGTGGTCTTAGCTAAGGTTTATTTAATTAAACCTAATAAGTTATTTGAATATTAAGTATTGTTATGTTTAAGGCCTAAATAAAGTCACTGAACTTTTTGAAAATAGTAAGCCCAATTGTGTTTAGAATTAGGTCCACTAACCTTAATTAATTTAGTTAAGTCTAGTGATAATTACTAAGTCCATTTTAATTATAATTAGGTCACTTCAATTTACTTTAATTACCCTAAGCCCATTATGTTTAATTAATTAATCTTATTTGTTATGTTTTAAGTTCAATTGATTATTAGATCCAACTTCAATTTCATTTTAGGTCTTTAGTTAATTTGAGGCTTTCATAAGTTTATGGCCGTTTAGGTTTAATTTATTTGCTAAGACCCATTTAAGGTATAGACCTTAAAGATTAATGGGTCAAAATAAGTTTTGAATCTTGAGCCCAATTAGGTTTTATTATAGTTATATAAGTCTATTATATTTTTTTTAGATTTATATTTAGTTCATTTTAAGTAGTTAATTCGATTCGGACCTTAAATTGGTTTAAGACTTGATTGAATTATTTATTATGCTAAAACCTATTTAAGGTATGAGTCTTAGGAAAAATGGGCCCGATTATGTTTTGAATTTTGGATCTTAGGCTCATAAGTTATTGGGTTCACATTATCATTTTAGATTTTATTTTGGTTTAATTAGGATAGTTTAATTAGTTAAACTCATTTAATCAAATTATATTTAATTACACAGGTCATCTAAGAGAGGGCAGGGGCGAAGGTGGATGGGGGTGGGGCATGTGGTAAGAGGATGGTCTTTAGGCTTATTTAATTAGGTTAACTTGGGGTTGGGCCAGCTTTAGTTTGATTTAACTAAACCAACCAGTAACTTAATTTTAATCTGTCATAATTAAAGGCCATAATTCTAAAGGATCATAACTTACTCAACTTATGCCAAAATCAAGTGAAATCAGAGCCATTTGTTTTTTTTTTAACACTTTTACTATCCATTTTAATATAAAAGGCCTTATTTTATTCAATTTAGAGTTCTTGAACTATTAAACTAAATATAATTATAAATTTCCAACTTTAAGAGCCTATAACTTATTCAAATTAGGTATAAATCACTTCAAAACAAAGCTCACTTGTTCCTACTGCTTCCTGGAATCTAAAACGTCATTTATTTTTCATTTTCAAGCCCAAAATATTACCAAAATAGGGCAATCAAAACAAAGCATGCCCCAATTTGTTTTCATCACTTTAACTAGTTCAACTACTACACATCTTCATTTCTAGGCTTCATTTTACATTCAATCCAATTTCTATTTAGAATTAAATGATAATTCCATAAAATTTGCTCAAAATAAACATAATACATCATATATTCCTAGAATTAAACAATTGCCAAAATCATACCAAAAAATCAACATTTCAAATTCTTATAATCTTTCAATTCAATCTAATTCATCCCTAAATTTTGTTAAACTCAACATTTATCATGGAACTTCAATCTTCATCAAATTTATCACCTTATGAACATGGTTACATGCTGGAAATTAATACTTTAATAATTAAATTAATTTATTCAACCACCAATTCATTCATACCACAAAATTCCAACCTTCCACATGTTATATCTACTAATTAATTACCAAAATCACTCTATAAACTATATGTTCATACTCCAATCATCAATTTATCATCCAAAAACAGAATTAGTAAGAAAATCAAGTTCTAATTTCATCTTCCTTAATGGCAACAACATCAAGACTCAAGCTTATCTTCAATTATCATGCATTGATCTCGATTTCTACTACTAAATCTAATACCCAATAATGCATAGACCATATTAAATTTTGGAGTAATTCTGAAATCATCAAATGACATACAAGAATCTCCAACATAGGTGGTGGCAACAAGAGTACAATCTAATACATCCTCAACATAACATTCATGAAATCATCAAATTATTAAGTTCAATCATTTACAACTATCATAAATCATCTATTTAAATAAGATTTTGAACTAACCTTATTGGAAATCCAAGAAATACCAAAATCTTCTCCAAACCATGCCTATCCAATTCCAAGATGATGTTTTCCCAACTCTTAATTGATTTTCCTTCACAATAAATATCATTTATTACTTAGATCAATAATCTACAAACTAAAATTTACTTGAATCAATTTATTTTTATTTACTTACCTCCACACTCAAATCACGTGTAATACAACCCTTTTTTAGCTTGGAATCTTGCTTGATCCTTGACCTAAAACTCACATAAGATAATTAGAATTAGTAGCTAAAAAGGATGGATCAAAAGCTAAGTTGGAGATTTAGTGTTTAGGCTAGAAAATTTTAGGTATTTTTACCCTTGAATTTTAAGCAATTTTAGAGGAAGGGGGTTTGCTATTTTCTATCAAAAAAACGAGCTTATATAGGAGGGTTTATAGTGGGTTTAAGGATAAGGATAAATGGGACCATAAGGATTAGTGGTTTATGGCTTAAGGTGACATGCGTCTTCATTTATTTTTTATCTCTTAATTTCGTCCACTTATTCCAACTCCAAAACAGTTTCCTCATTACTAAAATGTCCTTGAAATTTAATTTAATTTGTTACTCATACGTAAGATAACCTTATGGACATCTAATCATTTTATCCAATTAACCTCTAAATTTAAAATTTTATTTTTCAATTATCTTTAAATATTTTGTAATTAATTTTATTTAACTAATTAAGGTCTTGGAGTCATATTTAAAGTCTTTAACAAATTTTGGATCCATTTTCAATAAAACTAATCTCAAAGATAAAAAGGTTCTTTTTAGAAAAATTAATTTTTCAAATTTGAAATTCCTTTTTAATTTAACTTTTTTTTTTACTTTTATTTTCTTAACCTTATTTATTATTTTGGGGGTTTTCAATATTTAAGATGTATAAATGTAAGAGTTTGAAATTCAAATAATATAGATTCAATAACTATAAAAGTAGAATAAAATTAAGGGAAAAACAATACCTAAGTTGATATACTTCTTTTAGTGATGGTTTTAGAATTATAATAATAGCTTGAAATCATTTGCATATATTAAAAAATAATGAGAGGTGAAATGATATTTTAAAAATTAAAAGAATTTATTTATATATAACCAATTATATAGATAATATACTATAAATAAATCAAAATAACATTAACAATATAAAATTTTAAATATAAATTAAAAAAAATTAATCAAAATGATTCAATTCGATTGTATTGATATCTATAGCGACATCGATGTCAATCGCAACCGTTTAAAACGCTCCAAGGCCGACCAAACAGCCAAATAATGATGTTTCGTTCGTTTTCTTTCAATTCTGACACATTTTTTTTGTTTTCATTTCCTTTCCTTCTTTGCTACCTTTATTTCTCTTGTCTCCCTCTCGCTTCCATCGCCCGACATATTTTAAAGAAAAGAAAGCTAGTGCTGGTACTACACTTCACCTACACCAAAACAAATGAGTCAGTCGTGTGGGCCCCCATTTATAAAATTGAGCAAAAGGCAAGTAGCAGTCCTCCTCTCTCGGTAGCCATCGGCCGTATCAACCGAGGAAGAAGAAGGAAATCATAAAATCCGTATACAAGTCTTTTATATATATATATATATATATATATATATATATATATATATATATATATATATATAGCACCCGCCAATTTAATATACTATAGAAATAGATTAATAATAAATAAATATAAAATATAAGAAATCTTAATATATAATAACATAAATGATAATATTAAAAGTTTATTATTATTAATATGTATTTAAATCTTAATATATTATGAATACTTTTTTTCTTTTAAATATTTTTTTAGTATATATTCAAATTGTATTTATTAAAAATAAAATATATAAAAAAACATATATCCTCCTCTTATAAAATTAAATTCTAACAACTTTCTATAAAATTGAACTTATATATCTTTTACTTTATTTAATATATAAAATATATTTTTAAATTTTTTTCTTAAAAGTATATAAATTTTTACTTTTTAATTCTTATTTTTATTTTTTAACTCTTATTCCCCAATCTAATAAAATAATTTTTTAAATAATAAATTTTAAATAAATACAAATCAAACTAATCAAATACAAATAAGATATAGAAAAAAAAAATCTAAACAAGTCTTAAATATAAATGCCATTTCTTAACATTTATCACAATACAGAACTTATTAGTATAATATAATAATATATATACATGATATATAATAGATGGCGAGGGTTGCTAAGTTACTGCACTTTTATATTAGAAAAAGTACTAAATTCATAGGGCAATGCTCCTGTTTCAACGCGAAAGGGGAAAAAGGAAAACACGATCTTGACTCTCATTCCCAAATCCCACCACCAAACTCCCCATCTCGCAATGAAGCTGAAGCCCTCGCTCTCCTCCTCGACGACCGCCGCCGCCGTTCAACAACCACTCCCCAGCCCTTCCTTCCTTCAGGAACACTCATGCTAACCGCGGCAGCCACGTGGCTCCGGGCTCAGCCACGGAGCATCCGTTGTGTTCTGCTGATCTTGTGCTCTCCTTTACTGATCCCTTTTCTCTGCGCCACCTTCCCTGTCCTATGCGCGGCCGAGGCGTGCTTTCGGCTGTGCTGCAAGAAGAGAAGAAAGCAGGAGGAGAAGGATGAGGATAGCTGTAGACTGCGGCGTTGCGAAGAAGGGCGATGTAAGGAGGAAGAAGATAGAGAAGAAGGAGAAGAGGGGTCGTTGCTGCAAAGGTACTTAGAAGATCAATTGAGACTCGCTGGATCTGTTTATGAATGTGGAGATGATGATTATAGTGATGATGCCAGACCTCTTTTAAGTTGATTTATCCATCGCTTTACTGTCCTTTTAATTTAAATCACTCGATAAGCAACACAAACCCCACACACACCCCCCCACCCAGCCCCACAAAAAAAAAAAAAAAAAAGAATAGTTGGAAAGACTATTTGATTCATAATAGAAGATACAGATCAAAGTTACAATGACTTGACTTAGGGTAGGCTTGAGATTCCGTTGGATATTTTCTTTTTATATTTTAGTAAATTATGTTAACTTCATTTATGTAAAACTTATCCATCAATATATTGATGTTGATAAATTATATTAAAATTATAATTTAGAAACTAGTTGGGGGGTGGTGTACATTATAAATGTATATATATATATATATATATATATATATATTATGTGTGTATTATACTTCATTAACGATAATTTTTGAAGTAGTAGAATGTGAATGTGGGTATTTTGAGGTGATGGTCACTGTGCCTTCTGTAAGTTTAGGTTTATTCTTGTAACTATTTCGAGTAGTCGCTGTTAGTCACTCCTAGTCCTCACCAGCAATCGTAGAAGATGATAAAAACTGAAGAAACTTCCTGGACTCACAATTGGAAAGTACATACATATATATAAGAAGAAAAGATGTTACGTCGTAGGCTTGACCATTTAAATTATTTAGATTTAGATACGTATATACAAAAAAAGAAAAAGAAAGGAAAAAAAGAAAATCAACAAGAATATGATTAAGCAATCTGATTTTCATTTGTTTGTTGCAAACACGAAGTTCTTATTTATTTAAGATCTCATGCTACTCCCGTTCGTTTCGAACTTCTTTCGACCGGCAATGGCATGACTAGTTATCTACATGCCAACCACTAAATAGCCTAGACAACGCCACCATCATATACAAATACTAATACTTCTAATCACTGAGGCACTTTCTAAGTTTCAAGGTTAAAGCGTTCTTAATACAACTCTCAAATGAGTAACCTTCCGAGAAATAACTACATCAAAAACAAAACCATCAGGGTGTATCGCCCTAAAAGGGATCATGCTCGGTGTGAAGGATTCTAGTTACTAAAATGGCATCTTGACATAGTGCCACACTCTGTTAGCCACCGCTTCAACCTACAAGCCACAACGTGCTATAAGATGGGGGGCCATCTCTAGGATCTTTACTGCTTCATATGGTATCTATCAGACATGCATATGGTATCAATCAATTTGGGATAGGATTTGGGTGCATAGTGCATATATGATCATAAACAACAAAACATGGCACATTATCAGCTAGCATAGCATGTAGCACCTAATCTCTGCTCCACTTCAAATTTATGTTGCCAATCAACCATAATCACTAAGTTACTATCTCAGTTTTAAGAGGAAGTTGCAAAAACCATTGGGGCCTCTTCCACAGCACACATGCAATTCAATCTTCAAAATTCTGCAGAAACATTAACGTACCAAATCTTCATGTCCGATCAATTAGTACCGGCTTTAAAATTATTTACCAGAATCTATGTTGCAAGTACTATAAAACATTGCTCAAATGATGAGAAATCGAGAAATATCAGAGAAAGCTGAAGCCTGCCAGTAAAGGACAAGTAACCGAACAGATGAAGATCTTCCACCGGACACTGCAATTTGATCTAGCATGTCAGTGGTGAACAAGTATTAAAGCAAAATCTCCTAGATCTTCCTTCTGAGCTAAAGAAGATTAAAGAAACCCCAAAGTATCAATACATCGACAAAATTCTCGAGCTCCTGGATGAGAAGATGACGAAGTCTCTCTCAAGCAGCTTATTTTTCAGTTTGCTAAGCGAGGCAACGAAACAACTTTCATCTCGCAACTTGCGAGTAAAACACAAAATTGGAAAATTAGCAAGGTGGAAATAATGTTGCACCACCAGCAAAAATGAACTAGAATAACCACTAGCAATACAGAGATTCTATGGCTTCTAACTATAAACACGACTTCCGAGATCTCTACAACAAATGTAGCCAGCCATCATCTAAGACTACATCCTAAAATATTCTACCAGGACCACCTTATGTTATTACAAATCAACTTCTCGAGAATAAAAGCAACTACCAGCACTTGAATCCTCACCGTTCTGCTTCACATTTCCCTTCCTAATGAAGTTCTCCCTTGTCCCCTGGCCTATAAACCATAAAGCAACCCCAAACGCCACAATCCCCAAAGACCCGACGATCGATCCCCAATTAAATCTCATTCCCTCCATTCTCTTCTCTTTAAACTCCTCCAACACTTCTTCCTTCCGTTCTTCATCATCTACTTCCTCTTTTGCATCCGAAACACCTATGAACTCTTTCCTTTTCCTACCCTTCAATCTACCGATATCTCTTTTCAATTCCCACAACCCATCTTGCAATTTCTCAATCTTATCCCCAATCCCTTCTTTGACAACTCCTTTAGAACCCTTAAAAACTCTTACCTCATCTTCCATCATTTGTAAATCCAACAACCCGAGAGTACTCCTCGCCGCCATCGAATCCAAAAACTCGATTTCCTCGAGAATTCGGCTAGTTCGACTACACCTAGTACCCCCATTCCCTTCATTCTCCTTCTCTTCAAATCTCTCTCCAACATCATAATCCACACCGTTTAAAGAACACCCAAGAACCCCATCATCGAAATATCTAATCTTTTTAAGTTCAATATCCACTCTCAACAATTTCTCTTCCATTTCCTTCTTCTCTGAAGTCAAAAACTCCATCTTTTCTTGAATGTCAGAGAATTTACACTCAAGCTCTAATGCTTTTTCTCTCAAATCTTTGAAAGATTCAATCTTTTCACTGAAATGACCAAACCCAAAGACTTTACTCGGATCATTATGAACTTCAGACCCTAAAACCCCGAATTCCCCACAGATAGACTCGTCATTCGATGCCATCGCTTCAGAGCTTAATTTATTTTCCACGAATCTCTTTCAAAGACTTTTTAAGCTCAGATGGAATAAGATGATAGGATTTGATGGGTTTTGGCAGTGCTTGTTATGTGGATTTGCAATGCTAGAAGACGGAGACCTTAGGAGTTTGCAGATTGACTGACAAGTGAGCTTTTAATGAATTCGATTTCCCCGCCAAATGTCTAGCGGTAATATGGGGAAATGGCTATAGTATCATTTGAATACCTACATTTAATTAATATAAAGATTATTAGAGTAACGTTCGTGTTAATTAAACATCTCTAAATTAAATGTAATCATTTTTATATTATATAAATACTTCAAAATGTGTAAATTTCTAAGTAATGACATTATTAAATATGTGCTATCAGGATTTATAGTTTAATGGTATAATTTTTATAAGATAAATTAAGTTTAAATTCTTTTTATGCATTAAAAAAATTTAATAAACATGCAAATGATTGTAACTTGCAAATGTAATCTCCATTTATCAAATTAAATTTGAGTATTCTCTATGATCAAATGATAAAAGAATTTAATTGTTGTTATACCTATTAATTATAATAATATTTTTATGGTTTCATTATGACTGATTAATACATGGGAAGAACGCTAAGTACTCCAGACATCTTTATGCCTATAGTGCAAGAAGCATGGGAGATCAAATATCATCTCTTTGATTATGTTTACCTATGCCTTTTGTATAAGAACTTAATTAATTTGATTTTAACTTGGGATTTATCAAATTGAGGAGTTCAGTCCTAAGCTAGGGAGCTTAGGAGCTTAGTGCATATCTAATCTACTTTTTGACA
The DNA here is from genome assembly GCA_037954665.1 of Laguncularia racemosa. Lineage (NCBI taxonomy): Eukaryota > Viridiplantae > Streptophyta > Magnoliopsida > Myrtales > Combretaceae > Laguncularia > Laguncularia racemosa. Next base: position 2,812,770 of record JBBMOL010000078.1, on the reverse strand, counting down.
TCTATCACCACTTATTCTTCCTCACAACTACCATCGTAGCTTTATACCACACCCCCAAATTAGACATTGGGCTGGTTCTGAACCAGTCTAAACCCACCGAATCACGAGTGAAAAATATATAATTTAAAATTAGCTCGAGGTCTCATGATTCTAGCCTGGATCATGTGAATTAGCTTAATTTTTTTTTTTTTGGCTTGAAAAATCCGATTCGCTTGTTCAATCCGCCTCTTAGACCTACCTAATTAGTAAGTCCAAAACCGAGTTAAACCAACCAAGTCCCAATAACCATTTGGCTCCTAATGAACCACCATGTGTTTTATCACCGATGTAATAATATTCTACAATTGATAAAATTGATTGTACCTTAGTACACTCTCAAATATTTTGAAAAAGTGTTTTTAAATCTTATTTTATTAATGAATTTATTTAGAAAATAATAATAATAAGAGTGCATAACCAATAGCAAATTCATATAGGAATTTAAGCATACTTTTTTTTTTTTAAGATTTAGGAATACAAATGCTCAATTTTAAAAATAAAAACTAAATACATATAAAATAAACATAATTGGATGTATTCACAATTTACGGAAAAGATTGTCTCCAAAATAAGAGTACCCCTAATTTTTTTTTTTTTTTTGGGCCAAGCATCTATGGAAGTGAAAATGATAGAAGCAAAATTCAAAAACCATTCACAAGATCAGTGTAAGCTCACGAACACCTTTCCATCTGGCAAAGAATATCTCTTTCTTACCAAGTAATGAACCAAATGAAAGATGTGTGAGCGCTCTAAACACAAGACAAGAAAGAATCTCATGGTTCTTTCCTGAGCTTGCCTTGAAGTTGAAGCATCCTCTTTACAAACCCACAATGCCCTCTAGGACAAGGAAAAAACCTTGCAAGAAAAGAACCAGAACCTCATTATCTCATTCCTAGTTTAAAAAGACTCACCCCCTTATTGATCCTTCCTACATAGAACTTTTAAGAATTTCCTGGCATCCCTCCTGTCCCTTTTAGTTGTTTGTCTCGTTTTCCTCTTTCATTTCAGTTGTAGCATCACAACAAAAGGCGACGAGTGGAAAAGATGAAATCTGCTGCTTCGCTTCTTTTAATCCTGAATTTCTGTATGTATGTCGTTGTTTTAGGCATTGCTGGCTGGGCTACTAATAGAGCTATAGATCATGGTTTCATCATCGGTAAAATTCTCTTTATCATCTTTTATTCCACATCCTCGTACTCCTTTGTTATCTAGAAAAATCATGATAAACACATAGTAAATCATATGAATCACGATCAAGCTTTTTCAGTCTTTCCTAAATGCAGTCCACATCCATATTCTTGTTAATTACGTGTTGTTATGGTTAAAAAGATATTTAATACGTATCCCACTTTTTATTTTTCACGTACGACCCTTATACCATGTATAAATGGAAGAACCCCATCCTATTTATCAGGCTTTGTTATATTTCTATATGTTCTCATCTGATTCTTTTTTTTTTTTTTCGTTCTTTTTCCAATGCTTCTGCTTCTGTTTTTCACTGCATATTTACATGTGTTTTCTTTCTAATGCTACGAAAAACCTATCAGGGCCTGGGTTCAACCTTCCGGCGCATTTCTCTCCCATATACTTCCCGATGGGAAACGCTGCCACCGGCTTCTTTGTAATGTTTGCTTTGATTGCCGGTGTTGTTGGTGTAGCCTCAGTCATTGCAGGGCTCAACCATTTGAGGGCCTGGGATGCCGACAGCTTACCAGCAGCAGCTTCTGCTGCTGCCATTGCATGGACACTTACTTTGCTTGCTATGGGGTAAGTCATATATGTCCATGTACTTTTCTCCCGATTCAAGCACATTCAAGTTCTATTTGCTGATTTCTCTGTAATATAACGATAATTGTAGCTTTGCCTGCAAAGAGATTGAACTCGAAATCAGGAACGCACGTCTGGTAACTTCTGAACCTGAACTGTCCTGGATCACCTTTAACTGCTTTCTCCATTTTTTATTTTACAACTGATTGATATCCTTTTCTTCTTTCGAGCAGAGAACAATGGAGGCGTTCTTAATCATCCTTTCTGCAACACAGCTTGTATACATTACAGCAATTCACGGTGCTGCATCAAGAAGAGTTTAGATGTACTGAAGCTGCCTATATGGTGTTCGTGTGATGCTTATTCATTTGTATATTTTTTTCCTCAAATTAGTTTTTACTTTGGTATATTGCTGAGTGCTTTTGGGTGTGATGACATTATTTGATTCAAGAAAAAATAAAAGTGGCTTTCCATGCAGACATCCATCCGTGTGTATACACGTACTTATACAACTATAAAACCATCTACCACGCCATCCATCGATCATTACCATCGATGAAACACCACATCACCTAATACAATAATTTTCCAACCACAATGACTTTTCCCCTTCCAAAAGTAGTAAGTTCGAGAAATAATTGCAGGCATATCTGTTCATCGTCATTCAGACACTGGAGAACTTGGATTACATTATGATTTTACGGCCTACCATATCGCTTATACAAGAGCAGACTGGTACAATAATGGAAACCAAATTGTAAATAACTGAACATAATCATCAGAGCTTTTTAACACAAATTGTGCCCCGGATGCCAAGAAAACCAATGCAAAATCGACAGAGGCTTGATCAGACAAAAGACAAAATATCTATCAATTTATCCCTATAGTTTAAATAGCAGAGCACAAATTGCAAGGAGCACATATAGGAATCTTAAGGATATGACTAGATTTAGGTAGAATAAAATCCAGTAAGGCCACTATCCAGATGAGTATATAGAAATATAATTTTTTGGACCATCACCCCACACTCCCAAAAGAACAAGCAATCCTTCAAAGATCTTTACTAAAAGAGGTGAAACACACACCAATATCATTAAGTTCCCATAAAGGTAACGTCACCATTGTCTTGTGCATATATAGGGCATTTTCTAAGATTATCCAAGAAGTAATGTACTGAAACATGACATTTTTTAAGTTCTGTGACTGCTCTAAACAGAAATATGGAAAGTATGACTCAGCTCAAAGAAAGAGGCTGCAAAACTCACAACTGAAAGATGATGCAGTTGCCATTCCTGCCCACTAAAGTAAAAAAAGATTCTAACACAACCAATGTTGTGTGTCTATGAGTCATGTTTACTGGTGTAAAATTCTTGAAGGATTGAATTCCAACTGACAACTTTTGAACTACTTAAAGCTTCTCAATTTCTACCCTTCAACTCTTGTCTACTTTTTGCGTCCTTATCTGCAGGATAATCGTGTTGGAAAAAGCGTTCAGTTTTGAGACTTCTAACAGTTGAATAGTACATTCAAAGTAACATATAAAACCACTATACAAAACCAACATGCAATGAAGTAGAGTAAATGAGATATGAATTTCCATTTCCCCAAAAGTTACAATAACCATATGCAAGTTTATCATGACAGATTCAGAAATCAGAAACTCAAAAACCTTGGCACCTTTGACTCAGGTAGATGTTCTGCTACACTCCGAAAGAACAAACCCTAAGCAACAATAGAAGAAAGAAGCAAACTTCTCTATCAGGTTATCAGTGACATAAAACAAGATCATCCAGCAAAGTGTATTTGCATGTAGTTATTAACAAAATAATCGACTGCACTTATTAGTGACCACTCAGCTTTCATTTGGGGGGTGGGGTGGGGTGAAATTCATATCAACATACTTCAAAATTTTGTACCAATTGACTGTAAATCAAAATTTAATACTGTTCATCCACTACATGACTAGTGCAATCGGTACAGACAATATCAAGATGGTGAAGAGAATCTCAACTTCAAACACTGCAGGCTGCTCTAAACATAGACTTCCCACGAACAAACTCAGCACCAAGGTGGTACAACAGTAACAACAACAACATACATAAGTAACAGCAAGTCATGTCTTGGTCACTAATTAAAAGAGAGAAGAAGAAGGAGAAGGAGAAGGAGAAGGAGAAGAATAAAAAGAAGAAGAGGAAGAAGAAGAACCAATGCAAGTGATATCCTTTCTACACTTTTCCAACAGGGCAGGGGGGTCCGACTGAAGGGATGGAAAGGCCAAGCTCTGACTTAAAACCATTGAATAGGAAGGAGGAATAGTTAATATGAAATATTTAAACTATTGAACGAATTTGCACCAAAATATATATATATATATATATACTGAACCAAATACTTTGGTCACTTGAATACATTATATGGGATCAAAACTTGAACAATGTACATATATCAATCACTAAACAGAGACACATCAATATGACACATTAATCTATGTAACTCTGAATAATTTGTGCAAACCATGTCGTGGATGATGACATTCTTTAATAGAACCAATTCATCCAAGCTAAGCTTTATAAAATTCTACAGCTATTCACAATTCTGTATCAATGTAAAAAGCCACTGAAAATTGTCTTTTAATCTAACTCCATTTTCCTCACAAAACCATAACTACTATAGTATTATAAGGCTTAAGATACATGAGACGTTTAATTAATATCTCAAGGCCTAAGCAATAACTTCATAGACTTGCTTTAATGTCTTAAACAATCTATCATAGAATTTCTGCTTCCTCTTGTACTTTAAGGTAGCGTTTGATTGCCACAAAAATATGGTACTGGACTGGACAAATTTTTTTGTTCTACATTTGGTTGACAAAAATGAAAAAAGTACTTAACAAAAAAGATATATGGTATTGGACAAAAGAGCTAACTTTTGTAAGATGTGTAATTCGATATAAAATTCGTGATACTGAACAAAAAGTTAATTTTTTCAAATTCCCTAAACTGTCCTACCATTTCTTTTCCCTTGCATCAGACAAACATAAAACCCTTTCAAGAGCAATACACAACCTAGCTTCCATCCGCGCCACTTTAGCTATAGGCTTCGTCGTGCAATAGATTGCCATTCAGTTGTCGATGTCTGATTGTCAACGTCTTCACACCCTCGGTCATCGTCAGGTTCGTCTGCTTGTGTTGTTTCTCCCTTGCTTGCTTTTCTATCTTCCTCGCATGCTCTCTGTCTGGTTGTGGGGTGCACGTCTTCTCTATTGCTTTGCTCTGTGTCGCAACCTTGTGTCCAGTTGTAGGGTGCACATGTTTTGGCTTGCTAGAATGGTGTAAGAGCTAGTGTAGTGTGTGCGTTTTGGCTGGTGATCGTGTGTGTGTGCTAGAATGGTGTAGGGGCTAGTGTAGTGTGGAATCATAGCAGCAAAGTGTGTGTGTGCACGTGTTTTGGCTTGCTGGAATGGTGTAGGGGCTAGTGCAGTGTGTACGTTTTGGCTGGTGATCGTGTGTATGTGCTAGAATGGTGTAGGGGCTAGTGTAGTGTGTGCGTTTTGGCTGGTGATCGTGTGTGTGCGCTAGTGTAGTGTGGAATGGTACAAGCATATTGTGAGCTGCATGTGTGTGTGCTGGAAGTGGTGTGTGGTGTTACTTGTTGTCAATGGCTGATGTTGCTTGCGTTTAATCAAAGAGGAAAGTTGCTTGCGGTCAGTGGTTGATGTTGCCTTTGAGTTGGGCAAAGTTCTTAGATAATTCATTGTCATGCTTTTAACCTCTTCTATATTGGAAGTTTATGTCCAGTAGGTCTCAAAAGTCTCAACAATCTGTTACGTTTTGTCCTTTTGCTTGAACAAATTCCATGTTCTTATCACCTAACTCCATTCATTTGGACAGCATGTGATGCTTTTCTAGCACTCCACTGTCTTATAATTTCGAATACTCAACCTTGTTGAACATCTTCTACTCCTTTTTTCAGAATTTTAATTTTGAACAAAGCTTAAACATTGGAGACCCTTCAAAATCAGAAGGCCTTGCATTCTCAACTAAAGGACAAAACCTCATATTGCCTATCCAGAAGTGAAGAATCTAAAAGGCATTCTATGCTTTGAAGCTTGAAAATTCACAAAGAGCAAACAAGGCGGATGATTGGTCAAATTTAGAATAAGAGTAGTCATGTGGTAGTAGAGATACTACTTCGCACTCTTGATTTCCCCAACACTCAGTCCAACGTCTAATCACATTTTTAGATTATTTATCTGACCATGCAAAAAATGGGGCCTTCATTAGGTAAGTCATCAGCCTTGTAGTCAAACAAACATTCCTTGCAATCACACATTCCTCTGGAGAAAAAGCCTGTGCCCCCCTTGAAGTCATATCAACATTGTGTTACATCGATGCCCCCCAAAAGTAAAAAAGGGCCATTTAGCACATTTTTAAGGTTCCAATATGATACAACTGTGGGCCTAGAAAGTAAAGAAGTCATGAGTTACATCAGCCATGGCAATTAGCTGAATCAACTCCCAAAGAAGTAAGTGTGGATAGAAGTTTTAGCGGAGACAGGGAAAATGCTCTCTCCTCTCTCTACCCTATGCCCCAGGCCACACCCCTAGAGGACCACTTCCTTTAGGTGACCCCACACACTTACTCGAAACCACTTCCACCTGCCTACCCCATCCGTAACCCACCACACACTGCCCACAAGGCATAATGGATTTCTTTGGAAATCCGGATACCACTACCCTTGCAGCAGAGCTGTCCCCACTTGTATGCGTGTCCCATCACTAACAAGCCACAACAGCCTCTTTTCCTGTTTGCATCCGAAACCATCTTGAGCAAAGTCAATGGTTTCCAGGAAAAAGAAGTGAACCGAAACCACCAATCACCACCTGCCGACCATACCAACACTAAGTTGTATGCAGCTGCTTGTGCGTCCAGCCATCTTACATCCAATGCATCCAGCCATACCGCGTGCAATGCCAACTTCCATCTCCAGTTCATCCCTCCGACGAGAAGAGGCCCTATTACCCGAGTGACCAATCCGCAAGCGGTAGAGGAGCATGAAGCAAACTACTAGGAATCTAACCTTGTTGGATACTTCCTAGGCCAGAAAATACCTTACTCACTAGTTAAAACAACGACTTTCCGTTTATGGAAGGAATACGGAATCTTGGATGTCTTAGGCAACAAGGAGGGTGTATTCTACTTTAGGCTCGCTCAAGGGACAGACCTCACGCCCATTTTGGAGAAGCATTGGCACTTTGCCCAGAGGTTCCTTATGCTGCACAAATGGCGAAGGGAATTGCCGCTTGACAAGCCCCAGCCCACCAACATTCCAATTTGGGCACAACTAAATGCTATCCCTTGTGAGTTTCTGTTTGCAGATGGGATTAGTCATATTGCAAGTGGTGTAGGAATCCCCCTCAAAGTCGATACTCTAACCATGTCAGGGCAGAGAACTAACCATGCTAGAATATTAGTGGAGATTAATGCGCGAGATAAACTTGTAACCCATGTGGAGGTGGAAAGGGCTGATGGTGGGATTGCTTTAATACATGTTGATTATCAATGGTTCCCCCCCAGATGTGGCGAGTGCAAGGTGTTTGGCCACAAGTGTGGTAGCCAAGTCCCAAAACAGCAACCCCAAGTTACGCCTGACCAACACACAACCAATGGGGAACAATGGAGGCCAATCCATCGTTCTGGAAAGGGGAAAAGGACGGCTAGTGTTGAGAGGGTAGGAGTGGGTCATCAACCAGGTACCTCAAGCTGTCAAGGGATAGGGGAAGATAAGGAGGAAGCACAAAAGGCCCCCGATGTCGAAGGTGCCCTGAATGAGGATATAACCACAGAACTGGAGGGGGAGGGAAAATATAAGGATCCCTTATTTGAGCTGCACAAAGAGGGTGCAATGGAGCCAAAGGTAGCTGTGCAACCTACGGAGGAAGCTGCAACTAGCTCTTTCGATGGCAGGGAAGTTGAGAATACAACTCCTTCCATAGCCACGGATATTGGGGTGTGCAAAGGTGCTAAGTAAGAGGGATCTGGGGTGTGCGATAAAGAGGAGAAGGAGGTGGAATTAGATGAATTTGAGAACACACCCCTCACCAAACTGATCTCCCAATTACACCAAGCTCCTGGTAGCTCTTCCAAGAACAGTAAAGGTTCTACATCCTCTAGCCGGCGGAAAAAGTAGTGCAAGAGGAGAAGAACATTTACCTAGCAATTACGAATTTCCCATTCCATGTATATAGCAATTTGGAATACACGGGGATTAAACGATCCCATAAAGGTTGCGGAAGTCCAGAAAACTTGTGAAGCCCAAGGAATAAGTCTTATTGGTCTCTTTGAAACGAATATCAACCCTTTTAACGAAGATACCATTAAGAACATGATGGGGCGTCAGTGGCAGGTGTGAATTAATACAGCTACAAGAAAAAGTATTTAGATAGCATAGAAGCCAAGGGATTGGAATGTCAAGGTGGAGCGAGAACACGCACAATTTGTACATTGTGCAGCAACTAACCTACATAACAACATAAATTTGGCTACAACATTCATCTATGTATCTAATGGTGATTGGGAAAGAAGATCCTTGTGGCTAAATCTTAAGGACCTAGCGCCTTCAATGAGCTCTTGTCCTTCGATGGTACTAGGTGATTTCAACACCACGAGATAGCTATCGGAAAAGAAGGGGGAAAACATGAGCATAACCGAAGCTATGGCTGACTTCCAAAACTACATTGCAAATGTGGAATTGGAAGATTTGAGACAATCGAGAGATCTCTTCACTTGGTCTAACAAACAAGTGACAAACCCTATACTAAGGAAGCTTGATAGGATTATGGTTAATCATTGCTGGCTTAGCACCCTTCAAAGAACGCAGGCGAAATTTCTGCCACCTAAGTTATCAAACCACTCATTGGCAACCATACACTTTGACTACGGGCATGGGGATAGGAAGACTCCCTTTAAGTTTTTCAACTTTTGGGTAGATCACAGGGATTTCAAAGAGATAGTAAGTAGTGGCTAGAAGGGAGAAGTGAAGGGTTCCAAGATGTTTCAAGTGGTGAAGAAACTAAAACAACTCAAGGTGGCATTTAGAGCCTTGAACAGATTTGAATACTTTGACCTATCTAGCCAGGTCAAGACTGCAAAGGATCACCTAGTCCCAGCCCAATCACAGACGCTTGCCACGGGTACCTCAGCTTGCATAGAGGAAGAAAGGGATGCCTTTAGAGCATATTAGCTCCTATGAGGGGCTAAGGAGAGCTTTTATAAGCAAAAGTCAAGAGCCAAGTGGTTGAAATTGGGGGATAAAAACACCTCATACTTCCACAAAGCCATGAAAAGCTTACATAATAGGAGTGTTGTGTACCACCTGACTCGGGAGGATGGTAGTGAGGCAGTTGGAGAAGATGAAGTGCATGCCCTAATAGTTGGTTACTTCTAGCAGCTTTATGACAAGCCTCCTACGCTTGGTAGCTTAGAGGACATTGGAGACATGTTGACGTGGACTCTAAGTGAGTAGCAAAGCAATGAGCTTGATGCCCTATACATGAATGAGGAGCCGGGTCCAGATGGGTACATAGCCAAATTCTTCAAGGAGACTTGGGAAACCATTGGTGATGACTTGATTGCTGCAACGAGAGAATTCTTTATGCCAGGCCACCTACTCAAGCAAATCAATGCCACAGTCATATCCCTTGTGCCAAAGGTGGCAAATCCCACCAAGATGGGGGATTTTCGACCCATAGCTTGTTACAATATACTCTACAAGGCAATTTCCAAGGTACCATCTTTGGTTGGGAGGGAACAATAAGCCTTTATCCCGAGAAGAAAGATAACAGACAACATCTTCATTGCGCAGGAGTTAATGGCAGGGTACCACTCGCAATCGAGATCACCACGATGCACATTAAAGGTGAACCTACAAAAGGCCTAAAATACTATACATTGGGATTTCCTATTAGCAGTCCTAAAAGCAATAAAGTTCCCTCACCACATGTATGCTCTCATTGCACAATGCATCACCACTCTTATGTTTTCCGTTAACATAAATGGTGAATTGATTGGTTATTTTGCGAGTAGGTGAGGATTGAGACAAGGGGACCCTATTTCCCCCTATCTATTTGTACTGGGCATGAAAGTGCTCTCTACATCACTGAGGAGGCCAACCTCTAACCCCCAATTCTCTCTTCACTGGCATTGCAAATCTGAGAAACTAACCCATCTTTACTTTGCAGACGACCTACTTATATTCACATATGGGAATGTTGAGTCCACACTACTAGTCATGGAAACCCTACAACATTTTCACACCATTTCTGGTTTAGAGGCTAACAACAATAAAAGCAGTATATTCTTCCCCAATGTCACATCAAGTACTAGAGAGGACATCCTTTGTGCCACTTGATTTCATGAAAAGGAATTGCCAATACACTACCCGGCAGTTCCGCTCATATCTTCGAAGCTCAGGAAGGTGGATTGTGAGGCACTCCTGAAAAAGATCTTAGCACGCATCACCTCATGGACATCCAAATACCTATCTTATGCAGGTCGGCTTCAATTAGTAAAGTCGGTCCTATTCTCTATGCAGGTATACTAGTCCTCAATGTTCATTCTCCCTAAGTCTGTCATATCAAAAATCGACGAGTTACTTAGGAACTTCTTATGGAGCGGTCAACCTAACACTAATGCCAAAGCCAAGTTGCGTTGGGATAATGTGTGCAAACCAATGAGGAGTGGTGGGTTGGGAATCCCGAACCTAATTCAATGGAATAAGGCTTTCCAAATTAAGCACATTTGGCACCTATGCAAGGAGAGACCGAAGAGCATATGGCCAAAATGAGTACATGCTACCCTATTGAAAGGGAGAAGCTTTTGGTCCGCTAAGGTACCTGCTCTATGCTCATGGTCCTAGAAGAAGTTGTTGAAATTGAGGACTGCGGTTCAAAATTGCTTTCAATGGGAACCCAACAATGGGTTAGAGATATCACTATTGGCAGATTATTGGCTCCCGATAAGTCCCTTGGATACAATATTCAACGCTAGAGAGAGGGGCAGCACGGGATTCCCCCCGACAACAAAACTCTGTTCCTTAATGCTTGATAATGAATGGAGTATACCAGCTACTCTGTTTTGAAGCAACATCCATATACCAGCCTCCCTACGTCCGAATGCCTCTCACCCAGACCTTCTCAGTTGGATGCATTCAAGTTTAGAAGAGTATACCATCAGAAGTGGCTATGAATTCCTCTACCCTCTAGACACTGCAATGCCATAGAGTAAAGTAGTATGGAACAACAAATCCTTACCAAGGCACTCCTTTATACTTTGACTAGCATGGCAAGGAAAACTAGCGACTCTGGATATAATGATCTCGTAAGGGATCTCAACGCCTACAACATGCTTTCTTTGTAACCAAGGTAAGGAAAGCCATGATCACCTTTTCTTCACCTACAACTACACATCAATAATATGGGGTTTGGTTTGTGACTACTTCAAACGCCCTTCCTCATTTCATACATGGCAAGGAGCCATGAGTGTTTTGGAGGCAATAGTGGATTCGTCGGCCCCAACAGTTAAAACATGGAGTGTAGCTCTTGCGGCGTCAGTATACTGTATATGGCGTACACGTAACAGCGTACGCCTAGGGAGAAACCCACCTGCTGTAGGCTCTATTGTAAACCAAATTAAAATATACGTTACTCTAATGTAGGATAGAGTCTGTACTGCCTAAAAGCACTATGTTGTTACATCTTTACCATTATTATGTTTTATGTAACCGTTTGGCAATGTAAACTGTTCTTTTGGATTAATAAAACTTGCATTTATCCAAAAGAAACCCTCCTAAAGAAGTGATAAGCATCCAATAGTCTTCTCTGCTAGTGTTTGTACTTTTGGTTAACTGTCTAATTAACTACTTGCATTTGCTGACTTGTCTATTTATAATATCTTCCCCTTCTACAATCTTCCAAAGATATTTCCCAACTTTACAACCACCATCTATAGCTGATGTGGCAGCACCCTCACACCCTCCCTATTATTACAACACTACAACCAATTATTCTCACATACAGCACTCTCAACAGCACACACCACTATACACCCAACTACAAACACCATGACTGCAAACACCAAACACGTATTTATGACAAAAACACACACTCCACCCAAAACACACAACTAATGAGAGACTCTCCTCTTATAAGCCCCTAACAAGGGCTTATGCACTCGTGGGACTGAATCACGATAGCTATTCTAGAATCTTTTAAAATCCACTTGTGAGTTTTGTCCATAGATAAATGCCACAAACCTTTTTTTTTTATTTTTGGTAAGAAGTCACATGAATACAGAACCATTTGTCCCATAGAACTCACAATATTAAGATACCACAATCTTGTATCTAAGCCAACCCAAATTCTGGCACTCCGCTCCTCAAACAACTCCTAAGAATGACGGATATGATTCCATACGCTACCAACATTTGTGGATCTAACTTTTGTCTCAACAAGACCGAAATGACAAATCCCAAACTCACAACATTAATTTTGCACTTGTCTAGCCTTTCTCGGGTCATTTAGACCTCTTACTTTCCAGAAGCAAATCATGATGGTATGTACAAGGAATTGGAAAGAACACAAGACAAACTCCACTAACTCCCCATGGTCCCTTGTAAGGGCTTTGCTTTCTTCTTCTTACTTTTCAGATCTTGCTTTTTGATGTAACTTCATTTTTCGAGGGTTTAGGTTAAGTGATTCCTATTTCAATGAGCATCACCTTTGATTGATGATTCTAGAGGGGACTCTGGGACTATGGTCCCTCCATAGTATTTCAGCTTTGTTTAGATGCAGTACAAACAAATGATGATGTAATCGTTGTTCATGAGAGCACACCGCTGCCTCCTCCAATCATTCGCTACGGTTTTGATGCTACTAGTGTTTGTGTTTGTGTTTGTGTTGGTTTCATGTTGCTTGCAGTAGATGATGATGCCACTAAGGCTGTTGGTGTTGTTAGTGGTGGCTAAGTCACCACCTGTAATACTATGCCGTCTACTAAGTCTTCCTCTAATGTTTCCATTCGCTACGGTTTTGATGTTGTGTTTGTGTGTGTTGGTAATAGTGTTGTATTTTAATGTGGATGTTGTTGTTCAACGTTATACTCATATTGCTTTCCTTCGATATGTCATATAGATCATGGATCATCATGGAATTCTGATTTACCTTCTTGGATGGAGAGTCTATATCAATATGCTTGCAATGGCTACTGCTGATTTTTATTATTTGAACTTTGTTTTGAATAGAAGGGCAAAGAGGGGAGTATTGAATGAGCGAGCATTAGTTAGATATAAAACGCATTGAGAGGTGATCGATTCACTTATTAATGGAAGTGATATGAATTGTTTATAGGAATTAAGGATTTGTAAAAATAGTTTTACACATCTTTGTGAACTCCTTAGGATACGAGGGGGAATGCATTCTAATGGAAGAGCAACGGTTGAAGAACAAGTTGCTACTTTTGTTAACATCCTTGCGCATCATACAAAGAATAGAAGTATTCAAGTGAGATTTCATAGATCATGTGAGACTGTTAATAAAAATCGCCATCAAGTGTTAGCTACTATCTTTAAAATTAGAAGATTTATTACTTGCAAAACCCAATCCAGTACCACAAGATTGCAATGATGAACAGTGGAAATGATTTAAGGTAATAGATTTTTTTTTTTCCTTAAGTTTGTCGACAATGGTCATGATTATTTATAATACATTATCAGTTTTTTTTATTTTTTATTTTGGAACATATTTGAGTTATCTAGGAGCATTAGATGGTACCTACATTGCAGTGACAACACCAATTGCAGATAAACCTAGGTATCAAACAAGGAAAGGGCATCTTGCAACGAATGTCATGGGTGTATATGATCATGACATAAAATTTATCTACATATTAGCAAGCTGGGAAGGGTCTGCATTAGACTCTAAAGTATTACGTGATGCAGTCATTCAATCTAATGGTTTGAGTTGCACCCGGTATGCACTTTAAAAAAATAAATTGTCTAGCATTTTATCTTTTCAATAACAAACTTTCATGTAAATTTATGGGGTTCCATTTCTTTTTAGGTTCATATTATCTAGTGAATGGTGGATATTTCAATGCACCACTTTCTTTCCCTTTTTAGAGGTAGATGTTATCACATTCAAGAGTGGGCTACAAGTCAACATAAGCCTCAAAATCGTGAGGAATTATTTAACTATAAACATGAAAGAGCAAGAAATGTCATAGAGAAATGTTTTAGAATTTTAAAGAAACAATTGGGTATTTTAAGGAGTCCATCGTTTTATCCCATCAAAATACAATGTCGAATGATACTAGCTTATTGCTTACTATACAACTCCATTCGAATGTACATGCCACTAGACCCATTGGAACACGCTGTAATAGAAGGTGATGAAGTTCCTATTGGAGAAAATGAAATTGATGTAATCGAAACAATAGAAGCTACTGAGGAATTGACTCAGATGAGGAATAATTTAGCACAAGAAATGTATGATGAATGGAGGGTACGTCATAGGAACTAGAATGTCACTTAATTGTTGTACTTTCTTTGATTATGTATGTTGAAACATTATCACTATTGATTTTTTGTTAGTTATGTACTATTGAAATCATTTGATTATTGAATTTTGAATTTTATTTTATGATGTAAATTGAAATATATTATCCACTGTTTGTATGCATGACTTACATTTTACTTATTTTCTTTTTTACTTACAATATAGATGAGTTTACAATCATGGACAGTAGGGATAAAAAAACTAGTCGTTCTTAGAGCCAAGTTGAGGAAGAAACGTTATTGGTAGTGTTGGAGGAGTTAGTTGTTGAAGGATACAAAGGAAAAAATGGCACTTTTAAGAATGGGGCTCATGAAGAAGCTTTAAAAATGATAAAAAGTTTTGCTAACAAAATGAAGAGGTGGTCAATTAAGCTAGCAGGGGTTGTTGATATGATGAATACTAGTGGATTTGGTTGGGACAATGCTAAAAAATGTTTTATAGTTGACAGTGATGAAGTCCTTACCGAATATATGGAAGTATAGTTAACATAATCTTTATTTTGAAGTATACTCATTTTTTTAAGTTAATTCTTTGTTGTTATAATAATTATTTTTATTGATATGTAGAAACATCAAAAAGTTGGTAATTATGCCAACAATGAGTTTAAAGAGTTTGAAAGGCTACAAGGTATTTTTGGAAAAGATAAAGCAAATGGCAAAAGGACTGAGACACCTGCAAATGTGACGAACGAGTTGCAAAATGAGGGTGAAGATACTTTTGAAGAAGAGATGGAGTCAGAACAAGTTTCACAATCTACTGAAACCTCTAGCTATGCCTCACATGATCCATCTATGCGACCAATTTGCAAGCGTCCTATGGCGAAATATGTTGCAAAATTTATATCTACATTTCAAAAGAGCATAAGTGATGTTAAGAGTGATTTTGCTTTACTTACTGGGAAAATTGCTAATCCTCCAAGAGATGATGTTATTGCAGAGTTTGAAACTTTAGGATTATCAGAAAATGAAGAGTTGGATGTTTATGCAAATGGCGACAAATCCACAACATAAAAAGTTTTTTTGGAGGCTCCAAGGGGAACAAAGGCTAGCATTTATTAGGCATATTATTGGTTGATTTTAAAAATGTTTGCAGCATTTGCATAACTAAGACTTCTTTCATTGGCTTCTTCACACATCAAACTATTTCTTTTTTTTATATTTTGAGATAATTATGACTGACTCTACTAAAAGCACCTTTGATGTGCATGTTCTAATTAAATGCCAATCATGTGACTATATTTAGTATGTGTTAATCATATTAATAGCTTAATTAAAGTGTTGAACTTTATTTTGATGAAAATGTTACTTTGTTAAAGGATAGTTCCTATATTACTGCCATTTATAATGAGGATATTAATTTAATTTATTTAATATTGGAATTTACAAAATGCATCAAAGTATTGTAATTTAAATACAATTATAGTTACAAAAAAGCACCAATAAATTATTGTAATGCAATATATATTAATTTTTTATAATATTAATACAACTAATATTAAATATAATTTATAATTTTTTACGACAATTTTTAAAAATTACTAATATAATTTTTAGAACGTGTTATATTATTAAATATAACATAAATTATTGTAATTTATAATATGAATTTTTTTTTTCAATCAATGGATTTACACGAATTATTTTATATAATTTATAATCTCTTCAAATAGTATTTTCTTATAATAATATCAAATATATATAAATAACCATGATATCATTAAAAATGGTATAATTGTCAAATTTACTATGTTCGGTGTAGTACTTCGCAAATCCGAATAATGAACAGCACAAAAATCCTTGTCCAGTATCAAACAAACCAAACGTTGTACAAAAAAAAATTTTCTCCAGTTTTTCTTATTTTGTACTATCCAGTACTCCTTGTATTGCTTAATATCAGTAACCAAACGCTACCTAAAGAAAAAAAAAAAAGAACAAAATGTTTAGGTAGGTAAAAGAGCAAAAAACTTGCTGAAATTCTAACATGATTTTAGCATGGGGAACCAACAAGTGGCAAACCATTCTTTAACTAAGTTATTCTTGTTTTTTCCAAAGGGGCCACAACACTACCATTGAGCATGAAGTAAAAGTACGATGAAAAACTCTTGGACTTGCTACTTTCACAAATGAGTGACAGTAAGAGAAAGTTTTCCTACCATGATCAGGAAGGAGAATCATGAATAACACTTTAGATCACGAGCTATGAAGCTAGTAGTTAAATGCTTACAAAAAACAAATAAGAGGGAGCTTTTGCCAAAAAAGCCCTACTCCTAGCTCCCAGAGATCTCGTTCTGAAGATGATGTAAGAAAGGTGGTCCTAATGAAGCCAGATATCCACCATTTCCAGATAAGAAAAATGGACATCAACTCTACAGCAGATTCACTCCAAGAAAAACACCATTATCAGCATCACAAACACAAAGTGGAGTTTGTAAATTAGTCTAAATTTGATGCTTTGCATTTACAGAAAACAGCCGTAGTAATTGCTAAGGTAGAGGTGAAAACAACGGGTACTGATCCTAAATTAGTAGATTCATTAACTACAGAAGCCCAACAGGACAGTTAAATAGTGTAAAATTATTGGCCATAAATTAGAGAATCCAATGACAACAGAGTCGTTATAGGAGTGGGGACAAATTAGATTTGCAATTTAGACATAAAGCTTCAACAATATGCTTTGATCTAGTTAACATCTTATCAAGAGTTACAATATCAAATATATTTACTGATCTGGGTCAATTAGCAGATCTAACTAAATAAAACCTTGACAACGTGGCTTATCTCAAGCAAGTTGGATCTGTTTAGATAAGCGTCACTGGATCTATACCAAGCCAAACATCCGTTTAGATAAGCTTCACTGGATCTATACCAAGCCAAACATGTCAATTGCAAGTCCCCTCAAAATAGAATACCTTATATCACATGCATGTGCCAGCTTATATTCCATTAGACCATGTTGCCTCAATCAATAGTTGCTTCTAAATAGATATTTTGTCTTATTTGAATATTAGTTAATAATATGTTTCTTATTACTGTCTGTTATCTACCATCATCTGGATCAAATTGTATATTATTTTGACATACAATTGAGTGAACAAGGTGACAATCAGACACCATAAAACCAGCCCCCACCCCCATAAAATAAATAAACAAAAATGAAACAAACAGGACCTTGAAATAAGAGAAAGGGATGGAAACATATATCTCAATCTGAAACTAGAAAATTTTGGATCCTATATGGTACTAATAGCTGTTCTCTGGAGCAGGTTTAATTGGGGTTTGCAAAATTTAAGCCTTTTAGCTTGTTGAAGCTAGATTTATGTCTATGGAGAGAAAACCTTAAATGTTATCGCTTTAGTAATAAGTATGCAGCAGAAAAGGCCTTCATTGAGAAAAAAAAAAAAACAATAAATAAAGTAGGTCCATCAAACTCAATAAAACCACTCAATAAAACCAAAAAAACATGAGCTCTCTATACCTGAACTTATCTGGTGCCCATCATGACATCAAAGATTCCACAGCAACTCATCCATGAAGTTCTTTGTGCCACTCTTGGAGCCACTGAAACTGGAGGCTGACATGAACAACCACATTCAATCACTACAAAGTAAAAGTATGGCTTTCTTGTCACAAGAAAAGGACATGCATTACCGGTTGCTCGGTATCAACTGCTCCAATGTCCTTTGTTTTTTCACTAGCTTGAGTAGTGGAACCCTCATATGGCTGCAACTTGTCCACCTTTCCAGCAGCTACTTCACCTTGGTCATTGCCATTAGTATCATCCGTGATAGGAACCACTTTTTCCTTGATCTTCTTTAAAGAAGAATCCAACTCAGAGGATGAAACTTGTGAGACCTCGTGCATCAATGATGGTAATTCCTTCCCATTTTCCTTCAGATTTGATCCAGGAGAAATTGTACCCTCAGCTAGAGTAGACTCTACCATATGAATTACCTTCTCAGAAACTGAAGCCATGGGATCACCTGAGTCTACGACAGAACTCTCAGAAGCAGGTGCACTATCTGCTACAGCAATTGGTTCTTGAGGTAACAAATCCACATGCTCCTCCAAATTCTTCAATTGGGTTGTCCTGTTGACGACATCATCAGGTTCCTCCAACTTTTTCTCCACAACCTCAGGCTTGTAATCTGCATTTACATCACTAGTTTTCTCATTATCACTATACAGTGAAACCACTGGGTCAATACACGCTATGTCAACAAGTTCCTTCTGACGATCTCCCCCAAGAGTCTCAATGGCACCATTACCCTGCAGTTCAATCTTCTGAGTCTCCTCAAAATCAATAGGAACCTTGTCCATGGACTTGTTCTCGGTTTCGATTGATTTCCCTTCTTCAACAATTTCAACAGCCTTATTTGCACCATTCTCCTCAAATTCAACCTCAGA
This sequence comes from Laguncularia racemosa, assembly GCA_037954665.1. Lineage (NCBI taxonomy): Eukaryota > Viridiplantae > Streptophyta > Magnoliopsida > Myrtales > Combretaceae > Laguncularia > Laguncularia racemosa. Next base: position 2,793,951 of record JBBMOL010000078.1, on the reverse strand, counting down.
GATCCCCCCCATCGACTTGGACTCCATGTCCAATGACACAACACTCAAAGGGTCACTCTTATCAACCTCCGCACTGGTATCATTGAAAGCATCAACATGATGGTCCTCTGATGTCGGTGAATTCGTCTCAACCTCAACCTCACCACCATCGCTGTCTTTGTCAAGTTCTGCCACCATTTTTGTTCAGCCAAATCACAGATCAAATGACTACTAAATTAAAAGCTCAAAATTTCACATGCAAATTGACAAATTATATACCAATCAATCACAAAGCAAATGAATGAATTCCAACAAGTTGCAATGACCCAGGTGCAAAATCAAGAAAATAAAAGGGAAACAACAAAGGCCCACAAACTATAATAAGTAATTAAAGATCGAAAGGACCCAAAGGACCTAACTTTACAATAAAGTGACAGATGAGTATCCACTAAAAGGTTAAGAAAACAAAGCACAGTGAAGCACTTATTAAAAACACAAAATTTCACATAAATTCAACAAAATATATACACATCAAACACAAAGCCAGTGAATAAAGAAAAGATGCAACGACCCAGATGAAAAATCAAGAAAATAAAGGAAACTAGCAAACCCCACAAGTAAAAAATAACTGACTAAAGACCAAACGGACCAAAAGGACCTGGCTTTACAGTAGATTAACAGATGGGTATCCACAAAAAGTTAAGAAAACAAAGTACAATACCATGAGAAGTGTAGTTGTTGTTCTCATTACTATTAGTAATAGAAGAAGTATTATTGTTACTATTGGGGTTGCTGGCTCCTCCCTTCTTTTTCTTAGCAGCCTTTCTCTTCTTTGCACCTGAAGGCATGATTGATTGATTGATCAAGTTATTTTCTTTTGCTTATTCTTCACTCACCCTGAGGCCCTAAGATCTCTTTCTCTGTCTAGATAATCTAGATTCTGTTTCTCTCACTAGAAAACAGTTTTAAAACATGGATACTGTACTAAAAATCCTTAAAAAATGGTATCAGGTTCGATAGTTACAAAATGTTGAAAGAGTTGCGGCAATTAGGGATGTGATTTTGTTTAAACCCTTTTCCCTCCCAGCTTCCTCTCCCCTCTCTCCCTCTAGCGTAGCCTGTCTGCACGTCCGAAAGTATGCTTTTTTATTTGCTTTCGAATTGGAAAACTACAAATTGAATAACTTAACATATTCTGATTGGATAATATCCCGGATAATAACAGATTGAAAATGTATTTTCACGGTTCTAATCGTTTAAAACTTTTACTTAATTTTTTACCAGTTGACAATGTAATTAGACCTCGGGGTGACTTTTAATTGTGATATAATACTTGTTTGGAAAAAATTAAAAAAAATTTGAAAAAACAGATTATTGAAGAAGGACTAAAGTAAATAGATTAAATATGAATTGTCTTATTTAACATAAAAGACGAGAGTGGTTGGTGCTCAATATGGTGCTCTATAGTAATAATGTTACATTTTAGGTCATTTTAGAGATGTTAATAGTTTATATAAATGATATATAACAATCATACTCGCTTAGATAAATTATTGATGTATTTAAAAGAAAAATTAAAGTTTGAACACCAAGACAAAAATACAATAAAAACGTTAATACATTTTTAAAATGATTATCGCGTCAGACAAATCTTATAAAAGTTATGCTTTTTTTTCTTTTCTCGGTGTGTCTTTTTCTAATCTACAAGCCCGCATGATCTATAAAATTAATCTTTTTATGAGTACTAAGACACCAACCTTTTCGACTTTTTTAAGATATCACATAAAAGGAACTTAAGTAACAAAGGTATATAAACATTATACAGGTTTCCAGAATTTTTTATAAGAGTAAAAAGGAATAATTTTTTCATATTTGAATGCTGTCTATATACTTTATAAAAGAACCAAATAATTTTGTCTAGCCTTTTAACACTTACTAGGGTTCATATTTTTATTTTCCTATATTAATTATAACCGCCGATATTTGAGCAAATCGAGTCTTCCTTGGTGAAGAAAACTATTTACACACTAATATTGTTAAAAAAGAAAAAAGAAAAGAAAAAAAGGGCAGTTTATTACATGAACAATAACTGGGTAGAATTCCACAAAAAATAAATAACTCCAAAAAATAATTCCTAAAACTGATAGTTTGGGGGTGTTGATGATCGTTTTGTTAATTTAGCTATTATTAGTTCTATATGCACATTGAAAAGAAAATGTGTCGAATCTATTTTAATATAAAAATATATAAAATTAAATAAAGATTATAAATAATTAATTGACATTGTAATCACATGTATTTATATTACAATCGTATTTTTCATATTTGATTGTTTCTATAATTGTATTTTAAGTTGTAATATATTATTATTATTTATTGTCCAGAAGAAAACAAGTATTACAATCGGCTATTATTTCATATTAGGTGCCTTTTTCTACACGGTGTGTGAAGTTTTGAAGAAAGAAGAATCTGAAAACGAGGATGGGGTGGGACATTCAGGAAGAGATGAACTGACACTGTGTGGTTTGAAGATCGCCAACTCAATGCTCTCTTATGACTCAGGACTCATGATACGGGGGTTGGCTTGTGAAATTTATATTTTAAGGATTTTTCTGGATTTGTCTTAAATAGCAACTTTCAATTGTGGTTGCAGTCATCTGTCTGTCTACGTCTTTGTTAATGCGCTAATGCCACATAAGAGATATTGTGGCCTACTAGAGTTTCTCCACTTGCATGTAGGCAGATTTAATTCCACCCAGAAAAAGATTTGTCGACATTTGGTCGACGGAAGTATTTAGCATAATTGAGTGAGGGATTTGAGGGCAATACTCTAAAATATTATAATTAAAAAAAACATATAAATATTATATTTGAAATAATTATTTTTAAAATAAGTTTTGAATATACGAACACGATTTACAACTCTAATGTAAAAAAAAATTTCCAAAACTAAAGCCTATGCCTTCAAACATTCTGCTTAAAGGCTTCTCCCAAGTAATTTGTATTTGGGATTTGTATTTTCTATCGTATTCAAAAGTTTAGAAAGTTTATTGCAAAACTTTTTTCAATTCTCGTACACATGCTCGATGGTCCATTTCTTTTCCCTCTAAACTCGTCTCCTACTGATTCTATAGTCAAATTCTTGTTCAACGATAAAAGCTAGCTCCACTACCTTTATATTAAGATTGTCCCTAACAAGATTTACAAATCGATTAGCAAAAAGATTGCAATCAAGTTGTAGGTGATCGTAACTAATCAACGGGTTATTACATGTGTCTAGACCATCAAATCTCGTCACTACAAACATGCTTTCTAACTTCTTTTTCTTTGGGCCCAAAGCCTCTATTTACAACCGTTTCTTCTTAAATAATAAATAGACCACAACAGTAGATTAAACGCTATAACAGTGAAGTTATAATGATTATTTACATGGTAAGCCTTCACTACTTGAATCATATATGCTTTCACTCTAAAAATCCCATGCCCCTAAAGAAATCGTCACTACTGTTCGAACAACCGCAAATATTAGTTTGCTCTTGCTCGAAATAAATATAACCATCATCACCACTAACACTGTAGTACAAAAAAAAGATCTCTAACTGTCATGTGTAGTGGTTCAGCCTGCTTTTATTAATATATTGCCTGTCTCGAGTACATATGTATGGTTAAATAGTTTTCTTCAGGTACTTCATTTCAATCATTTTCACTTTTCCCATTTTCCTCATCGGAACTCTCCTTATTATCAGTACTCTCCTCCTCAATGCCCATTTCTATATTGGTGTCAGTCGTAGTCTCCGCTCCTAAATGAACCATGTACGGATCACATGTGTTTGGTCGTTGTAATATTAGAGTAACCACTTTATCTATTTCATCTTCATCATTGACTTCCATCAGGGTTAAATTTAAGGGTTCAAATATCGATAGCTCGGGCTACATTCTACAATGTCATGTGACGAAAAAAAATATGGATTTAATTTTCTATACTATAGTCCCATGAGTTGGTTTTTACATTAACAGGAGATGTTAAAGTAAAAAAAAAAATAGACGGTGGGATTACCTGAGGTGGCATAATTGAAGGCGTAGACCGGTTCCACTCCTACAAGACAATTGTATAATACTTGAAGGCGTGAATAAGGTCCATGCCTTCAATTTTGGAAATTTTTGTAACACTGAAGTTGCAAATCGCGTTTATGCCTTTAAAACCTATTTTATGAATAATTATTTTTGGTATAATATTTACGGAAATTTTTTTTAAATGCTATATTTAAGAGTGTTACATAGGGATTATAAGTAAATTAAAAAAGGTTACTCACAATTTACTTAAATTTGATTCAATAAAAATTCAAGTTAGATTTAATATTAGTTTAGTCAAATTTGATTTGTTTTAATAATTTATAGAGTTAAAACTTAAGTTTCATAATGTTCAACTCTATTAGATCGCAAGCCTAGTATAGCTTGAGTTTAATATTGTATTGTCTGAACTCGACTTATTATAATCTTAATTTAGATCCTTATACAATATTATGCTATTGTTTAATCATTGCATAGTATTTATTGAACTTGCTAACCGAATGGATCTATTCAGCACATTTGGTTACTAGTAAAAAATAACGATGAAATGGAATTATAATTCCATAATAATAGAATTAGACTAGAATTAAGCGTGAATAGCTATTCTTCATAAAATGGAATCATAATTCCTTTGTTTGATTGGTTGAAAGATTTTGAAGAAAAATATTAAATAGCTAATAAAAGTACTAGAATGCCCTTTTATACAACTTATCATAATTTTCATCTTCTTAAAAAAAATGGATTTGAAAAGTATGTATAAATATATACATATAATTAAATTATTAGAATAGAAATATACTTTCAACATATTTTATAAAAGAATATGAAAGCTATAATAAGTTATATCATATATGCATATGTGTACATAAAATGTATGTAATCTTATTATAAGTATGTATATTTATATATATATTTATTCATGTATATATGTGTATATGTATGTGTAATTGTGTATGCATGTGTGTGTAGACAAATATGTACATTTTTATAGTCGCATGTACATGTAAGTAAATGCGTATACGTACAGGTATATGCATATACGTATGTGTAAGTTATAACATAAACAAACATTATAACATGTATATAAAAAGACATATAACGTATATATGAGCGTGTATATATATATATACATATACATACAATGTAGGTAAGTATAATATGTAAATGTTATATATGTATAACATTTATATACATATTAATTTATATATTTCATATCAATATGTTACATATACTAATATACATAATATATTATAATTAATATACATATGAAATATAATATATATATGTGTTATATTGTAAATGTTTAAATGTATATATATATTATGTACTTAAATATATGGTATAACATATATGTTAATATACATATAATGTATAATGTGTATATGAGAGTGTATATATATATATAGCATATGTATATATTACATATACGAGTATTTATTTATAAATGTCATGTTAATATATTATACGTACTAGTGTATATAATAAATATATATGTTATAATATATATTTATAATTAATAAATATATATATGAAATATAATATTAAATATGTTAAATTATTTGAATTCTGAAGTAAGTTTTAATGATAACAAATAGGTTATTAGTGTTAGATTATGGTTTAAGTATGAAGAACAAAAGAGTTCATATGTATAGACAATTATACAAACACTTATCCATTATCCAGACAATTGTCTACATAAGATAGACTGCTAGTTTGGTTTGTAAAGCTTTGATGATATACAATCTAATATAAAATTAAATTTATAAGTCTGAATTATTACAAAGATTTGTATACATATAATGATCAAGTCAAAGTTGTTCCAACCATAGACGAACAAGAGATATGGTTATCAATTGAAGAATATCTAGATAAAGAGGGATTTTTCTGTTAACAATTGAGACTTATCCATTTGAAGCTGTTGAAGAGCTAGAAGAAGATAAACATCAATAGATCCGAGCTAAATTGGTTACACAATGATCAATTTGAATTTAAATTTTATAAAAATGCAAGGATATGAATGTTTGAAGACTCAATGAATGTTGTATGCAATCTATCAACAGAATGAAGAAATATATATATATATATATATATATATATATATATATATATATAACAATTTAAGTTAAAGAGATACGATGACACATAATAGAAAAGTGATATAGATATACGAGCAAAAAGAAAAAAACTCAAAACAAAGCAAAATAAAATTTCTTTATTTACTCGAGCTTAAATTAGAGAAATCACATTTTCTCATCTTTGTAAAGTTCTCGTGTAAAGTTAAGATTAAGAAAGTAAGGTTACAAAGTCTTGTAGTTTGTGCTTAGCCATTGAAAGGGCTAAAAAGACAAAGCAAGAGCTATTGATGATTGTAACAAAATTCTTAGCAATTGAAATAGTGAAAAATTGGTGTGGAAGACTGAATCCCTAGCAATGAAGCTGAAAGAGATAACATACTCAATAGGAGGAACCTTTATAAATTGTTGTCTTCTTTATTTTACTACATAACATATCTGTTTATCGTATCATTGTTCATCATGCTAGGAAGATAAATAGAATTCAATTAAATTAATTTAACAGAATATTTCTTTTTCCAAACAATTCATCCTTTTCTTATTCAGCATATCGAGACCTACATTTGGTATTAGAACAGCAGCTCTTCTATATACAAGAGTTGGTCAATGGCCAATAACATAATTACAATTGTATCTAATCATATGTCATTATTTGATGGAACTAATTTTCCCTATTAGAAATGCAAGATGGAGATGTATACCAAAGTAACTGATTTTGCTTCATTAGAAATTATATATTATGGAGATCAAAAAATCATTCTCCATGATTGTTCAACACTATCTGATGAAGAAAAGAAAAGGGTTAAAGGTAACAACACAACAAAGAATTTGCTTCTAATGAGCATATCTCAAACTATGTTGGCAATGATTTCATCATGCGAATCTACTAAAGAGATATAGGACAAGTTATACGAAACATGTGAAGGTGCTACAATGATTAAGGACACCAGGAGAGGAGCTCTGATGAAGGATTACGAACTATTTAGATTTAAATCTGGTGAAACTATATCTGATGAATATAATAGATTTACGTTACTTACTAACAAATTTGCTTTAGTTGGTAAAAAGTTTGATGACAACAAGCTTGTGAGGAAAATTTTGCGAATCTTTCCAAGTTTGTGGGATTAAAAGATAAATATAATCGAAGAAGCTCATGATTTAGACCAATTGACCCTAAGTCAACTTCAAGAAAAACTTTAGGCATATAAATCAAAATTGAAGCAGATGAATGATCAAGAGAAAACCAAAAGATCTATAGCATTTAAGGTTACTGAATAAGATATTGAGACAGAAGAAAGATCAGACAATGAGGAGGACGATGATTATATAACAATGCTGGTTCAAAGATTCAAAAAGGCATTCAAGAGAAATGGTAAGTGTTCTAAACTTTAAACGTTTTTTATTTAATCAATCTAAGTTTGGTACAGGAAAGACTTTTAAAGAGAAAGAAGAAAAGAAAGAGAAAAAGAAGGAAATAGCTTGTTTCAAATGCAAAAAGCTAGGACACATAAAGTATGAATGTCCTGTATTGATTAAAAAAATGGAGAAATACAAGAAGAAACAAAAAGCTTTAATGGCAATATGGAGTGATCTTGATGAGTCAGACGTTGAATTAGACACTAGATTAAACAATGAGGAAGAAGCAAATTTATGCTTCATGACATTATTTGAGGTATCTTCTAAATATGATAATGGCATGCCTATTACCTTTAAAAATAGTTTAAACAAATGTTAAAGGCTTTAACTAAGGTAAATGAGAAGATTGAAACTTTAAGAAATGAAAAAGAAGTTGTATGTCAAACTAATATGTTATCAAGTGATGAAAATAATATTTTCAAAAATGATATAGAAGTGCTACATATGGATAATAAAAGTTTGCGAGAAGCACAAGATATGTTAACTAATGAAAATAATACATTAAGAAAAGAAATTGTAGAGCTTAATGTAAGAATTAATGAAGTTTTGAAAAGTTTAAGTTCTATGTTTATTAAGTTTTCTAAAAGTGATGAAAAATTGCAAAATTCAAATCATCTCAAAGATGTATAGACAGTACTCTAGACAATCTTACAAAAGGTATTATGGAAGTTATACTAGAACATTTAATCCAAGAATGGTAAGATTATATCAACAAAGACCATATCAATATCAGAAAAGTTCAATAAGACCTAACATTTATGTGTGCTATTTTTGCCAAAAATATGGACATACAAAAAAATATTGTTATTACAAAACTAGCAAGCTCAACCTACAACAAGTAATAAATTAAAATAAAATGAGCTTGAATTTTAGTGGAACTAAGCAGGCTCCTAAAAAGGTTTAATCACCTTCTTTGTATGTGCAGAAACACGAAACAAAGCGAAAAGGGTTGTGGTACCAAGATAATGAGTGCTCACGACACATGTCAGGGGATATTTCACTATTCACAAATCTAGAATGAAAAAACGGAGGCTATGTCAAATTCGATGATGATAATAGAGGAAAGATAATAGCAACTGGTATGGTAAGATTTCCTTTTAGTACAATTGAAAATGTTTCTCTAGTAAGAGGTCTGAAACACAATGTTTTAAGTATTAGTCAGCTTTGCAACAAAGGTTATAAAATGATTTCTGGAAAAGATAGAGTAGAAGCTTATGATTAGAATAAAGAAAAATTATTTGAAGGATTTTGTAATAGGACTATTTACATGGGTGAACCTTCAAGAGTAGATGTTGAAAAATGTTTCCTAACGGTCAATGACAATTGTTTTATTCGGCATAAAAAGCTAGGACACGTTAACTTTTTACAATTAGAAAAACTTTCAAAAAAATAAACTTGTTACAGGTTTATTAAAAATTTCTTCAATTAAAGATATTAAATGTGATACTTGTTTAAAAAATAAAACAGTTTCAATATCTTATAAATCTAAAAATGTTATTTCAACAAAAGACCTTTAGAACTCTTACATCTTGATCGTTTTGGTCCGACAAAAACTATGAGTTTAGGAGAAAATAAGTATGGCTTAGTGATAATTGATGACTTTTCACGTTTTACATAAGTGTTATTTCTTAAACACAAGAGTGATATATTTGATGTTTTAAAAGTATTTTTAAAACAAGTTCAAAATGAAAAAGATTTATCAATTAAAAGTTTAAAAACTTATCATGGTAGAGAGTTTGAAAATGAAAAATTTATTTAGTAGAAAGGAGAAACAAAGTATTACAAGAAATGGCACGAAGTCTACTAAATGAAAGTAATGCACCTAAGTAATTATGGGTTGAAGCAATTTCTACATCTTATTGTATTACTAATCGTGTTTATGTGAGACCTTCAACATAGAAAATAGTGTATGAAATCTACAAAGGTAGGAAGCCAAACGTATCATATTTTCACATATTTGGAACTAAATGCTTTAGTTATTTGATAAAAGAGCTGATGAAGGAATTTTTCTTGGTTATTCGACAATTAGTAAGGCTTTTTGTATTTTTAATCAAGTAATTAGATTAGTTGATGAGTCAGTGAATATCAAGTTTATAGATAATCTAATCATAGATGAAAGTGATGATGTAATAAGTAAAAAGAATAGAGATAAAAGTTTAAATCATCAATAGAGTTTATAAGATACTGAAAGAGTACCTATTGAACAAAAAACAGAGGATAGGCTAGACAATTAAGTAGATAATCATCCAGATAGTACAACAGTTGGTAAGTTAGACAGTCATCTAAACAGTGCACCAAGTAGTAAGTTAAACAATTATGTAGACAGTTTACTAAAAGGTACACAAACTAGAGTTGAATATTCTAAGCCTTAGAGATTTAAGGCATACCATCCACCAAATCAAGTACTTGGTAAAGTAGATTTAGGAGTTAAAACTAGATCAAATTTTCAAAATTTAGAAAATCAATTTGCTTTATTATCTGAGATTGAACCTAACAAGGTAAATGAAGCTTTGATAGACAGTAACTAGATCAATACCATGCAAGAGGAATTAGCACAATTTCAAAGGAATTAGGTATGGACACTAGTTCCTAGACCTAAGGATAAATCCATCATTAGAGCAAGATGGGTGTTCAAAAATAAGCATGATGAGCATGGTAAGTGTAAACACCCCATTTTTGCCCTAGGAATGAATAATAATCAATAATAATCAATTTCCAATTTTTCTTTAATTTAGCATAAATAATAAAAATATTCAAAAAATAAAAATAAATAGAAAAGCACATCAATTTTGAAAAATGGTTTCAAAAATGGCAATAATAAATAGTAAATAATTTTTGCAAATTTTTGAAATTTCAAAAAATACAAAAAAATAAAAAAATCGCATTGCATATATGCAATTTGCGAAATTAGAAAAATCAGGAAAATGGGCTAGCCCGGCTGGTCTGGACCACGGGCTAAGGCGCGCGCAAGGGGGCTCGGTCGCAGGTTTGAATCGTGGGGGAAGCAGTTTCCGAGTTTTGAGTTTTTTCACTTATCCAGGACATGTGGTAGCATCCAATTGGCTGGAGAAAACGCATGCGCCAGGCGCGTGATCGTCTTCTACCTCGGGTCCGAGATCGTTGGCGAGGGGAAAAATTCTAATTTCGGCCGTTTCGATTCGATTTTTTGCACAAATCCAACAGATCTTCAACAGAATTGAGATAAACATCATCCAATTGGAATCAAATCTCAACAAATCAAAGGATTTACACGAATCGGAGTTGGTTTATTTAACCATCGATCCGATTTGCTTCGATCGGTGGCAATCCGAGCTTATCCAGCTCGATTTCGAACGCCTATTAATAGAGAAGGAGGGGAGGAAGCCAGATCACGAATCACAATTGAGAGAAAGTGAGAAAAGAGAGCATCGGAGGAAACCTAAAACTGTGAACCGCCGATCGAAGCTAAGCCACCACCAGGAGACGTTCTAGGAGCAAACCACCGCCACCATTGGATTCAGCACCCTCGAGAAGCTAGGATTCGACACCTCACCCATGACAAAAGATCGCCGGAACACCGTGAACGAGCATCCTCCACCACCGTGTCCGACCAATCCAACCCGACCCGATCCGACCCGCGCACCGACCTAGATCCAGGTAAGTCGGATTTTTCGGATTTATTTTATTTATTTATTTATTATTTGTTATTTATTTATTAATTTGTTATTTATGTTTTATTTATATTTCTATAAATAGGAAAATGTTAGAAATTAGATTTTTTAGGATTTAATAATTAAAAAAATATATAATAATAAAATAATAAAAATTTAGACAATAATAATAAAAATATTAGGAAAATAATAATAAGACTTTAGACTTTAAAATAGGATAGATAATAACTTAGGATAAATTTTTTAACAAAAATTCACAAAAAATTAATAAAAATTATAAAAATAATAAAAAACTATAAAAATCATGAAAACTCATAAAAATTATAAAAATTGTAGAAGACTAAGGAAAAATAAAAAAAATCATAAAAATTACAAAGAAAATCATAAAAAATTTAATAAAAATTCAAAAATTATAAAAATAGAAAAAAATAGAAAAAATGAGTTTTATCAATTAGAAAAATCATTTTCTCAAATAAATCCAAAATTGATGTTTTTCCTAAAAATCATTTTCAAAGATCAAATTACTAAGCTTAGGTTTAGAATTTTTTAGAAAAATCCAAAAAATGTTAAAAACATAAATCAAAAGGGATTTCAAAATTAAAATTCACAAATACACTTAAAATTTTTTAGAAAAGCGAACTACGGCTTGTTTGATTCTGGATAGCAGGTACGTAAGCACCCATTCGGGTCAACCCATAAAATGAAATAAAAAATCATTTTCTTGAAATAATTCAAAAACATAATAAAAAGTAGCAGAAACAAAATAAAACACATTTCTAAATAGGAACAATTTTAGGAGATTAGGTGGTAACCGTAAGGTTTTAATAGGTTAGCCTCCGGACTTAGAAACTCTGGTTTTTCCTTTTCCTCTTTTCAAAAACGAGAAGGGGAAATAACGACGACTAGTGGTCCAAATTAAGACTAATCCGCTCCTTTAGTCTTAATTCAATATTTCCCAACAACAGTTGGATGGCGACTCTAAAAATTAAACGAAATTCCTAACTCAAGTCGAGGATCTACATTAGATGAGCATAGGGTCTAGTCTAGATCAGATTAGGAATGGGAATGCAAAAAATTAGACTCGACAGGATGGCGACTCCACTGGGGACCCATTCCAGTAGGCTAGCCACCTGAATCTCCTCAAGATGTTCTTTTAAAGAAATGTCTTTCAATTATTATTCTGTTACTAACTTTTCAGGGATTAGCTAGATTTTAGTTTTCTTTACTATGGGGGTTTGCATGCATAAGTTTGTGTGAATAGATGCGGTCGAACCCGGACCGTCCTAGAAACCTAAGACGGAGAGCCATTGTGTAGGTTTCGGGCGAAGTGAGTTGATTCACCTTTCGGGACCGATTAGGCTACCCCACCCAATGCTTCGATATGGCCTGAGATCCATTTCTCCGAGAATGCGGGAGGCCATAGAGCTTGGGGATCAATTAGAACCAACCTACTTGCATACATAACATCACGGGTTGACAATTGATGATGATGTAATGGCTTGTTATATTGTTCATGGAGTTCCAATCTATTTCCCTGTAATGCTTTCATAGTTCTGTTTGTAATTAGGCAATTTCTTATTGTAATAGATGGTTAGCATCGCAGTCGACCGCCTCCTCCGCAAAGAAATTCGGGTGTACAAACCTTTGGACCTAAAGTTGGTACTGGACCATTGGTTTACCTTGTACAACCCAGAGGAGCAGGCCTTCATCCAGCAAAAGATCGGCTCCATCCTCTCATTGACAAAGATAGAGGTGAATTTGCCTTTAGTCCGGGCCATGCTTCAATTATGGGAAATCGAACCCGCTGCTTTTTTTATCGGGCCGCATGAGATCACCCCTACCCTGAAGGAGTACACCCAGTTGCTACAGGCTCTAGCACCGACTGATCAAATCTACACACCAGACCTTGAGGTCGGGCCAGCCGGTACCTTCAGCAGATTATTAGGCATCCGTAAGACAGCAGTCAACAAAGCCCTGGCAGACTGTAATGGATATTGCATACGTATGGATTATTTAGAAGCCTGGTTCATCGCCCGAGAGGACAATGGGGATAGGAAGGACATACTGTGTGGGGACCCCAAAACTTACAGACAGAGAAGGGTGAACGCTTTCATCTTGACAGCCTTCGCCACCATACTGTTCCCCACCGGGACCTTCTATATTCACTACCGGGTTGTAGAGCTGGTGACCCAATTTCTGGAGGGAAGATCTTACGTCCCGGCTCTACTGGCTGTACAGATCCAGAACTTGAATTTCCTCAAGAAGAAAGGCCATGGGATCCTTCGCTCAAGCCTCAACCTTCTGCTGATATGGTTTGTAAGCCACCTTAAGTGCTTCGGGCCGAACATGGTCCGAAAAACCTTAGCCCAGCAGGTAGATCTCGTAGACTCATGTATAGAAAAGGTGAAGCTACCCGACGACCTTACCAGCCACAGTTGGGTATAGGTACTTAGAAGTTTCAGTGCTGAGGATATTCTGTGGACAGCCAGGTGGAGCTGCTGTGACAAAATCATCTTGACCTGCAGAAACTTCCAAGCAATACCTTTAATCGGAATCAGCGGATGTATTGGATATCACCCCAACTCAGTGGTCCACCAGTTTGGTACCATCCAAGATATAGTTTATCGGCCCTCGCTGGAAGCAGTCACCTTTGAATACCAAGATCCGAACTTGTTGGAAGCCGAGAAGTTTGTTAAGTTGGCAGAGGTCAAAGCACTTTGGGAAGCCAGAATTAAAAGCCCGAATGTGGACCTCGGGGAATTAGATAGCGAAGTAGGAAAACACCGAGCCACCAGAGAGTTTGTAATCCGCCAGCTATACCAGACAGGGGAAAGAGCATACCGGGTTCCAGACGTCACCCAACCAAGACCAAACAAGATCAATCCAGAGACAGAAGTATACCGAGAATAGGTCAAGGCCCGAATGGAGGTATACTTTGAAGCTGCAGATCATAAGAAAGACATCTGGAAGGGACGTTTCAAAGAATCCGACCAAAGGAACAAGGCCTTGGAAGCGCAATTGGAGAAGACCCAAGCCAAAGTCAAAGAAGTAGAAGCTGTCATGAATGGGAAGTCTGAGCCTCCACAACAGAAGACTAAAAGAGCTAGGAAATAGATCATTATTTGTAATCTTTTATTTTGATTATCGAACTCCAAAATTTTCAATATTAATAAAAGTAAATTTTCAATATTACATTGTCAATCAATTGTCAACCCTTTTATTTTTAGCATCCGCGTGACACATGCATATCATTTTGCATACATCACACTAAAATAAAAAACAAAATGCGCGCCCAGGTATCAAGGTAGCTCCCAAGCAACCGAACCCTCCCAGAAGTCCAATTCTCACACGTTCAAGAACAAAAATGGCCAACAGCAGCGACAACCGCAACAACACCAATGCTGAAGCTGCCTCGGACTCCAGGATTATGTCCCTAGAACAAACGGTCCAACAGTTGGCTGCCCAGGTTCACCTCTTAACTGAAAGCATCGGCCTCCTACGCAACACTCAGCCAACCCAAGAAGAGTATTCAGGGGCCAGGAAGGGGAAGGCAGTGGAGGGACAGCCTCCGGAATATGAAGAGATCAATTTCCACCTTAACCCGGCCTTCGAATATGAGCCGAAGGTCAACCAGGGGCCGACCTCCGATGACCTAAAAAGGGAAATGGAAGAGAGGCAGAAGGAGATGGAGAAGCGACTCTTCCAGCAGCTCCATGACAAGATGAAAACGATTGAGGGCCCTGATGGTTTTGAACAAGCCGGGATCACCAATCTCCAGCATACAGGGAAGAGGTATACCCTGAGAAGTTCAAGACCCCAGAGTTCGAAAAGTATGATGGGACCGGCTGCCCCAAAATGCATACCAGGCTATATGCCCGGAAAATGAGCAAGTATGCTCAATACGACCAGCTCGTGCTCCAGACATTCCAAGACAGCCTCACAGGCCCTGCACTGGTCTGGTATGCCCACCTGGACTTCAACATTGTCAACACCTGGGAGAAGCTAGCCCGAGCGTTTTATGACCAATATAAGTTCAATATCGAAGTCGCCTCATCTGTAATCGACCTGGGGAGTCTCCGAAAAAGGCATGCTGAGCCATTCAAGGAGTATGCTCAGCGCTGGAGAGCCCAGGCCGCCAGGGTAGCAATCCCGATATCTGAGAAGGAATTGACATCCATATTTGTCAATACCCTGGACAAGACCTACTTTTCACACCTGGTAGGCCAGACCTCATCCAGTTTTGCAGAGGTAGTGGCTGCGGGATGCAGGATTGAGAATGCCATCACCACCGGCAGACTCCAAACAATGGATCCTCCTAGGGTCACACCGACACAAAGGCCTTTAAGAGGAAACAGAGCTAAAGAGTCCACTGTCAGCACGGTCCACTCCGGTAAGGCAGAAAAATCTGGGACTCGTGTGACATTCCAAACCACGAGTACCCCAACCCAACAACCCATGACAGGTCACGCCCAGGCCGCCAGGGCCCCAAGGCAGTTCACTCCAATCCCCATACCGCTCAGTCAGGTCTTCGCTCGGTTGAGGGCAGACAACTTGATTAGTTTCGAGCTCCCCAATGACCGGTACAGGCCCAAGAATTTCGACTCAAGCCTCAAGTGTGACTACCATATGGGACAAGAGGGGCATTCTACAGATAGGTGCTGGAGGCTCCGGCACAAAATCCAAGACTTAATTGATGTAGGAATCATACAGCTGGATTTCGTGAATGCCCCAGCACCCAATGTCAACACCAATCCACTGCCCAATCATAAGCCCACCATTAATATGATCACATCTGAGGAGTCGGTTCCCAAAGAAGCCCCTAGGCAGAATACGACGAAGCAGCATAAGAAGCAATCCCATCAAGCTCTAGAAGAAGCATCAAAGGCACACATTAAAAATAGGTGGTTAGCCGGAGACCCAACGGTCGGCACTTTGGGAGAATCACATGGGAGATTTCAGTATTTGGTAAATTATTCTTATACCCCGACTGAGCAGGGGGCGCCTAGTGGATGGGGACCAGAATTTGAGAAAGAAGACAACCCGTCAAAGGAAAAGGGGAAGACTATTAACATGATCAACTCTCATCAGAAGCCCAGGGTTATACAGTGCTACGAGGGACAATCAGCTGAGATACAAATCCTAAGAAAAAGATATGTATTCAATGTCCCGATAGCGGCAGAGAATTACATGGCTGCACCGTTCGACTATCAGGCCCTCGAACAAGAGCGGCCTCCTATGGTGGGAGGCATCACCCGCTCTAGGAGATTATACGATCCAAAGTATAAAGGCCCGACTAAAGAACCTAATGTGGAGAAAGGAGAAGAAGAGGAAAGGGGACTCGCTGCATTCACAAAGATGGTCAAGGCGAGTGAATACAAGATCATGGAACAATTAAATAAAGTTCCAGCACAGATATCACTCTTCGGCCTTCTCACAACATCCAAGCCCCACAGGGAAGCACTCTTTAAAGTGCTAAAACAGATTCAGGTCCCAAAGGGCATCGCTACAGACAAAATAGGTCACGTGGCGGACTCCATCTTTATAATGGACCAGATATCTTTTTCTCCGGAAGAGCTAGGAGAGGAGGGAGACCAACATACCAGACCATTATTCATAGTGGTCAGGTGCAATGACATCATTATCTCCCGAGTACTCATCGACAACGGATCATCCCTCAACGTTTGCCCATTAGCAACGCTCGACTTGTTGGGGGTCTATCCAAGCAACATAAAACCTAGCTCCACGGTGGTCAGAGCTTTCGACGGGTCAAAAAGAGACATAGTGGGGGAAGTGAACCTACTAGTAGAAATTGGTCCACAAGCATTCCACATCGCTTTCTAGGTCCTCGACATCCCAAGGTCTTTCAACTTGCTTTTGGGACGACCTTGGATACATGCTGCTGGGGCCATCCCCTCTAGTCTCCACCAAAGGGTCAAGTTCATTGCAAGCGGGCAGATAGTCACAGTATTGGGCGAACAGGATTACGCCATATACAAAGAGACTGCCATACCTTATATTGGGGAAGAAGGTTCAGAAGACCTGGGGCTGCAGATTTTCAGTGAAGTGAACATGGTGACCAACAAGGAGGGCCATCAGTTTAAAGAGGGGCAGCACTGGACGTTTGGACTAGGGTACATTCCTACGACCGCAGAAGAAGCGCAAGCAAGAGGTGTCAAAGGCAGAATGAAGGGGAAGCCGATCGACACCCATATGTGCATTCCACCTCTCCAACAATCTTTCCGAAAGGCAAACATCATTCAAGAGCTTCGGATAAATGAAGAGGATGACAGCAAAGGGAAGTCAATCCCCCGCACGTCCAACTAGCATCCGGCTCTGAACAATTGGTTTTGTTATCCTATCAGTAGCGCTAGGTTAGCTCGAAAGTAGAGAAAAATTATTAAACAAATTTTATTAAGACTCTTTATCAAATTCAACTACAGTTTGTTTTTCTTCTTATATATATGCTTTCATTTTTATGTTACTCAGATCTCCTACCATCGAACATCAGGGATATTTCGCGTAGGTAGAAAGTAAAAACGCTAATATCGTTCCCAACGCTGCTGGGTCAGTTGTTGAAGGCGATATCCTAGACCACGAAATAATACAAGAAAATTGGCAAAAACATGAACAAAGTAGAATCTCGATCGACGAGCCTGTGGAGACAGTAAATCTAGGAAGCATGGAAAACCCTAAGAACCTCAAAATCGGAACCAGTTTGAGTGCCGAGCAAAAATGTGAGATAACCGAGCTATTAACGGAATATGCGGATGTGTTTGCCTGGTCATATGGTGACATGCCAGGGCTAGGCCAATCGATAGTGGTTCATAGGCTTCCCACAAGGGAAGATGTCAAACCTAAAAAACAAAAACTGAGAAGATTTAGGCTTGACATCTTGCTAAAGATTAAGGAAGAAGTCAAGAAACTACTAGAAGTAGAGTTCATTGAAGTATCCGACTACCTAGAATGGGTAGCAAATATAGTCCCCGTTATGAAAAAGAATGGAAAAGTACGCGTATGTGTAGACTTCCGGGACTTAAACCAAGCTAAGCCAAAGGATAACTTCCCCCTACCTCACATTGATGTTCTAGTAGACAACACTGCGGGAAATCATCTCTTCTCATTCATGGACGGTTTCTCAGGATATAATCAAATAAAAATGGCTGAAGAAGATAAAACCAAAACAACTTTCATCACAACATGGGGAACTTTCTGTTACAAAGTCATGCCCTTTGGTTTGAAAAACGTCGGGGCAACGTATCAGAGAGCCATGGTCGCAATACTTCACGACATGATGCATCGAGAGGTTGAAGTATATGTCGACGACATGATAGCCAAATCTAAAGAAGGAGAAAGCCATATGGATATCCTAAGGAAATTATTTAAACGACTGAGAAAATTTCAGCTCAAGTTAAACCCAGAGAAATGCACTTTCGGGGTCACGACGGGGAAATTGTTAGGGTTTGTCATAAGCCAGGAAGGGATTAAAATCGATCCTGACAAGGTAAAGTCTATATTAGAATTACCTTCCCCACACTCCGTTAAAGAAGTGAGAAGCTTGCTAGGAAGATTAAATTATATAGCTCGTTTTATCTCACAGCTCACCGACAAATGCCGGCCATTATTCCGTCTATTGAAGAAGAACGCCACAATAGAATGGGACGACGAATGCGAAGAGGCATTCAGGACAATAAAAAACTATCTTATAAAACCTCCGGTCTTCATAGTCCCGAAGCAAGGAAAGCCCTTGTTCTTATACCTTACTATACTCCCTAAATCTATGGGATGTGTATTGGGGTAGAAAGATGACGAGGGAATGGAGCGTTCCATATATTATCTGAGCAAGAAGTTCACAAATGGGGAACAGAGGTACTTAGAGGTGGAGAAGACGTGTTGTGCTTTAATTTGGGTCATGCATCGACTAAGGCAATACATCTTTTACTACCATATTGAGCTGCTGACAAAGCATGATCCCTTGAAATACTTGGCAAAGAAGCCAGCTCTGATAGGGAGAATCTCTAAGTGGAAAATGCTCCTATCCGAGTTCGACATCACATACATAAATCAGAACTCGATGAAAGGGCAAGCCTTAGCTGACCAATTAGCAGAACACCCTGTCGAGACAGATTCCCAAGAACTACAGGCCCAATTTCCATATGAGAATATATTGACAGTAGAAGATATGCCAGTAGAAGACTTTAGGATAGAGCAGAACCCGAAATGGAAATTGTTTTTCGATGGAGCCGCCAACGTATTCGGTTGTGGGGTTGGGGCAGTATTGATATCCCTAGATGGCACTCAATTCCCTGCAGCGACAAGACTTACATTTCCATACACCAATAATATCGCGGAGTATGAAGCGTGTATTATTGGCCTCAAAATGGCCTGTCAAATGGAAATCCGCGAATTAGAAGTATATGGAGATTCGTCGCTCATCATACTACAGACAAAAGGGGAATACAAGACTAAAGACCCCAAACTGGTACCGTATCATCAACACTTGACAGAGCTAATTAAAGAATTCAAGGCAATCACTTTCACATACATCCCGAGAACTTAGAATCAGTTTGCAGATGCGCTAGCCACACTAGCATCTATGATCCAGATAACAGGGGGAGCCGAAGTTCAACCGATGAAAATAGACATCGAAAGTCGGCCCACCTACTGTTTAATCATTGAAAAAATACAAGATGACAAGCCCTGGTATCACGATATCAAGACTTTCCTCAAAGAAAGTAAATACCCTAAAATGGCTAGCAAGAATGACCAAAGAACACTCAGGAGGTTAGCAAGCCATTTCCTATTAAGTGGGTCTATACTTTACAAGAGATCATCTGATACCACCTTGTTGAGATGTGTGGACAAAAATGAAGCATGCGAACTAATGAAGGAAATACATGAGGGAGTATGTGGACCCTATATGAATGGCTACATGTTAGCCCGAAAAATCATGAGGTTAAGATATTATTGGTTGACCATGGAATCAGATTGCATAAAATATGTCAAGCACTGTCATCTGTGTCAAGTCTACGCAAACCGGATAAATGCTCCGCCCAACGAGCTACACTTGTTATCAGCACCATGGCCTTTCTCCATGTAGGGAATCGACATAATTGGCCCAATCACTCCGACAGCATCTAACGGCCACAGATTCATACTAGTAGCGATTGATTATTTCACCAAATGGGTAGAAGTGTCATCATATACCAATGTTACAAAGGGGGTAATAATCCGCTTCTTAAAAAGGGACATAATAGCCCGATATGGAGTTCTTGAGTCCATCATCACCGACAACGGTACCAATCTCAACAACAAATCGATGACGGGTTTATGTCAACAATTCCACATAAACCACAGAAATTCAACTCCCTACCGACCTCAAATGAACGGGGCAGTAGAAGCAGCTAATAAAAATATCAAGAAGATCATCGAGAAAATGACAACAAGTTACAAAGATTGGCATGAAATGTTACCGTTTGCTCTCATGGCTTATAGGACTTCAATAAGAACATCTACGGGAGCTACCCCTTACTCATTGGTATATGGTACAGAAGCAGTGCTACCAGTTGAAGTTGAAATACCATCATTCAGAATCCTGTCGGAAACTCAGCTAACTGAATCAAATTGGGTAAGGAAGAGGCTTGATCAGCTGAATCTGATTGATGAAAGAAGGCTTACCGCACTATGTTATGGCCAGTGTTACCAACAAAGAATGGCCCAAGCATTTAACAAGAAGATGAAACCTCAATACTTCAAAGAGGGGGATCTGGTACTAAGGAAGGTTCTCCCGAATGCCCAAGACTCCAGAGGGAAATTTACCCCAAACTATGAAGGCCCTTATGTAGTGAAAAAGGTTCTGTCAGGAGGTGCTTTGATATTAACTCAGATGGATGGTCCGGAATTGAGAGACCCCATTAACACAGATGCTGTAAAGATGTACTATCCTTAGGCAAGGGAATTGAAATTTTGCCAATGTTTATGAAAGCCAATGTTCGATATAAATTTCGTTGAGTCGAGTTTTCACTTTTTGCAAGCAAAGTTAATATCCCTAAATGATCAACAATCCCAATCGGTTCTCATCACAACAAATATTCCTAAACACATTACACACCACTTCACCAATGAAAGATAAACACTAAAATGATAATGAATCTTAATATAGTTTGTGATATAATTCTATCTACTTTTGAGCATTAGAACATAGTGCATTAGTAGAGTAACATTACCGTCAAAAGAGCCATGTGCATAAAGAAAGGAAGCACATCAAGATTTTCAACCCCGTGTCAAGAAAAGAAGAAGAGAAGCAGAAACAAGCTAGCCCGAAGGTTCGGTTGTTTAGTGGTTGTCCACGATAAACTGACAAGCATATTAAAATAAATGACTATCATCATATCATGAAAGGCATCACATCATTTAGCTCAGTCAGTAGAAAGCATATTCAGAAGCATAAGATGAGTCAGCCCATAGTTGGGCACTTGTCTAAACATTCCTTTTAATAGGGTGGTCAGCCCAAAAAGGGGCACTTCCCTAGATCTCTTCTAAGGTCAGCCTATAAAGGCACCTTTCTAGATATCATTTTTAGCTTAAGTTAGTCAGCCCAAGATGGGCACTTTCCTAAAAAAATCTGTTCTCAAGGTCAGCTCATAAGGGCACTTTTTGAGATAGTTCAATCAATTATATCCTAGGTTAGTCAGCCCAAGATGGGCACTTTCCTAAAAATCTGTTCTCAAGGTCAGCTCATAAGGGCACTTTTTGAGACAGTTCAATCAATTTTATCATAGGTTAGTCAGCCCAAGATGGGCACTCTCCTAAAAAATCTGTTCTCAAGGTCAGCTCATAAGGGCACTTTTTGAGACAGTTTAATCAATTCTATCCTAGGTTAGTCAGCCCAAGATGGGCACTTTCCTAAAAATCTGTTCTCAAGGTCAGCTCATAAGGGCACTTTTTGAGACAGTTCAATCAATTTTATCATAGGTTAGTCAGCCTAAGATGGGCACTTTCCTAAAAATCTGTTCTCAAGGTCAGCTCATAAAGGCACTTTTTGAGACAGTTCAATCAATTTTATCATAGGTTAGTTAGCCCAAGATGGGCACTTTCCTAAAAAAAATCCGTTCTCAAGGTCAGCTCATAAGGGCACTTTTTGAGACACTCTACCATAGGTTAGTCAGCCCAAGATGGGCACTTTCCTAAAAATTTATCTCAAGGTTAGTCAGCCCATGAGGGGCACTTTTCTAGATTCTCCCGATTAGTTAGCTCTTGGGGCACTTTTCGGAAATATTCTTCCAAACAGTTGCTAGTCTAACAAGACGCTTCTATTGATAGGTAGCCAGCTCATAAGGGTGCTTCCTAAGTAAATTTTCTTTCCAAGGTTGGTAGTCTAATAAGATGCTTCCTATCATCATTTCTTCCACACAATGCTTGAGGTGTTTCCTCTCGCCAATTAGTCAGCCCATAAAGCACTGTTTGGGGAGGGAACATTACTCTAAATTGTTAGGACAATCTTAAATCGTGGGATTATTAGCTCATGGAGCATTTTCCTACCAAAAAAACCAAATTCTAGATAACCAGTCAAACCAAGGCGTTATTTATTTAAGAGGCCAAAAATGGCGTCTTTCTTATCTTTGTAGTTAAGTTTTTCAAACTTTACTACAAAGAGGAGCAGCTGTAAACACCCCATTTTTGCCCTAGGAATGAATAATAATCAATAATAATCAATTTCCAATTTTTCTCTAATTTAGCATAAATAATAAAAATATTCAAAAAATAAAAATAAATAGAAAAGCACATCAATTTTGAAAAATGATTTCAGAAATGGCAATAATAAATAGTAAATAATTTTTGCAAATTTTTGAAATTTCAAAAAATACAAAAAAATAAAAAAATCGCATTGCATATATGCAATTTGCGAAATTAGAAAAATCAGGAAAATGGGTTAGCCCAGCTGGTCCGGACCACGGGCTAAGGCGCGTGCAGGGGGGCTCGGTCGCAGGTTCGAATCGCGGGGGAAGCAGTTTCCGCGTTTTGAGTTTTTTCACTTATCCAGGACACGTGGCAGCATCCGATTAGCTGGAGGAAACGCACGCGCCGGGCGCGTGATCGTCTTCTACCTCAGGTCCGAGATCGCCGGCGAGGGGAAAAATTCAAATTTCGGCCATTTCGATTCGATTTTTTGCACAAATCCAACAGATCTTCAACAGAATTGAGATAAACATCATCCAATTGGAATCAAATCTCAACAAATCAAATGATTTACATGAATCGGAGTTGGTTTATTTAACCATCGATCCGATTTGCTTCGATCGGTGGAAATCCGAGCTTATCCAGCTCGATTTCGAACGCCTATAAATAGAGGAGGAGGGGAGGAAGCCAGATCACAAATCACAATTGAGAGAAAGTGAGAAAAGAGAGCAAATCGGAGAGCATCGGAGGAAACCCAAAACCGCGAACCGCCGATCGAAGCCAAGCCGCCACCAGCAGGAGATGTTCTGGGAGCAAACCACCGTCACCATTGGATTCAGCACCCTCGAGAAGCTAGGATTCGATACCTCACCCGTGACAAAAGATCGCCGGAACGCCGTGAACGAGCATCTTCCACCACTGTGTCCGACCGATCCGACCCGACCCGCGCACCAACCCGGATCCAAGTAAGTCAGATTTTTCGGATTTATTTTATTTATTTATTTTTATCCCGATTTTATTTATTATTTGTTATTTATTTATTAATTTGTTATTTATGTTTTATTTATATTTCTATAAATAGGAAAATGTTAGAAATTATATTTTTTTTAGGATTTAATAATTAAAAATATATATAATAATAAAAATAAAAATAATAAAAATGTAGAGAATAATAATAAAAATATTAGGAAAATAATAATAAGACTTTAGACTTTAAAATAGGATAGATAATAACTTAGGATAAATTTTTTAACAAAAATTCACAAAAAAATTATGAAAAATTAATAAAAATTATAAAAATAATAAAAAACTATAAAAATCATGAAAACTCATAAAAATTGTAAAAATTGTAGAAGACTAAGGAAAAATCGAAAAAATCATAAAAATCATAAAAAAAATCATAAGAATTACAAAGAAAATCATGAAAAAATTAATAAAAATTCAAAAATTATAAAAATAGAAAAAAATAGAAAAAATGGATTTTATCACTTAGAAAAATCATTTTCTCAAATAAATCCAAAATTGATGTTTTTCCTAAAAATCATTTTCAAAGATCAAATTACTAAGCTTAGGTTTAGACTTTTTTAGAAAAATCCCAAAAATGTTAAAAACATAAATCAAAAGGGATTTCAAAATTAAAATTCACAAACACACTTAAAATTTTTCAGAAAAGCGAACTACGGCTTGTTTGATCATGGATAGCAGGTACGTAGGCACCCATTCGGGTCAACCCATAAAATGAAATAAAAAATCATTTTCTTGAAATAATTCAAAAACATAATAAAAAGTAACAGAAACAAAATAAAACACATTTCTAAATAGGAATAATTTTAGGAGATTAGTTGGTAACCATAAGGTTTTAATAGGTTAGCCTCCGGACTTAGAAACTCTGGTTTTCCCTTTTCCTCTTTTCAAAAACGAGAAGGGGAAATAACGACGACTAGTGGTCCAAATTAAGACTAATCCGCTCCTTTAGTCTTAATTCAATATTTCCCAACAACAATTGGGTGGCGACTCTAAAAATTAAACGAAATTCCTAACTCAAGTCGAGGATCTACATTAGATGAGCATAGGGTCTAGTCTAGATCGGATTAGGAATGGGAATGCAAAAAATTAGACTCGACAATAAGACAGTTAGAAATAAAGCAAGACTTGTGGTGAAAGAATATTCACAAGAAGAAGGTATTGATTTTGACAAAACTTTTTTATGCGAACACTAGGATGAGATGAACCTAAAACCTAATCGGATGGAAAAGAACCTTAGGATCGTCTTGAAAACTAGCATAACAAAACTTGACCCTAATTCGCGATCTTGATTAGAACCAAAGTTATAATAGGGGTTTTAATCGCCACAAGTTGCCTTGATAAGATCAGATTGAGTTCTTGATAAAGAATGAAGAAGAATTCTTCAATTTCATAAGAACGGTATCTGCCTCAATTCAACCCCAAAAGACTATTTATAGTCCTTACAAATAAAGGAAGCAAAAGACAAAAGAAAACACAAAAACAGAAAATAAAGGTTAGCAACCTAAAATCCTAAGCCGGCTAAGTAGGCCGGTGGCCGACATCTTCAAAGCCGGGTAGCCTTTAAAGGCAAAGCCCTCCCATGTAGCCTTCAACGTCTTCCATGCAATGACGGCTTTCAAGCTTAGAAATTCTATTTGCTACTGTTGCTCTAAGCTTTGATCTTCATTATTATTATTGGAAATGCTTGATAAATGGAAAATGATCTTT
Organism: Laguncularia racemosa; assembly: GCA_037954665.1. NCBI lineage: Eukaryota > Viridiplantae > Streptophyta > Magnoliopsida > Myrtales > Combretaceae > Laguncularia > Laguncularia racemosa. Next base: position 2,768,354 of record JBBMOL010000078.1, on the reverse strand, counting down.
TCATTCGTTAGATTTCTCACTTTGGCCAACTTTAATGCTTGGTCCTGATGATCTTAAACAAGTCCATTTAAAGCGTGATCCATGCGTTTTGTCTTTGCCCTTGTCATTGGTTTTCTAATTCCTTCCAATGGATCATTGGAAAGAGTTGGTGCAAGTTGATTCCTATCATTCCCTCCCTCTTCAAAAGGATTCGTCCTCGAATCACCTGTATCATACAAAGATAAATCAGTAACATTAAAAGTAGCACTCACGTTTCTATAGTTGCTAGGAAAGTCAATCTTGTAGACATTGTCATTTATCCTTTCTGACACTTGGAATGACCCATCTCCTCTAGGTTGTAACTTGGATTTTCTTTGTTCAAGAAATCTTTCCTTGTGAAAATGTACCCATACCCAATCGCCAGGCAAAAAACAACCTTAATGCACCCCTTATTAGCTTGCCTTGTGTAATGCTCATTCTTCTTGTCTATATTAGCACGAACTTTGGCATGTAAATCCCTAACAAAATTGGCCTTCTACTTTCCATCCAAATTAGCAAATTCATTAGTAAGCAAAGGTAAGATATCTAAAGGAGTTAAAGGATTAAAGCCATGCATAATCTCAAAAGGTGAATATGACGTAGTAGAATGAGCAGTTCTATTATATACAAACTCAATATGAGGCAAACAACTTTCCCATTGTTTTAAGTTCTTTTGAATAATAGCATGCAACAAAGTAGTAAGTATCCTATTAACTACTTCAGTTTGCCCATCCGTTTGGGGATGTGCAATAGTTGAAAATAGGAGTTTAGTCCCGAATTTATTCCATAAAGTATGCTAAAAATGATTTAGAAACTTAACATCTCAATCGCTTACTATCGTTCTAGGCAATCCATGCAAACGTACTATTTCCTTGAAGAACAAATCAGCAATATGTGTTGCGTTATTGGTTTTAGAACATGTAATAAAATGTGCCATCTTACTAAACCTATCAATAATGACAAATATGTTATCCTTACCACTTTAAGTCCTAAGCAACCTAATTACAAAATCCATAGAAATATTAGTCCAAGGTTGAGTAGGTCTAAGCAATGGTGTATAAAACCCATGTGGCTTTACTTTAGACTTTGCTTGTTTACAAGTTATACACTTATCACAAACAGATTGCACATCATGCTTCATGTTAGGCCAATAAAAGTGCTCATGCAATATGTCTAAAGTCTTTCGCACACCAAAATGTCCCATTAAACCTCCTCCATGAGACTCCTTAGCCAGTAATTCACGTAAAGAACACATAGGCACACACAGTTTATCTTTCTTGAACAAAAATCCTTCATGTCTATAATACTCTCCATATGCACATTTAAAGCATGCATTCTATACTTGGCAGAAAACAACATGATTGATGTACAAATCTTTAATGAACTCAAAACCAAGTGATTTAGTTTGCAAGGAAGTGAACAATACATACCTTATGGACAAGGCATCAGTAACAACATTTTCCTTCCCATTCTTGTATTTAATCACATTAGGAAATGTTTTTATGAACTCTAGCCACTTAACATGTCTTTTCTTAAGCTTACCTTGGGATTTCAAGAACCTTAAGCTCTCATGATCAGAATGAATGACAAATTCCCTTGGCTATGAGTAGTGTTACCACGTTTGAAGAGTTCTTACTAATGCATACAACTTTTTGTCATAGGTAGGTTAATTGAATGCTGCTTCACTAAGCTTTTCACTAAAAAAGGTAATCGGTTTGGAATCTTGCATTAAAACAGCCTCTATTCCAACCCTTGATACATCACATTCAACCTCAAAAGCTTTGTCAAAGTTAGGCAAACACAACAAAGGAGCGTTAGTCGATTTTTCTTTCAAAGTATTGAAAGCTTTCTCATGCACTTCCCCTCACCTAAACACAACATTCTTTTTAACAAGTTCATTTAAATGTACCACAACAGAACTAAAGTCCTTTACAAATCTCCTATAGAAACTTGCTAAACCATGAAAATTTCTTACCTCACTTGCATTCCTAGGTATAAGCCAGTCCCTAATCACCTTTACCTTGTTTTCATCTACCTTTATTCCCTGTAAGCTTACAATAAATCCAAGAAAAACAATGGATTAAATACAAAAATCTCACTTCTACAAATTAACATATAATTGATTTTCCTTCAAAGCACTCAAAACAACATGCAAGTGTTTAACATGAGCATCCAAATTTTTGTTATCTACTAAAACATCATCAAAGTAGATTACAACAAATTTCCTAATGAAAGAACACAAAACATGATTCACTAGACTCATAAAGGTGCTAGGTGCATTGGATAAGCCAAATGGCATGACTAACCATTCATACAACCCATATTTTATCTTTAAAGTCATTTTCCATTTATCACCTTCCTTTATTTGAATTTGATGATAGCCACTTGTTAAATCAATTTTAGAAAACAGAAATGAACTATGTAACTCATCAAGCATATCATATAATATAGGGATAAGATATTTGTACTTTATGGTGATCTTATTGATGGCTCGACAATCAACACACATGCGTCATGTTCCATCTTTTTTAGGAACCAAAAGCACAGGAACCGAACATCAGCTAAGACTCTCTCTCACGAATCCCTTTTGCACCAGCTCATCCACCTACCTTTGAATCTCTTTTGTCTTTTCCGGATTAGCTCTATAAGTGGGTCTATTAGGGATTGATGATCCCGGAATGAAGTCAATCTGATGTTCAATACCTCTTAAAGGAGGTAGTCCATCTAGAATGTCCTTGGGAAACAAATCTTCAAATTCCTGCAGTAAAGACACAACCACATTGGGCAAAGAGGAGTTAAGATCATTAGTTGAAAAATAAACATCCTTGTACAAAAGTACAAGTAATTGTTACCTTGCCAACATAACTTTCTTAATCTCTCCATTTGTAGCAAAAGCACTCACTTTCTTACTTCTCTCCTTATTTTGATCTCCACACTTTGAATTTCTTCTCTCTTCACTACTTTTCCCACTCTTTTTCACACTCTTTTTATCACTCTTTTCTTTTTCTTGTGTACTTACTTTGTTTTCTCTCAATTTGCACTCTTCAACTATCCTAACTTGATCCTCATATGCCTCCAAAGTTTTGAGAGGTGTTAGCATAATGAGTCGGTTATTCATCACAAATTTGTACATATTCTTGTACCCATCATGAGTGACCTTTCTATCAAACAGCCATGGATTCCCCAAAAGAAGATATCCAGCATGCATTGGTGCCATATCACAAAGAACCTCATCCTTGTAGTTACTAATGGAAAATGCAACTAAAACTTGCTTTGTCACCTTAACTTCACCACATTCATTTAGCCATTGCATCTTATATGGTCTAGGATGCTTTAGTGTAGGTAGGTGTAATTTCTCAACCATTAAAGAACTCACAACATTGGTGCAACTACCACTATTAATAATCATGCTATATACCTTATCACTCACATGGCACCTAGTATGAAAGAAGTGCTTATGTTGTTCCTCATCAACATCTTCCTTAGGTTATATGTTTAGAGCACGCCTAATGACCAACATCTCTCCTTTCACAAGACCCTCTATATCTACATCACTACATTCCTCCAAGGTGACATCTCTTCCTCAATTGAATTGACACTCTCTACATCACCATTATCCAAAACAACCATAACCTTCTTGTTTGGATATTGAGATGCAATGTGCCCCAATCCTTAATTCCCGAAACACTTAGTATCACATGATCTAGAAGAGGATTTAGTTTCGGTTTTACCTTTAGAATAAACAGCTATTTCCTTAGCCTTTACATCTTCCTTTTGCTTAGAGGCATCATTGCTATTCTTCTAGTTTAACTTCCATGAAGAGCCAGAAGTGAAGCCATACCTGAAGGTACCCTTAGACTTTAATTGCCTCTCTACCTTGATAGCCTTATGTAATAATTCCTCCATCTCCACATAATGATGCAACTCCACCACATCAGTTGTCTCTCTATTTAGGCCATTAACAAATCTAGCCATTGTTGCCTCACGATCTTCTTCTATGTTAGCCCGAATCATAGCTACCTCCATCTCCTTGTAATAATCCTCAACACTTATGGAATCTTGAGTCAGCTCCTGCAACTTCCTATACAAGTCTCTATAGTAATGACTAGGTATAAACCTTTTTCTCATTACTACTTTCATCTCTTCCCATGACCGAATAGGTGTCTCACCATTTCTTCACCTACTAACTACAAGCTGATCCCACCAAATGCTAGCATAATCAGTGAACTCAACTACTACTAGTTTAACCTTCTTCCCCTCAAAGTAAGTATGACAATCAAACACATGTTCTACCCTTCTCTCCCACTTCAAGTACAACTCAGGGTCATTCTTCCCTTGAAAATTAGGGATTTTCATCTTAATGCTTCCGAAATTACTATCTTGCTTCTGAACACCCCTTTTACCTTTCCTAAAACTAGTCACATCAACATTAGACTCCTCATCTTCCCCTTCCTCATCCATACTCCTTTGAAAAGATTTAAGCTTAGAGGGAGACTCAAGATTATCTAACCTTCTATTTAAAAGTTTAAATTGATATTGGACAGCCTTCATAAACAACTTCATATCAGAATCCACATTATCTCCTCCACTTCTCATGTTTCACAACCTATAAAGAGTTTGTTAGTAAAAAGAGAAATTTCCTCTCAAACACTCCCTCACGTGTTTACACTCAAAAATATGGATTCGAATCACTCATGTTTCACTCAATTATGTTTTTTTTTTTTTTTGTATATCCAATAAACTTCCCCTTACAAGCCCTTTAATAAGAACCTTATCGATGACCTTATCAGACAGCAAGTAATGACAAAGTAAGATAAAGAACAAAGGAATAACTCTGTCTAAGCAATTTAAAGAAGGAATTTCGTATCAAACTCTTTTTCTTTTTCTTTTTTTAATTCAAATTGTGCAATAAGTATTGATTGCACAACTCAATCTTGATTTTTTTTATAAGAATTTCTTTTCTTCTTCTTCTTCTTTTTTAACTCTTTAGACACAAATTATAATTGCAGACTAAAAGTAACGAATCAAATCAATGAAGGACACAAACAAGATGAAATTTTAATGAACAAGAACAATAATGAATTAAAACTCAAGAACTAAAAGGATGAAAGATAACAATGAAATAATCAAATGATAGGTAACACTTAATTTTCAAGAGCCAAAGCTCTAATACCAATTGATACGAACCCTAAGCTGAGATGAACCTAAAACCTGATCAAATGGAAAAAGAACACTAGGATCGTCTTGAAAACAAACACAATGAAACTTGACCTTGTTGAGTCTAATTTTTTATTTTTCATTCCTAATTCAATTTATACTAGACCCTATGCTCATCTAATATAGATCATCGACTTGAACTAGGAATTTCATTTTATTTTGGAGTCGCCACCCAACTGTGGTTGAGAAAAAATGAATTAGGACTAATTGAGCAGATTAATCCTAATTTGGACAACTAGTCAACGAAATTTCTTTTTTTCACTTTTGTGAAAGAGGAAAGGGAAAACCAGAGTTGCTGGACTCGGAAGCTAACCTATTAAAACCTTAAAGTTACCACCCTACTCTCCTAAAATCTAACCTTTATCCTAATGTCTTTTATTTTGTTTTTATTTTTGTTATCTTTTTATTATGTTTTTGAATGTTGTTTAAAAGCAACTTATTCTAACTATGGAAAATGATTTTTTATTTTTTTTAGAGTTGCCCCGAATGGGTGCCTACGTACCTGCTATTCAGGATCAAACAAGCCGTAGTTCGCTTTTCATGAAAAACTTCAGTGTGTTTGTTAATTTTAATTATGAAATTACTTCTGGTTTACGTTTTTATCATTTTAGTATTTTTTGGAAAAAAATCTAAGACTAAGCTTGATTATTTTATTTTTGAAAAATAACAATTTAAGGAAAAACCAATTCTGGATTTATTTAAGAAAAGCATTTTTCTAAGTGATAAAAAAATTTATTTCCTTACTATTAACTAACCTCTAATATTCTTATTATTTGTTATTATTATTATTATTTTATTATTTATTATTTATTAATTAATAATTTTTATTATTTTATCTACCCTAAACTAAACATAAAAACCTAAATTCCATCATTTTTCTTAATATATATATATTTTTTATTTTATTTTATTTTATTATTTTTATGATTTTTTATAATAATTTTTGTTATTTATTTTATCCTAAACTAAACCTAAAAAAAAAACTAATCTAAATTCTAACATTTTCCTAATATTATTATTTTTTTAAATTATAAATAACAAATGAATAAATAAATAAATAATTCAAAAAAATCGAAAAATCCGAGTTACCTGGGTCCGGATACGGATGCGGGTCGAATCGGTCGGGTCGGTCGATCACGGCTATTGGAGGTGCTCGTTGACGACGTTTCAGCGACTTTCGAAGAGGTTGAGAGGTCGTTTCCTAGCTTTTTAAGGGTGGGGAATCCAATAGTGGTGTCGGTTTTCTCCAGAAACGCCTCCTAGTGATGGTTCGAAGCTTGGTCGGCGATCGCAGCTTGAGGAACTCTGATGAGGCTTTGATTTCTCTTATTTTCTCTCTTTTTCTCACTTTTGATCTGTGCTCTGGCTTCCTCCCCTTGATTCCTATTTATAGACGCCAGAAATCGAGCTGGACAAGCTCGGATTTCCTCCGATTGAGGCAAATCGGATTTCGGTTGAAAAACCCATCTCTGATTTGTGTAAATACTTCGATTTGTTGCGATTTACTTCCAATTGGATGATGTTTATCCTATTTCAGTTAAAGATCTGTTGGATTTGTGTAAAAAATTGAATCAAAATAGCCGAAATTCGATTTTTCCTCGCCGGTGACGATCTCGGACGTAGGAAGAAGAAGATCACGCGCCCGGCGCGTGCGTTCGTGTCGACCAATCAGCTGCTGACACGTGTCTTGGGCAAGGTAAAAAATTGCAAAACGTGAAATCTGCTTCCCCCGAGTTTCGAACCCTCGACCTGACCCCTTCCTTGCGCGCACGAGACCATGGCTCGGACCAGCTAGACTAGCCCACTTCTCGGTTTTTTTTATTTTCGCAATTTGCATATATGCAATGCAATTTTTATTATTTTTGTATTATTTTGAAATTCCAAAAATTTTTAAAAATTATTTAACTCCTTTTATTATTATTTCTACAATTATTTTCCAAAATTGATATATTTTCTCTATTTATTTCATTTTTTGAATATTTTTCCTATTTTTGCTAAATTAGAAGAAAAATTATAAAAAATTAAAAATTGGTTATTATTGATTATTATGGTCAAAAATAAGGTGTTTACAGACCTTAATTCACAATCTTGATTAGAACCAGAGTTATAACAAGGGTTTTGATTGCCACAAGTTACCTTAATAAGATCAAATTGAGTTCTTGATAAAGAACAAAGAAGAATTCTTCAATTTCATAAAAATGGTGTCTGCCTCAATTCGACCCCAAAAGACTATTTATAGTCTTTACAAATAAAGGAAACAAAAGACAAAAGAAAACACAAAAATGGAAAATAAATGTTGGCTTTCAACGTCGGCCAAAGGCCGATAACCTAAAATCCTAAGCTGGCTAAGTAAGCCGACGACCTACAGCTTCAACGCCGGCAACATGTAAAGGCAAAGTTGGCAGCCTTCATCGTCTTCCAACCGGCCTTCAACATCTTCCATGCAATGACGACTTTCAAGCTTAGAAATTCTATTTGCTAGTATTGCTCCAAGCTTTGATCTTCATTATTATTATTGGAAATGCTTGATAAATGGAAAATGATTTCTTCATCCCTTAGATTTCTCACTTTGGCCAACTTCAATGCTTAGTCCAGATGATCTTGAACAAGTCCATTCAAAGCTTGCTCCATGCGCTTTGTCCTTGCCCTTGTCATTGGTCTTCGAATTCCTTCTAATGGATCATTGGAAAGAGTTGGTGTAAGCTGATTCCCATCACTTTTGCTCCAATAGCTAGATTAAAAGCTATTAGATTATTGCTAGCTTATGCTTGTTACAAAGATTTTAGATTATTTCAAATGGATATAAAAGTGCTTTTTTAAATGGATATATTAAAGAAGAAGTATTTGTTAAACAACCTTTAGGATTTGAGGATCCATTAAAGGAAGATTATGTTTCTAAATTATGTAAGGCTCTTTATGGTTTGAAACAAGCTCCTAGAGCTTCGTATGAAAGATTAAGTGATTTTCTAATCAAGAATGACTTTTCAAGAGAAAAATTTGACACATCTCTTTTTATAAAACATTTTGATAAAGATATTTTAATGGTACAAGTTTGTGTCGATGGTATTATTTTTTGTTCTACTAATAAAATATATTTCAAAGAGTTCTCAAAATTGATGCAGGCTAAATTTAAGATGTCTTTGGTGGGAGAACTAAACTTCTTCCTTGTATTACAAATCAAGAAAACTTCTCAAGAAAAGCATGCTAAGCAAATGCTCAAAAAATTTAGTTTTGAAAAAGTTAAAGGAGTTGCTACTCCTATATCAACTTCAATAAGGTTAGATCCAGACATTTCAGATAAGAAAGTACATGAAAAACTTTATAGAAGTTTAATTAGATCCTTGTTATATTTAACTGCTTCTAGACCAGACATTTTGTTTTCTATTTATGTTTGTACTAGATTTCAAACAAGTCCAATTGAAACACATTTAATGGAAGAATTTTCAAATATATATCTTACACTACAAAATTAGGAATTTGGTATCCTAAAAATCAAAATATTGATTTAATAGGATATTGATCCACTGTGAATGTATAGATGAAAATATGCGCAAATTCTACCAACAAGTGTATTGGATCGAATCAAGTAATAAAGTAGTAAGTAGAGTGTTAATCCCACAAGGATTAATTAAGTACTAAACCTATATCAAATTCTATTATTATTTAGGCAATGGAATTGAGAGAATTAACTAATCAACGACTAATTACCTTAAATTGTTACTATAAGCAAAAAGAGAATTGCCGTTAAAGATATATCAATTAATAGTGAAAGAACAAAATCTACCCTAATTTCACTAATCAAATTGTCTTCATGTTATAATAATTCGTAACTATGTGGATATTCATAAGAAATTGTCAGAACCTCTAATTCTTTTCCAAGTGTTAAGGTCTCAAAACCCCAACTTAATTCATTAGCTCTTGCTAAATGGACTCTAATCTACAACTATAAACCTTCCAGTTATATGATTAACTAATTCCTTAAATTAATCCCTCCTAATCCCTTAGCGAGAGATTAACTAGAAACATTGGATTAATCCTTTGGTTAATTTCTAATAAGATTAAATAACATCGCTTCCGTATATATTATTACATCTTAATTAGGAATTCCTATTAAACCTTAAATTCCCTTCCGAGTCATTAAAATTTCTATAAACTTGATTCAATCAAGAAACAACAGCTTATAGTATAGGAATTACTATATGAATTTTCCACATATCTACAAATTGTATGACATGGATACAACTATCATCTTAGTTGTTTTAGGGTTTCATCATATCCCCACAAAGAAAGCTTAGAATGTCTTGGAATTGATAACACAAAAACAATTGATGGGAGTAAGTGCAATGAAATTCATATTAAACAAAAATTGATTACTGAATTTCATAAACAAATAAAAGTTTAGAGATTACTAACTCACCGATCAATAAGCACAATTCGTCAAAGGAACAACTCTCTCTTTTCTTTGTTAAAACTAATCTCTAGGTTATTAGAATAGCTAAAAAGATCCCCCAATCATCACAAACCAAGCATTTCTATATCACTTATCGCTTGGATCTCAAAATTGGCTCAAAGTCGGCTTAAAGCCAGTGGTGTAACTTGGATTGTAAGTTGGTGGTGTAACTTAAAGGTCAGTTTATCTTCCAATGGATTATAGGCTGGCTCTAGGCTAGCGACCTTCAATTATAAGCCAACTCTAAGCCGACAGCCTTCATTCCAGTTAGCTTTAAATCTTCTTGGCCGACCTAGATTGATCAAGTGTCCTTCAATTGCATAAAACTCCTCTAAATTACTCGTATTTTTACCCTAAGTCCTCAAAGACCTGAAATATCACAATATGCATAATTAAGTACCATTTCCTTAGAATTTTTATAACATTAATGAAAATTTAACATGATTCGCACAATAAAATATGAGTATAATGTGTCCTTATCGACTTCCCCACACTTGAAGTTTTGCTTGTCCTTAAGCAACTTGAATAAAACCAATGGAGAAATCTGTCATTGAGAATATAATTTTTTTTTATTTCACAAATTCAAGCATCTTTTGTGTTATAGCTCATGAGTTAAAATTCCAATGCCTACCGCTCTAGCTATACTAGAATATGTAACTAGAGTATTTTGATTGAAAACTTTGTAGTTAATCTAAACAAAGCAAACTTTTAGTCCTAGTGTTTAGCAAATGAATTCTATTTCAAAAGAAAATACTCGGTGCAACAAAGAAAAACACTCATTTAAACTTCATTAGCTATTAGTAGGCATATAATCCTTATAATCACTTTTCTAAACAAGATAACAAATAGTGAAAGAATATGGTATCCACTCTTTCTCTAGAATTTCTCCCTTTTCATTACCAGTCTTATTTCACTTATTGATTTGCATTCATTTTTTATTATTATTTTTTTGTTTAGGTACTAAACTTTTGCCTTTCCACCCATCTCGTTATGGTGAGTTCATTAAGTTGGCACATCTCGGGCTCATCACCCAAGTGACCAAGTTTTAAAGAGACCCCTATGGACTCTTTCTCATACTAACTTTCAAGATTGAGTACTCTTAACTCAGTTATTCGAGTCATTAGAGTATTTATTTATTTATTTATATATTTTTAATGTGAGTTAAGACTCTTTTTATAAAGGATCACTAAGTGAAAAGTTTCTTCTTTGTCTTTCACTAGGTGTTAAAGTATTCTCTAAGAAACTCAAGAGAGGATATACAAGCTAAATTCACTAGAAAGTAGACCTGCTTGTTTTTTTCCACTTAAGGACTCGACTTAGTCTTAGATTTCAAATTCAAAAGCTAAACTTAAGGTAAATTTGTTTCTTAGAGATTTCACTACTTAATTTCGACTAAGTAGTCTAGTCACAACAATTGGTGAGTAAGGCACCAATTCAAGTCAAATTCAAATTTACCACATAAGCTATCAACAACATTGAGTACTATCTCCAGATTTCATCAACATTTTGAAAGATACACTTAAGGAAATACATGCTCAGAATGTGTGAAATTATTTCCAAAATTCAGACATCAACCATTATACTCAACCGTATCCCATTATCCCCTCCCCACACTTAAATTGAACAGTGTACTCATTGTTCCTAATTCAACTCGAAAATAGGGAAAAAATCAGATTACAGAAAAGGAAAAACCGGTACTTCCCCGGTGCCAAGTTTTCAGTAGTAAAAGAGAATTCCAACCATGATATCATTTAGAGAGTCATCTTGTTTAGAATAGCCCTATGTCCACAAGCACGAAGGAAAACAAAAAGAGCAAGGACATCATAAAAAAGTTTTATCCTAATGTACCGATTAGTAGCAAAAGATCAAAAGTCTACCCAATCAAGTGGGTGCTTGATAAAGAACAAAAACATACAAAAAACAAAGTAAATAGAATAAAATAAAATAAAAACAAAAGAAAAATAGGAAGTGTGCAGGGGCTCTAGCTTTCTGGTTCGGTGTTGTTAGTGTCCTCACTAGAAGTCTCATAATGTAGCTACTCTACAGTTGTTAGTTGGATGCAAGAGATAGCATATTTCAATATGTTAAATAAGGTGGTCTTGGACTTCTTGTTCTTCTTCTACTCATTTTAGATTTCCTTCTTGACTTCCCTAATTTCTTGCCTCAATTGCTCATAACCACTGGCAGGAGGAGCAAGATAAGATGTAGAAGCTCTTTTAGCAGGAGGCATTTCATGAATTTCCTCATCATCATTTGGATTGAACCTGTTTGCTATCTTAGACAGCCCACAAGACCTAAATGGTCTAGCAGAGATTCTCTTGCACTCTATACCTTCATCCCCTTCAAGTTGCCTAAAAATCCCCATTCCTTTCAATAGTGCAATGATGTAGCCTCCGCAAAGAATAATCTATGTTCTTGTATCATCCACTTGCCTATAAATAAAGTTAGCCGCTTCCACACCAAGATTGATTTTGTACCCAGAAAATATACTGTAAAGATAAAACATATCAAAACCGGTAACCTTACTGTGACTAGTTTTCTTATAGTTGATGGTGTGGGCTAGAATGTGATGCAGCAACTTATGCTCCACAACTGCAAAAGTAGAGGCAAGGGATTTGGATAGTATAAAGTCATCTCTCCTAGGTTAAATCATCTAAGACCAAAAGATTTCAGCATTCATATTTTCAAGCCAAGAGTTTGGTAATTCCACGTTAGGTTCTATATCATCGTAGAGCCTTAAGAAGAATCCAATCTGCTTTAACTCTATCGTATGAACTTCTCCAAATGCCTGGACAAGAACTTGATTGTGACATTCTTAAAGGTTAGTTCCTTTATCTCAAATAGCTTAAACCAAGTCTTATCTTCCACATGCCGATGAATTCTCTCATCCATCTCATACTCTAGTAAAAGTCCCCAATCTAAATACTTATGATTCATGAATGTCATATTGAGTAGCTTTTTCTTCCTCTTCTAGGCATATTCCTAATTAGAAAGCAAATTTCTAGTTCTCGAAGATGATGGCTCAATGGTCTTTTGCTTCTTTCTTCTTGACTAGAACTTTTTAGGTAGCATTCTTGATGTTGAAGAGTTACCTAAAAGCATGAGAGCAAGAGAGTGAGTGTGTGCGTGAGATTTTAAGGGGAAGTGAGGGTGTACGTGAGAGCAAGGGAAATGAGGAGATGAGAGGGAGAAAAGAGACCACATGCAAAGAGAAACCCATACATAGCTTTCACGGTTTGCAAGAAGAACCAATGGTAACGATAAAAACAACCAATGGTAACGACAAGAACAAAAAGAGAAAGACATGAAGCCCAAATGAAGAAAAATCTACGATTTTTACCTCAATAAGGTGCATGGAAAAGAATGAACTAAGGCCTGATGCAAACATCCTTGTCACCAGAACTTCCGCTTTTCCCCTCTCCTAGGGGCATAGGATCCCCTTGAACAAGTCTCACTAACTTGTTTTCTCCTCTGGAGCCCATGCCACAACAAGGAGCAAGACACCAAAATTGGAGGGGTCGAGTGACCTTGGGGGATCACTACTCCCCCGACGCTCCTCTTACGCTAGCTAAACATCATGACAAAATTTTTGCCAACACTCCCCATGTTAACTAAATGTCATGACAACATTTTTTCCGATGCTTTAAAGCCACATCCACATTCCCTCCAGAGGTGACAGACTGAGTTTCTGCATCATCTAGGATAGAGACCACATCTCCAAAACAACCACTCTTCAAGGTCGCCACCTTACTTCACTTTAGGGTCTGCTGCAATTACATTAAATTGCTGGCTTGGGACTTTCTCCTCCCCTCGACCGTAGTTTGGGTGAGACCAATCTAGCTAGCAGGTTCGATCCCCCTAATGACGATCCCACCTCCAGAGGGTCTCTTAGCTCTAAGGGGTGGCACTTATTTAATCCCCCTGATGTTTCCATTAAAATTTTATGAAGAACAAGCCTCCAAGCTATAACCTATGAGTTCACCCTTAAGCCAACCCTATCTTAGATGCTAACCCTTACCTTTACCCTAATCCTCCCTAATGTGCCCACGGCATTGAATCCAATGTTTAAGCCTTTAGACATTTCCATACCAATGCCTAAGAATGCCCACATCAAGTTGGGAGTGTCAAATGGCCTCCTATTCCCCTCAAGAGCCCATAGTAGGACCTTAGACCAATGTTTATCAAGCGACATCAATTTGATGGGCTTGGTGTGTATTCACCCAATGAACCTAGAAATCCGGTGCCTTAGACGTCTCAATGACTACAAACTTTTCTTTCTAATCGTACACCGAACACACCAGCCCATCTATTAACTTTACCCTAAGTCGACTAAATAAGTAAAACCACCTTTAGGACGACCTAGACCTTTTCACTCCATAAAAAAGCAAAAAAGCTATAAAGTAGGTCAGACGCCATATAACTTACACAGGTTCTTGAATGCCATTGATAGAGTGTAGCCATTTAGCACGAACTGGTAAGGATTAACGTAGTGGTAGTTGAAGAACTACTAAAATTTGTTAAAGGGCAATCGCAACTCGAACTTGAGAAACCTCTTATATATACAAAAATGGTTGCTCAACATCAAAGCAACACATTCATCTTCCCACAAAGCTTAAATGACCTAATCTTCTAAAAGCGGCACACAATATAAAGCAATCACATCCACATCAGTCTCATCAGCAAGACACTTTACCCTTACTGGTTCCACTTCTGATGATGATGGCTGATCATAGCTTAGGTAGACCAACCTCCAATCCTCCCCATCATTAGGATAAATGTTGAAGGCTAGCTCCTCACAAACTTCTTTATTACATTCCTCCTCAAACGACATAAGGATCTCACTATCCACTTCTTCCTCTATTGCTACTATCACGTGGGGTCGACTTGAGGACCTAACCTTGTAGCCTAATACATTGGAGACGATCCTCTGTATGATACTAGAAAGAATGTGGGAAGATGAACTCGACATGCCTAAAGTTGTAAGAAGATGTCAAGCAAAGCGTGTGAAAATGGACATTTTTGTGTCTTCTATAGGCAATTATAAAGGACATGTGCATTTTCTTATATGGTTTAAAATTGTACCACATGTCACCTAATAAAATGAAGGTTTGAGATTATTTCACCCCTACAAGTACCTCAAACCCCATCATGCCACATCGCCTGCTACATTAAATGTATAGATTTGACATAATTTGAAAACGAAAGATGAAAAGACAAAGACGTCCACAATAAGCCTTTCCACCTTCCTCGAAGCTCAAGGTTGACCTTCAAAGCAAAGAGGTTATCTACTACGGCTCAACTGATAATACCTAGCCCTAAGCTAACACCACAGCTTAAATACCCTGCTTCTCATCTCTAGTAGCTCATACGAAATATCTCGTTGATTGTTGGACATTGTGGCTTTAAGCCTTAGAACGTCGAGGTTGACAAACCCCTTCCCTAAGTCAGATAGGTCCTTCTCAAACCATCATAGGCTCGATCATCTCATCTTAACCTTCACTTCGGTAAATAAGTGAAACCCAATCTCTACTCTCATTAGTTCTATGGTACTAATGAGAGTAGGGAGGGCAAGTGTTATATGCCTATTTTGGCTTAGGCTCCCAAAGCCAATTTTACTCCAGCTTGGCCACAGAATAAGAAAGTGCCTAAAACTATTTAGGATAAAATAGGAAATTAATTTAAATTGTTTGAAGAACACGTCAAAAGTGATTATTTTCTATTATAACTAGGGCATCTTGAAGGAAGATTCACTTCCCTAAAATAAACCCCCCCCCCCCCCCCCCCCCCAACATTATAAAAGGAGGTCTCACCATCTAGGTAAGATCATCTGATACCCTTTATACACTTTGATTACCTTACCCTTACACTACATCTCTAACTTAAGTGTCAAAATCCAAGTACTAGGTATATCTCTAACATATTCAGTAGCTCACGTTTGTTTATCTTGTAGGTTGAACTCCACCAAGCCCATAAGTGTGATTTAGCCTAAGATCACATTGAGGTAGCAAGAGTAATCAATAGAATATAATTTATCTTTTTTAAGCAAAAAAAAAAATAGATAGTTTTTTATCTTTAATTGAAGTATTTGGTTTATAATTAATATAATTTTATGCATACTTAATTTTATCTTTTATAATCTTAGAAGAAGCCGAAAAATTATTTACTTTTTCTATATCACAAAATACATGTGCATGACTATTTATTTATTGGAATTTGTTGTTTCAGTATGGAAATGAGAATATGTATCTATTATAATACATAATTTCAAAAAACTCTTTTTAATTGTATATTTTTGGTATTACCTTTTTCTTTTAATATTACTTTTTGTGTTAGCTTTAGATTTTTTTTTTTCCCTCAAAAGCCATCGTTGGATTTAAAATCAAATTATGAAACAAAATATATAAATAAAAATTTAGTTCAAATTGAAAATAATTGCCTATGCATATTGGAAGTGACTATTGTTCTATATATTACATGATCATTAGCTTCTTGTCTTTTTTTTTTTTTTTTTTTTGCCTTTTGAATTTTTTTCCTCAATACACTTTATGCAAAATGGTATTGATGGAATTGCGAATGATGGGTTACAACCTTTCTATAGCTTAAAACAAAATAACACAAACTTTAGCATATGGAGTCGCGTTTCCATAATTTAAGGAATATAACCCTTTTTAAATAATATAACATTTCAAATAAATATACAAAAAAAAACCATCAACAGTAATACAAAAACAACATGTAATATATATTTATATAATTAAATAGCAGTATTTACACCACTATAATCATATTTTTATGAATATAGATTGTTAAAAAGGTTAGTTGTGATAATTTTTATGTAAATTTATTATTTTCTTTAATATTGGGTGTGTGTATGTATATATATATATTAAAATAAAATCCATGTACAGCATGACCATTAATTAGTTATATGGTAAAGGTAAAAAAACATGAACTCAAGAAAGAGAGAGTTTATGCAACAATATGAATTGATAATGCATTGAATGTTGAAATTGTTGCCCAACAATGACTATCAAAGGCTACTTAAAATGTCAAACTTGTCTTCCATATTATATTATATTATACCAGCGATTTACTTGTTTGCTTCTCTCTCTGTTTCTTTTCTTTTTTTTTTCCTTAAGCATTGGATGTCCTATTAAAGGCATAGCAAATCGAATCAAGCCAAAAAAAATTGGTTTCTAGCTTGAACACATTTCAAAATTTAGTGCACCAGTGTTCTTTAACTTTGTTAGTTTAAGCCTGATTTAAAGTGTTCCATAATGAGTTTGAATTTCACTTTATTGAACTCCTCTTTTAATTATTTAGAAAAATTAAATTTTTATTAAAGTTGAAACTCAAATAAAATTCAATGAAACTCGATTAAGTTCATGACATTTTTTAGCTAAATAAATTCGAGTTAAGGCTTGGTTTGATAAACTATTTAATCAGTTCAAAATTGACTTCAATTACACTCATATCAAACTAGATCAAATGTTGATTTCAACTCAAATGGTTTGTTAACTCATCTATATTCCTAATTATCATATGTATCATTATATAAGCCAGGAAGCACAAGCTTAGTTCTATCTACGTTAACCTTAATTTACATGGTAGAGGTGTTAACGCTTATCACAAAGTTAATCTAGCTACAATCCACCTTCAATTCTCCATTTTTAGTTCAACTTTAACGTTATGATTGATATTGATTATAATTTGGCCTTGATTTAATTTATGGAAATAGAATCTCGATACTTCAAAAACATTTTACAAAAAAAAAAAAATCCCAAGGAATCCAATTTAACAAAATAAGTTAGAGATCCAATTTTATAAGAAATTATATTTCTTAGAATTTAAGAAATCTCATTTTTCTTACGTCATTATCAATATTCCTGTTCTTAAAATAGTAATTAGCTATTTTAATAAAATTATTAAGCCCCCTCATCCTTTTACTCCATCTATCTCTTCCCTCTATCTTCTTCTTTCTCCTCCTTACTTATAATTCATTTATGTCAAGTTGATTAAACAGAAACAATGACATTCCGTCCATTGTTTGTAAATTATTAAATAATGAAATGTTAATTATATTTCAATTTGGCATTCCATTTTCGATATTTATAAACTACCAAATAATAGAGTGTTCGTTGAATTTCGAGAAGTAGATTTCAAGATTTAAAATCGAACAAAACCTCAAAGGTATTTATTGGACACAAAATAAATCAAACTAAAATCACAACACATGATTTTTTTTAATACAGTTTGCTTAGTAGTTATTGTTGGGGTGTGGCTCATGAATAGCTGTTAATATATATTCTCTTTTTTCAATTGTAATTGAGTGATATAACGAGAAAGGCAACGTGTTAATTATAGTGAAATTCTCTACTAAACGTAACCCTAGTTAAAGGGTAAACTAGAATAAAATATCTTGTTCCAATTTTTCTCCCTTTTTTAACTTTACTTCGTTATTGTGGGTCGGCCCTAAAATCTTATTGGAAAGGTCTAAACAATTTATGGTTTGACATAACTTAAAAAGGGAGGAATATGAGTTAAGTCTAACTCTTAAAACTCTAGCATTTTTACTTTTTAGTGATAAACTCTAGCAGGATAAAATATCGTGTTCCAATTTTTCTCGCGCCAGCCCTAACATGTTATTGGAAAAGGTCCAAACAATTTATGGTTTGACATAACTTAAAAAGGGGAGAATATGAGTTAAGTCTAACTCTTAAAACTCTAGCATTTTTACTTATTAGTTAGTAGCCCCGATAAAAACCTATACACAAATAATGGATAAAAGGCCTGCAATGACACATTATACATTAGTGTCAGATTAACTAGTCAAGTGAGAACCATTCGTTAATGAGTATTTATGAACTTGATTCATAAAAGCACTATTTTAACACTAAGTGTGATAAAAAAAAAACAAAAAAAATAAAAAACTTTCTTACTTTTTTAAATCTATCACATACTTCAATCAATATCAACATCATCCTTATCTGAAAATTATAAATACCTAACAATTGACCTAAACCTATTAAATCTATGATTCACTCATAAAATAATCTCTAAGATTTTCATCAAAAAGCTTAAGCCCCATTTGCCTCATTTTTGCAAGATATAAAGTATATTTGCTTCTAGTAGGGTGATCCATGATAATTTTATATTGGCAAATGAGACCTTTCAATTCCTTATAACGAAGCAATTTAGACAAATGTATTAGACACAAATCATTTATATATCAAAGTATAATGGGATTGCTTAACTGTTAATGATAGGGATCAAGTTATTAGATCGATGACCAGATCAAGAGCTCAGGTTTGTAGATAATGGTGCAGAGGATTTTGAGTTTTGAACCAAGTGAAGGTGAGTGTAGTGCAATTCCTGTTGGTGCATAATATCTTTTGGCAAGTCATTCATATCCTTAATATAAAATCCCTAAACACTAAAAATACTACCTTAAATTAGTTTCATCATATATTAATTTCCATTATATTGATTGTGAACCAATGGTTATGAACCTAATACACAATAATTGATGTTTTTAAAATGGGTTTTTAACGCTACATGGATTGATTAGGCTATGAAACATATCTCGTCTATGAGTTATAATGTGGTTATAAATGCTTAAAATGTCAAACCTTACTATATTCAATCATGCTATGAAATGTATGCACAAAACATCAATTGCTCAATTTCTCCCAATGATATCTTGTGTTGCTAACTCGCTATATCTATTCATTTTGGTGGCAATGTTTTTATGCATGTTTTGCAAAAGCAATTAGAACATGGCCACTTCGAGGATTATCATCATACTTGCTACTCTTTTGTGATGCTAATGTGCTACATGTTCATAGTCCAAAGGATATATTTAACAATGATTTATAAATAACCTTAATCAATCGTTGCAACTAATAAAAGGGCTTACCAATGCCTAGATATTGATATCATGAGAAATAACTTTGCAAACACTAAGTTGTGCTTGATTTCTGTTTTTATTCAAATAAGCAATGGAACTTGGAAGTCAATAATTATAAGCTATTGCAAGGAGTTTTCAAATAAAAAGTCACACTATATGCATTATGTGTTGACATCTTAAGGTTTAATGTTGATAGGGAGTACCAAGAATAATAGCCCATTCACTTTGCTAAATGAAATAAAGCTATAATGTAATAACTATTATCGGAGAATAGAATACATATGTAATAGGTCTATAACTGTTATTATGTCGTTTAGCTAGTTGTAATTGAATTACTATTACTTTGTTCACTTTAGAAAATAGACAAACAAATGGAATTGGAGTAGCCTATAAGAAGACAAAAGTACCCCTAATTCTTTTGTAACAGTCTATGCTACAAAACAACATAATTGCAAATAGAAATAGCCCAGCTTTGAAACCTATTCCTATTCTTCAACAAAATCCTATCCTCCAAGTGAAACATTGTTCTGAGAGGAAGGGAAAAAAAAAAGACAATTTAATCTTTCATTTGCTTATCAATAGAAGCAAGGAGTTTATTGATAGATAAGTTTCAAAAAGTAATGTGTGAAAGATTGAGCCTCCCTATCGGTAGAAGTTAATGGTGCTAAATAAAGAATTAAACAAATAAATGGGAAATTTACCGAAAAGCAAGTTTAATCTTTCATTTGCTTGGCTTGGCTTTTGAGGGACATTGTTCCTTGTGAAAAATTTAGGCTTCAATTTATTTGATTCTAAAATCAAGCCTTATTTCTTTTGCTCAATGAAAACAATATATACCCATTTTCACTTCTTTCTCTTTTGATCTAAAGAAGCTTGGTCCCTTTGTAATTTAACCCAAACTTAAGGCCACCTTTCTCATTCATTTTCCACAATTCAAATCTTAACTATTCTCATTCTTGATGAAAGAAACTATAGCTTTATCAATTCAAGATTCCAGCTAAACCATCTAATTTTCATACATAATCATGGGTCATTATTTGCTTAGCTTAAACTTTAAATGTCGATTTGCTTTGCAACATTTATGATGCATTTTGCTTCCTGGATTAAAGTTTGATTTTTGTGGAATGTGATTTGGCTTCATTTGGTTAGCGAATCATGCTCTTCTTCCTTATTCACACCAAAATCATGCATCAATGTAGCTTCTAGTTTGGATAAATACTTAAAAAAAAAAATTCACTTATTTATATGCACTTTTGCCTCAATGCCCAATTCAACCATTTAAGCCTAAGATTGAGCTCCTAAATCCCAATTAACCCTCCTAAATAAGAAGCATAGCTAACTAAAGTTGAGCTAAATTCTAGTAGATTGGTATATGATAGAGCCATTTTATACTTAATCTTTATAGTATGAAGTGTGTTAATTTATTATAGATTTTATAGAAATCATAAGGAAATGGTACTTAATTCTATTATGGTGATAAATCAGGTTAAATGGAGTCAAGGGTGCTAATTCAAGTAAATTAGAGAAGTCATCTACAACTTGGATCAAAGACAAGGATTTACACCGCCGGAGGAAAGTACATGGGCGTGTAGTTGAAGTACATGACCGTGTATCTGTCTAGAAGGAGACACGGCTTGTGACACGGCCGTGGTGGAAGACGTGGTGGCAGCCGTGGTGGAAGCTTGATGAAGCCGTGCCATATACTAAATAAGGAAGAGAAATTGTGGAACTTCGACCAGAGGATGACACGGCTTGGGATCTGGCCGTGGTTTAAACCGTGGTACACACTGGACATGGAAGATGATATGTGAATTAGACACAGAGGAAGGCACGGCTTGACCCACGGCCGTGTTGTAGGGCGTGCCAGGCGGACGATTATTTTCTTCTCGAGATTTACTTGAAAAAGGAAAGATATTTCCGTATCTTGCTAGCAAAAGATCACCCGCCATTCCTTTAACAATATAAATAGAACTAACCCTAAAGGGTTAGGAGAATCTTGGATCATCTTGGAGACAAGAAGGAAGGAAGGAAGGAGGCAGAGCAAGAAAACCGGGAACTGAGGCTTGTTATGTTTTTACTTTTAATTTTCGTTTTTATGATGAACATGTGTAACTAAGCAACTTTTTCTAGCCAAAGGGTCATAGAAGTTTGATTCTCCACGAATTGTGAGATCTAATTGATTTGTATTTAATCTATTCTTTGTTTTTGGATATTCATATATCTTCTGAACGTTTTGTCATTATTATCTTTATTGATTGGTATGAATTAGAGCTCTTCTACTCAATTGGCAAGTTAATATATTGTCAACTAGCGCGTCAAATCCGTAATTGTTTGATAGTTCTAGTCTCGGTGACACAATAACATGTTTGGTTATAAAATAGATGATCGAATTCATGTTATGGAGATGTATGATCTTGTTTAAATAGGTTATCTTATAATCTACTAGCATGAATTGGTGGTCTCTCTAGTTTTTAATGCTATTGATAGATTAAATCCTAAGAGCTTGTTTAGGATTGTCTAATCGATAAGAAAAGTAATCAAAGAGCTTGTTTTGATTATCGAAGAAGTACGGAGAGATAGGTTGTTAGAGCTTGTTAATAATCATAACCAGTTTATCTAGAAATAAGAATATAAAACATTTGTATCGATGATCAATTCCTAGAATTAAACTATCTTGATTCCTTTGGCTAGGCTTTTATCAATATTCGATTTTATTATCTTGTTTCAATATTATTTTGATTCACAAACAAAACGCCCCATTTTTCTTTTCCTCTTTATTCGTTTTGAATAGAAATATATTTAACCAATCCCTGTGGATACGACCCTACTCACTACTATACGCAAATCATATCATTGTCTAGGAGTAGGTTTTTATTTTTGTTGGATTCGACACCCATCCTTAAAAGCATGTATCTACACTAATGGCAACCCAAGGTCAAGTCAATTGTCCTTGACACAAAACCATATAAGAAATGTGAATAAGATTCTAAACACATAAGGAAAGATTTTAGTCAATTATTCCTCCCACAATATCCGAAGCAAATCTTGGAGTCATAAATCTACTTACCAAAGATAGCTCAGTTTCATCCTCTAAAAGTAGACGATAAGATCGTATGATAAAGGATTTCAATTTTTCATCCTCATATGCATTCTTTACACTCATTTTCATCCAAAACACTTGTGCTGACTTAAGTGTTAAAGTGGTCACACTGAAGTAACCTCTAGCACCTTTCATAGTCTAACTTTTCCCATTTTGTAGGTGATTCCAACCACCACTAGAAAACCTCAACACAACAACTTTGTTCATCTTTACTTTGAAAACATGTTTTTAATGTCCTTTAACTTTTGAGAATGTATAGTTATACTATATATTTAACATTTTGCCTTTAAAAATAATAATATAGCAATAAATATAAATAATTTGTAGATTTGAAAGTATCAAAAACTCATATAATTTGACCCCTAGAGCCTTCAATGGAGGCTAACAACCACCTCATGACACATAAGTGGTGACCTACTATAGTTGCATGATTGTATTCATTAAAACACTTTATGTATTTTACTTTACCATAAATATTTTAGCAAAAATTTGCATCAATCTACCTTTTCATTATGCTCAACTAAGCATATATATGTTTTTTCTATTAATGCACAACAAGTATTCAAATTAATTCTAGTACTCATAAAGAGAGGATGTTTTATAGGCATCCTAAATTTTATAAAATGATGGGCGAACAAGATCACAATAATGCAAAAAATCTTATTTATGTGGTTGAATTAGTGGGCAATTTGTGTATTTAAGATTTATATGTTAAGGTATACGATAACCTTACCATGCTCCTAATCAAGATACTAGAAATGTTAACATTATATATCCTTTAACCTCTCATGTACCGTAATTTATGAATACTCTGACCATATTAGAAAAAAATGATGACATTCTTGAGCATAATCCATATAAGATTAATTTGTCTGGTTTACAAAGATAACCTTAACAAAGGTATTGACCAAGTTTTGCGAGGTCCACTTGTTAACAAAGATGAAAAACTTATACAAGAAGTAAATGTTCCTACTAGCCTTTTTAATAATTTTATGATCGACACATCATTGTATTCACCCCCACCAATGTCGCTACATAGTATGCCCCAGAGAAATTGCAGTGCATAATTGTCTCATGCTAAAGTCGACTAACATGTACGTCCAGAACTTAGCTCCTTCATAGGGTGAGTAGTAG
Source organism: Laguncularia racemosa (assembly GCA_037954665.1). Lineage (NCBI taxonomy): Eukaryota > Viridiplantae > Streptophyta > Magnoliopsida > Myrtales > Combretaceae > Laguncularia > Laguncularia racemosa. The sequence continues at coordinate 2,744,528 of JBBMOL010000078.1, read as the reverse complement.
TAGTCATGAAACTTTTGAGAAATTGATCAAATAGCCCCAGATGTTCTATGTTTTGGGGGATAAAATGATGATAGGGATGGAATTCACAAAGACAGCATATTTGGTAGTATAATTAAGATATACTACATTAAACATTACAACTAGTTTCGTGTTTCAAGAGTCTAATAAGGGATTATAGTCATTTTTTTATTCCATTTAGAAAGGAAAAAAGAGTGTAGATGGTGACTTTGTTCATGCGAAATCACATGCATACTAGATTTATAATTTCTATAACTAAAGGCTCACACACTTATGCTAATCTTGTGCTCAATTAAAACCATCTACAGTTTGACCTTAGCTAGATGGCTCAATCTTTTCTTAATCAGGCCAACATGAAGGTTTCCATTTTTTATAGAACTACTATAACTCATTCGAGTTTTTAGTAACAAGGAGATGGGTCTAAGATGACAAGAGAAGAGTAGCCAAGACTGTATATGGTGATTAGAACACTTCATGTAGGGAATTACACAACTCTTGAATGCAATACAGTTGAGTAACCTAATAACTCATCACATTCAAATTGCTTGGCCAATCAAAAGATATAAAGAAGTGATTTTTCCCATGAGATGTTTAGGATTTTTATTCCAAAGGCATGAGCCTTTAGATACTACAGGCTTGTCGTCTACATTGACGGTATATTTTTGTAAGAGAAATATGAGTGCTATTAACTGCATGTAACATAGATGGTGCTAATCACAAAGTCCCTATAAGATTTACACTAGTTAACTATGATTCATATGCTTCGTAGTCTTAGATTTTCATGATAATTGGTTGATGTGTAATGATAATTTATGACTTATAATATTTTTTTTATTCAACACCATTGGCTACTATGACTAAAATCCTTCTTTACTATTTAGATAAATCTAGGATCCACAAATATATCGATCCATATACAACATGATAGCGATTGTTCCAAAGTAGTATGGGCTAGATAGTGCATGTTATATGCTCGCACTTTCATTTTTCTATCTACTTTTGTAGGTGCCCGTACATGCTCTTTAATTGCAATATGCAACCTAGCTAATGTGGTAACAACAAGAGGCTTCTTTACAACATGCTGGGAGGAAATATCTTTGGACCCTCTTGCCATACTTATAACAAGCTAGCTTTTTAAGCGTATTGATTGGTCATTTTTTCAATCGTATCAAATTATAAATTTATTAACTTAAAGAAATCTAACGACCTAGCTAGGCAAGTGTACCTATCCAATGTAGTATAGATTGCAACAGGTGTCGTCCTAAAGAATCTTAAAAACAATACTACTATTACCATTTTTTACTATCTAGTCTAAATCTTAATATGAAATTAATAAATTAAATCATTGATTAACTAATCTAATAACCCTAAGATTAATTAGAATCACTGTAATAAATGAATTTAATCACAAAAACATACCATTCATCTTGATCCACTCTAAACCCTAGCTTTCTTATAATAATGTACTAATTAACAATTTGTTTATGCTTTGCACCGTAGGAATTCTCAATTAAACTAATTACTCCCTCAAGTTAATTAATTAATAACCTTATATGGAATAGTGGAGACCCCTCCCTCACCATCGCTCTACAAGATTTCATTAAGTTCATAATTCTCAAATAAAGATTAAATCTTTATGTAGAAAATTAAAGTTTTCCTACTTCTAAGTAAAACACACAATCTTTCTATTCATAAAAATCTATCCCATTAGATGAAACATCTTTCTATCTAACAAGAATCAGACATGTAATTAATTTGCGCTTATAAATTAATCACATAGCAGTTAAAATACATGAATAGATACAAAAGCATAAACTTTTCATTAATCAATAAGTAATTCAATTACATGGTTTAGAGTTTCAAAAGATGTAGGGCAAATAAATCTACCCGTCCATGGAATTTACTATAATCACGACAAATCTAAAGAAATAATAAGAATTCATGATGAAAAGAATAAATCCTTGCAGACGTTTTGGTGATTTTTGATGATGCTCTGGCGATTCTTCTCTCCAAATGCATAATTTTGCTCTCCTAGGGTTTTTAGAATAGTTATGTGAAAAATAAATCTAGATCCCTAATTTTCGTAATAAAGCGAGTATTTATAGTATAAGAAACAAGCTAACATGCACGGCCTAGTGCACGCACATGCTTGAGGCTGTGTACTTTAAAAAAAAGTGACATTCTGGCATTTCGGGTTCTGTGCGGCCTCCTGCACAGGCTCGGGGTTATATACTCTAGAATTCCTGCAGTTTTTTCTCTAGGCAGATTTCCTGCTTCAGCACTACTCTCTACACCACTTGTGCAACAACTAGGGCACAATTTCACAATACATTCTAATCACTTTTTGCTCTCCAGCACTGGCATCAACACGGTCATGCTGAAGGTTGTGTACAAGTGAAAATCACATTTTCTTATATTTTTCCATATTTCACCTCATTTTTACTTGAATCTTCTTTAAATCTTTACATTGCACTCTTTAAACCTTAAAATCAAATATTAAGCACTTAAGTGTCCTTTTCTTAATAAATTCACACAAATTTCATAAAAAATCTTATTCGGTAAATACTATAAATAAGGTTCTTTCAACACTTATCACATATCTTAAGTCCCTTTCATACAACTAAAGTCACATCTAATCACAACATTAGTAGAGATGCAAGGTAGGCTAGATGAGTGTAAGCAGTTGCTAGGTGTGAGACTTGATGTTTGCAGTGTCTCGAATAGGCAATGGACTCTCTATATTAACAAGGCCATTTAGGTCATTACCTTTAGGACTAAATAAGCAAACCTTTTGCACTACACACGAGCATATATTCTTTCACTCATAGATGGCATCGTCTTCACAAACAAACCGTTTAACATCATCCACTTAATGTTTGTACAATTGTTGGATGACTTTATAGTCGAGGGTTCGAGTGCTTTGTGTAGTTGTATCAACATTGTATTATATTGTTGATGATGTTGTTATCCTTCTATATTCATACAGTGTCAAATGTATATCACCATATGATAAGTCATTGACATGCCATTAGAGGCTACCTTTGGCATTTGTAGTTTGCTATGCATATTGTGAGATAGTATTGGGATGTGTTATATCAACAAGCATTGGAGTATATATGATACGATAGTTACATTCATAAGGTTTGTTATACATATTTATGTCATACTCCCCAATATGTAAACTATATAGATTCCTTGCATGCCCTATTCAGTTGAGATTATTGATGCACTACCCCCTTATTGTTACATTGGCAATGGTATTGACCTGCTCAATCATGTCCTTCTAATATGCTTTTATATAGTAAAGTGACACTTTCTTGATTGTGTTACATGGTAGCTTAGTGGGGTCCAATGGACCTTAAAACATATTGATGCATAAGCTTTCCTCTATCATATCAATCTTATAGGCAAAAATGAAAGGGACTAAGTGAGGTGTGACACAATTCATATAGTTTGCTTGTTTTTCTATGTAGGCAAGTGCTTTTGATCACATCAAGCTAACAACCAAGCTATAACAGTAATTGTGACTGCAAGGAGGCATCGACTTCATTGTCAAGGAGGCATGACACTACTGTTTTCCTATGTCCTTTGATTTCATTTCTTTATCAACTTACCACATAAAAGGTCATCTATACTAAGATTCATGAAATAAATTATTTTATTAAGCTCTATTTTACATTTTCTTTCCTCCCATAATGATCTTATTAACTCTACTATAGGATATTAGACAATTAGATATTAGTCCATTAACAGGTTTAGTAGTTGCAAAAATTAAGATTTTTAGCATTTGTATAGAAATAATTTTTAATTAATTAATTAATCAAGATAAAACTACAAACCAAGTGATACCAAAATAGAATTTTGTGTAGGGATTAATGTGAGGTTGGGTAGCATGGCTTTATGCAGTACTATTATTGCTTAATAGCAAATTGGAAAGATATCTACTTTAAAGTGAGTTCACATTTCCATGATTTTTACGAATATGTGTATATGTCACGAGATGGGAGGTTTTTATCTCCTAGGGTTCTCATGTAGCATTCGACCATGCTTTACTTTACACTTTTTACTCATATTCGAGTGATGAGCTAACCTTCTCTTTTTATCTTCTCAGGACTATTTTGAACCCTTTCTTCATTGAGGGTACCTCCATCGGCTTTGATACAATCCTTTTTTATATTTAAAAAGACAACTATCTCAATCAATTTCTGCCTGCTATGGCTATCATTGGTAGATCAATATTATTTTCCAACCAGTTTGCTCACAAAAGGCCAAATCTATCTTTAAAGCACCTTATCCCTTAGAAAAAAACTATCCTAATCACTTACATCTGCTCTAATGTCATGGACTATGATGTATACATTCAAAACCTTTACTAAATCCCATAATCTTTGGATTATAGCATTGATTTATAGGTTATTTAATATATATATATATATATATATATTAAATAAAAAATAAACTTATATTATAAAAGTGTAGTGGATCAATATGTACTCAGTGTACTTACAGTTACCTCAAACTACTACTTTTACTATAACATGAAGGATATAGCACCCAATCCATGCACCGTAGAATGGGAAGGCTCGATCAAGAACATTTCTCATTATGTTAATGAGAAGAATGATATAAAACCAAACCCATTGACAAGCATGCTCAAACTGATACCAACCGCAGCTAAAAAAACCATCATAATTCAAGTTTAATCCCGTAGGGGCAAGGGCAATATAGAACAGTAAGTACATAGTACAATCATAATTATCAAAATCGCGAGTTAACTCGCACATTTCTATGATTTTACGAGTTGGTGAGTACATTCTTAGTCAACTCACATGTAAAAACGTTTTTGAGGTAAAATCGTAGTAAAATCGCGATTCCACACGTGGAATTGATAAAATCGCGAGTCCAGTAGCGTTTTTACATTTTTACTACAAGATCTTATTCTCCATCAGCAAAAGGAGTGAAGAGGAAGTAACTCGAACTAGTTGAAGACGTGCAGCCCAAAGAAGCCTAGCCTAGCCCAGCCCAAAATTCAAGTAAATTTGTAGGCTATAGCTTTCATTCTTCGATTATGTCAGGCGTCACGGTATGTATGTGTACTATTTCTACCTTTCTATTTTTACTTTTTTCCATCGATTCCTTTTATTTAGTAGAAACTTAAATCTTCAAATAGTATTTTTTTTTTCTAATCTTGAATCTTGAGTGTCGATCTTATGTGAGGTAAATGTCAATCTTTAGGAGTTGTTGTTGTTGTTGTTGTATGTTCTGTTAGGGCCGGTGCACAAAAGAAAGTTGATGTTAAGGCTAGCGCTCACAAACAATAATAAAGTAAATTTAAAAAGAGGAAGGAAAAATAAAAGTACAAGATTTTATCCTAGTTCACTTGTTAATTAGGGCTATGTACAACAGAGAATTCCACTATAATTAGCACCTCACTCTCTCGTTTTTATCACGTAATTATAAGTGAAAAAAGAGAATATATAGCAATAGTTATTCATGGGATCAAGCCCAAACTTTTAATGAATAAATATGGGCTTAATTGCTAAAAACCTTCTAGTGTTTAGAGGCGCTGCCCCCTTGAGACCCTTGCCAAGGCGACTTCCCAGGACCCCTGCCTGCTCAGCGCAGAGCGGGACCTACGTGCTTTTTTATTGTAGAGGAGTATGAGGCACACCCCAACATGTTCGTTGGTCATCACTCACCGCTTGTCGATGTGTTGCGTTGCGTTGAAGTCTTCGTGTTTGTGTTCATCGATTGTCGATCTTTTTGTTCCTATTTGTGATCATGTTCGTGTTAAGCACTAATGTTTGATTGCTACAACTTTTTTTATTTTAATTAATATTTTTGTAATAGTAAATAAAATAAATGATAGATAACTTTAACTTTATAAGAATTTTTTAGATTTTTAATTTTATAGGAAATGTATAAATGTATTTATATTTCTATCTTTCAATATTTCATGGTTATAATACTTTTAAATATATATTATTATATAAATATTTTTTGAATTAATAATCACGAATGATATAAAAATTTACCTAATAATATATAATTTTGAAGTTTTTTTTTTGTTATAGTACCTTTTTTATTATTTACTTTTGATTAGTAGTTATTTGTCATTTTTTTATATATTATTCCTTTCTAATAGTATATCTTTGTTATCAAATTTTATTTATTAGTAATTTCTTAAAGTCACAATTAATTTTTAAATTTTATCTATTATTTTTTAGCTTTTGTATATATAATTAGGTGAAACTCATTTTATACATGATTTATTATTTTAAAAATAAAATATCTATATTATATAACTTATACTTGATTATCTATATGACTTTTATTATAAATTTATAATTTATAATTAAAATAAATACTGAATTTTTTTATTTATATTTTTTAATAACTATTATAAATAAATTTATAATATTTAAAATTTATTTTATATAAATTATAGAAACTTAGTTTCTATTTTATTTCTACGTTGCGATTCCACCATGTAAAATGATTTTGACAACTTTGATTACAGCTAATGTTACGAAAGTGTGTCCCCCGGTTCTATTCTGTCCAGTTCACGCTCCCACATACCTTTCAAACTCACAAAGTCGCTCTTGCGCTCTCCGTTGTGCTTGTGAGAGAAAACATCTGGTTGCCTTCCCAAATCGAAGCGTCACTTCGCCATTTGCCACCTCCTCTCCCTCCTCTCTCCAGTCAATTGAGTCAAACAGATGGATGCATTGAGAAAACAAGCGAGTAAGCTCAGAGATCAAGTCGCTAAACAGCAACAGGTCCTCTTCTCTAATTCTCATTGCAATTTGTTCTAATGTGATTTTTTGGACCCTTTAATTAGGGTCGAATTTTGTTTTACTCCTGCTGTTTGAAGTAAAGTCTAGTCACTATTTATCTATGTCGATGTTGATCTGGCTGCAATGAAATGTTCATTAGCTTGGGTTTATCGAGTTTCCCTTACAAAACGTTCTTTTTTGTGGTTACTTTAATAGAGCTCTTACATATCGTTCGTGTTCCGTTGATGGAAAATAGCTAATAGATTGGTCGAATTGATTAAATTTACTTCTGTTTCCCTTGTGCCCTCAACAATCACATTACCGCGATACATTGATGAAAAAGGCATAAGGTGGGGACCATATTAGATATTCGTCTTGTGATTGGGGCGAGGAGATTCGGATGGAGACATTAAGCGAGGACAGGGAAGTTTTATCTCGGATGGACGGACCCACTATATTCAGTGGAAATATTACGCCTTTTTATTTTGTTTATGAAATGCAGGTTTGAATTAAAGATGATACTGAGTTACCCTAATTTTGACAATATGCCCATGATAGGTTAAACTTTTATTAATCTCTTTCTATTAACATTGGATAGAAAAATTGGTGCTACATTATTGTTAGAAAACTTGGAGAGTACTGGTTTTTTGCTTTTGTTTTATTTGTTACGTAATTTGACCCAGATATAGCTTGTAGTTTGCCGGTTGTTGGGTTTACATGCACTAACCCAGGAATATATGCAGTTTTCAGTTCTTTAGTTAATCTGTTTTCTGGGTTTCAGGCTGTCATAAAACAATTTGGTGGCTCAGGCTATGAGAGCTCCGATGTGATGATCATAGATGAGATTGAGATGCAGAGACATCAACAGCTAGAGAAGCTTTACAGAGCTACTCGTTCTGGAAAGGTAAAGAGGTTGGAGTTAATATTTCTTTGTTCCTTCAATTTTTAACTATCAAGAACATTTTTAGGTTACATCTTGTAAGGACTGTAGGATTTCTATGATGGAAAGATCTAGTAACTCCTTTTCTTGTTCATTGTTGCATTTAACATCTTACGCAAATTGATTGGAATAAGAAAGACAAAGTGGATTACAATTGTGATTTACCGAGTGCATTAATGCATGAAAATTCTATTGTTAATAGGTCAAGCATTCCTTCATATTAGCTGCAAGGAGCTTGTTGATGGAGTTGGTTTCAGAAATGTGAAGTGATATGTTCCTGTGAAAGTTGTTTTGCACATCAAAAATTTACTGAAGGGACCAATTTCTCGTGCTTGTTAATATATCTACTTAGCTTAGCTTATCGGTTATTTCATTGGGGAAAATGTTTTTATTTGTGAGATGGTAACTACTGTGGAGAATGATGAGATATACAGAAAGTCTGTAAATGTCATAAAGCAAAAGGTTGACATTAGCAAGGTTTTGGAGATGCCTGGATGCAATTTTGTGGATAAATGAAGTTGTAGAGAAGAGAAGGAAAAAAAAAAAAAGAGGACTATAGTATAAGTTGGAAGGTTTTTCTGTCAGTCTATGTTCCCTCTATAGCTGTTGAGGTTACATGTTTTTATCAATGCAAAGAGAAGATAGGGCAAGGCAGTCTTCCCGCAAACTTGCTGTGGCTAGTGCCATGCAGTTAGGAATGCTTGCTTATGGTTTATGGACATGGATTTCAAGCATGATGGCTATTCCTCTTTGAGAAGCCAGGGATAAAGTGGATGCAAAAGTAAATCACCTTTGTTTGATTGGGTTAACTATATCTAGATATGATTGTGACTGAGCAATTAATGTTTTTGCAATTATTATTTCTTAATTTCAATATCTCCATTTACTCTTCCATCCAAACAATATCACAAGATAGTTTATCGTGCACCTGTTTTTACCCCTTTCAATTTCTTTCCATGCACCTTCGATGGTTTATCTGGATGTTGGGCTATGTGAAAAGCAAGATAGTACTTTCAAAGAGGATAAAGTTAAAAGTGAATACTTTTTTCTTCTAAGGCATTCACTGAGGGGCAAGCAGAATTTTGAGGCATTAGAGGGACAGAAACTGTACATAGTGCCTATAGAATAGGTGGCTACAGCGCATCTTTATATTCTGTCAAATTTTATGAAAGACGATATTCTACTAATGAATGGATATTTTTTGTCCTTGCTAGAAATGCTTATTTAGAAACACATATTTGTTTGGTATGGGAGGCTATTACTTAGAAAAATCATAAATTATCATCCTTTAGCTTACTCCCAACATTCTTGGTTTGTAATTCATGGCTAGCTCAGGGCAGTGATTATTGATTTTTTGGTAACTTGAAAGGTAGTAGCTAATACTTCCAAAAGTTTTTTGTGTGAACACAGTTGAAATTGTCTAGGTTGTAAAACTTCTAAAGCATATATATACTTGGATCAGTCAATTATTGTTAAGTAATTATATTCTCTAGCTAATCCAAACTATAACTTGTCTGATGGCCAAACAATTATGGGTTGATATTCATACAATTTCAATACAAGCTGCTTCATTCACTGGCTGGAGATAGCAAAGGGGTTTTAATGAAATTGCAAATGATTGCAGATTCTTGTCGGAGTAAAGAAATTCGGTTATCGAAATGACAAAATCAGAGTGTCTGATATTCATAGCTTTGAAACCTTATAAGCATTTCCATTCTTTTTACCAGGATTTTCAGAAAGATATAGTAAAGGCCGCAGAGACTTTTACAGCTATCGGGTATAAACATATTGAAGCAGGTGTGATCACAGTAAACACCAGTACAAACTGCATCTTTTGAAATTTTGTCCAGTTGTATTTATGGTGGCTAAGCAACCTCATTCTCTGTGACACTTACATGTACTAGGAACAAAGTTATCTGAGGATTGTTGCAAATATGGAGCTGAGAATATCAATGACAATGTATTAGCTAAGGCAGCATCTGTATATGGTGATGCTCGTAAACACATTGAAAAGGAACAAGAAGATTATGATAAGCTTCTGTATTTTCAGGTAAGCTCCATAATATAATACGCACCCAACTTGACATTGCTTAAGCACTTTCATATTCAACCGGATCAACTGGTCATACTCCTCATGGTAAGATTGATGGTGCAATCATATAATCTCATTTTGTTGTTGCAAGATGTACATAGGTTTTGTACTTTCAATTCAGAGTAGTAAAAAGATGGGCTCTTTCTCTCTGAGAAGATCGACCTTACCTTGTTCATCCAGTATCATCGCTTTGGAATACATTTTATTTCACAATTTGGGTACCTTTTTCTCTTTGGTGTTTTCATTAGGTTACAATCATTTTTCATAGATTTCTGTTGTTGATCTATAAATGTACTGATGCACTTAACTAGTTTTGACTTTGTAAGATATTCTGTAAATTATGCTATTGATGCTGGATTATTGTCCTCCTAATAGATATACCCTCTTTTATAACATCTGTATAGCTTTTCTCACTTCCAGATATTAGAACCCTTGAGAGCAATGATAAGTGGTGCTCCCTTAGAAGATGCTCGTCATCTTGCACAACGTTATAGTCGAATGCGACAAGAGGCAGAGGCACAGGTAATGAGAAGCTGGATTGGTCCAATCCAGTTTGGATGCTTGTTGTGCTGGTTTCACTTCATTTTAACTATTCTTAATATTTTTTTGTGTGAAGTTGCAATTCACATATACCTAAAAGCACACAGGCAGCTGAGGTTACTAGAAGACAGGCAAGAGTACGAGAAACTCCAATACCAGAAAATGTGGCAAAGCTGCATGCCTCTGAAGCCAAGATGCAGGAGCTGAAGGCTAACATGGCAGTTCTGGGTAAAGAAGCTGCATCAGCCTTGGCAGCTGTAGAAGCACAGCAGCATAGAGTCACTTTCCAGAGGCTTGTTACTATGGTATGCACCTCTAACGACTTGAGAACTGAAACAGTTGTAATAACTTAAATGTTCAACAAGGGGATTGAAGTATTGGATGAATTCAGGTTGAAGGAGAAAGGACTTTCCATCTAAGAGTAGCTGCCATTCTTGGTGAGGTTGAAGCTGAGGTTCGTCTGGGTCTTGAATTTCTTCAAAATTAGTTGTACCCACCAGATACTGCTTCATGAATACTTACATCTACATCTAATTTACATTAGATGGTCTCTGAGAAGCAGCGCAAAGACTCTGCACCTCCTGTGATTTCATCAGAAGCTTTGTCAGGAAAAACAACATACTTTTTGGCTGAGGTTTGTCATGTTGATCTGCAGTCTTATTTGTAATGTGCTACTGTGGTTCAAGAGTATGGATCCCTTATTCTATCATTTTGGTAGCAATTAAGGTCACTGGCTAATTTTGCATGTGTCGAATTGGATTTATCATAAACCAGAAATGTTGCTTCTAATCAAATTCAATTGAATTAACCCTGTATTGCTCTACAATGTTAAGTTTTCACTAGATGTAGTTGTCAGATGCTATGGAAATCGGTTAGCCTTACCCTGAAATGACATAGGTTGAGATTTGTGTTCTGCAATAGTGGACATGGGTCTTGACAAGTTTAAGGGAACAGGAGAATTCTTGTGGCCAAGCCCATTGTTATAAATTCAAGCTTTGGTCCTTTCTTTGTTTCTATATAGGTGTAGCTGTATTTGTGTGTTTGGCTACATGGGAGAAAAGAGCATAATAGTTGGCTTGAATTTTCAGTGTTAGCTTTTGGAAAGTAGTTGGTTTCCAATATTACGTCTGTGGTTTAGAGCCTTGCATTTTTTCCTACAAAACTTATGTGGATGGAAGTGTATATGAATATTGCTATGAAGTTTGCTGGGCATGAAGGCAGTATGCAAGCTTTCAAACAATGTTCATGGCAATGAAATTCATGTGATTCAGGCTATCATAATAAAGAATGATATCTGCTGATACCATGGAGATTAGACGATAGAACGATATTTCTGTTCTGATCTTGTCTCTCCTGCTCCAATGGCCTCCAGATTTGTTAATCGTGCAAAAGCATTGAAACCTTTTATTGTCTGTCACAATTTCCTTGTCCATATAGCAAGTCTAGAATTTGGAGGCATGGCGGTTTGTGCTTTTCCCAACTCTTTTTAATGATTGGTCAATTGTTAGATTTCGTTTAGATCAGTAAAAGCTGCTCTAGATTTTATTTTGAATATTTAGGTGATTCTTTTTGGTGGATCGAAAATGGAGAATTAGAAAGAAGTGAAGATTTTCAGTTGTACCACTAGAATCTTTCCAATATAAATGTTCTGTGATCCACTGTGCTCTAGGTATTAAGTGGAACCTTCATTGCTATGTCTACCCTAACTTGATGGTTAATACTTAATAGTTTATTCTCATTGCTCCCTTTGGAAAACAAGACTTTGATTTTACTACATTTTTTTAGCAACTAGCACTTTCTCTGGGTTCGAACTGAAGTAACAAATTTATCTGCATGATGCTGTAGATGAGATGCAGCTTATAACCTTGCATGTCATTATGTCTGTCATTACAGGCCATGCATTCTTTCAGTGCTGAATCAGAAAAGGAGCTGGACTTGGCAGTGGGTGACTATGTTGTTGTGCGAAAGGTACTCCTTATCGTTCTTTTAATTTTATGTTTGTCTGCATGAGCAATATTACGGGATCAAATAGAACTTGATTGTCTTTATTTGGAGTGGATTGAGAGTGTTTTCATCTATATTTACTAAAACAATTCTCCATTAGCTTGCATAACATTTTCACTACTTAAAGCATCTCTAACTTTATTCAGGTATTATCCTGTTGCATTCCTAAAGTGTTGGAGGAGTTACAAAATTTCAGTAATGCATTACTCGCTCATAGGATTTATTCGCAAAACCTTTAGACCCAGATTCAGTGACCTAATTTCAAGTCCTCATCAAGTTTCCTGGTATATATTTGTACCCTAACGGCTCTTAATTAAAAAAAAAAAAAAAACTTGTTGATTCTTGGTCAAGGTAGTAAACATGGATCAGAAAGCGGTAGAAATGATTTTCTAGTGTATCATGAAAGGTAAAGAGGATCTCTCTGTGTGCCACTGCCTTCAGACTTTGCACTCACTTTACTTTAATATAGTGTTAAATGAGGTAGAGTTGACATATTTACATCTTTATTAGGTGAGTCCATCCGGTTGGTCAGAAGGGGAATGCAAGGGTAGAGCAGGATGGTTTCCATCTGCTTATGTGGAGAAACGCCAGAGAATCCCTACAAGTAGTGCAGCTGGAGAAGTGTTTTGATATGTACTTCACTCTACAATTTGGTTTACCTTTCCCTTGGATATGAATGTACTCTTTTACATGATGCTTGTTGCAACAACAGGAGGTTCAAAAAATCACTCAAGTATTCAATTGTTCAAAAGCTCACACACACAACTCGATTCAAGTAGAGGAATACCTAGTTAGAGCTTCTGATCAAGACAGTTCTCTTCAACCAAGCCAGCAAACCCCCAATCACTCGCTACCATGTTTCTCTCTCCTTTGCAAAGCTGACCATTACCAAAAAACTATCAAACTAACTTCATTTACCTTCTCACTACCTATTTATCTAGTGGTCAAGACAATTACTAAACTACCCTTACAAATAATGAAAATGTGAAAAATTACAACAAAACCACACACCCTCACAACCTACACTTGTTGCTTGTTCACACACTACACCATAGTCCTTGCATCACAGACCACACACAAAGTACAACACACACACCATGGCCATTGCATCATAAAGTATAACACACACCACGGACTACACATAAAGTGCAACACACACGCTACACACACCTATTAGATAGCAAGAGGAAAACCATGACAATTAAATAAGGCAAACGGTTTTCATAAACCTTCAATAAAGGCTTATGAAGTTGTGGTTGTTACAATATCCCCCTCTTGAAAGTAAGAGCTAAAATTCCTCAACATCTACCCACGAATCCTCTTCAACTGAACAACCAAGCCATCTAATTAAAACTTGGGGAATTTTAAGGTTGCCATACACCATAAATCGGTGTCCTAAAATTTTGGAAGGATTACGCACCTCTAAAATATCCTCACGAGCTAACCCATCAAGAAAATCATGTGAGATAGGAAAAGAATAATGAGCCTTTTTTAAGAGAGAGACAAAATACAACATGTAGGTGACACCCACCGGCAACTTCAATCTATGAGCCATAGCTCCAATACAAGCCTCAATTTGAAAAGGACAAATATATCTTGGTTTCAATTTGGTAGTAGATCGAATCCCCAACTTAGTACTTAGTGAGAGTTGAAGCTATAAGAAAGCCCATTCACCTACTTCATACTTGACATCTTTTCGATGCTTATTGGATTGAGAAGAAAATTGCAATTGGGTTTTCTCTAAGTTGGCATGCAACTTCAATAAAATTTTATCTTGAGATCGCAAAGTAACATGCACCATCGAATTAGAAACCTCTTTAGATAAAAAAATAGATAAAGAAGATCGAAGTCACCCTTTAATAATCTCAAATCAAGTCATTCAAGTTGAAGAATGATAACATGTATTATAAGAAAACTCCACCTAAGCCATCCATTGGGCCCCAGTATTAGGCCATTCAAATGCAAAACAACAAAAATAACATTCCAAGCTTCAATTCAAATTTTTAGTTTAGCCATTTATCTCAGGATAATGAGCCATATTGAAATGCAAATCAGTCCCTTGAAGAACAAACAATTCTCGCCAAAAATTGCTTAGGAAAAGAGGGTTCCTATCACTTACAATGGTGCGAGGAAGACCATGAAGCCTTACTATCTCATTCATGAATAGCTAAGCAATGCATTTTGCAGTATAAAGATGCTTAAGGAGGAGAAAATGAACATATTTAGAGAAATGGTCAAAACCACAAAAATAACCTCATAACCTTGAGATTTAGGTAACTTGGTTAAGAAATCCATTGAAATATCCCCCCACACTACTTTAGGAATAGGTAATGGACTAAGAAGACTAGTTGGAGAGAGATTTTGCAACTTGTTATGTTGGCAAACAGCACAAAAAGAAACAAAATAGGAAACAACCCTTTTCATACCAAACTGATCTCCTATAAGTTCTTACGTAACCCACATGACCTCCAATAGGAGAAGAATGGAATTCATGCAAAAATAACTGCACCCATTTAAATCAAGCTGGAATGACCAATCTCTCATGATAATACTAAGTGTCATGAAGCAAATGAAAACGTTGGCTAGCTTCATTTCCCTCTTGCAAGAGCTTAATCTTAATGGCCAATAACTCATTAGCAACCACATCTTTCTTAATTTCATCCACATTTGTCTAAATAGGACCTAAAATTCCCACTAATTCCAATTCCTCAAACTTCCTAGAAAGAGCATCAATTGCATTGTTGGAGGTTCCAACCTTATATTGGATAACAAAATCATATCTTAATAATTTAGCTAGCCAATGTTGTAGAGTAGGATTAGTGATGCATTAGCAAAGAAGATAACAATGACTTTTTTAGTCCATCACAACAGTAAACTTGCGACCTAAAAGATAGGGATGCTAGTGATTTACAACAAGTACAAGCGCTATCAAATCCCACTCATAAGTGGATTTGCCCAAGGTTTTGTCTAAGAGGGCCTTACTCCAATAAGAAATTAATCGGTGATCTTGCATGAGAATAGCACTAAGTCCTACTCTCAATGCATTACATTGCCAAAAAAGGCTTAGAAAAGTTCAGCATGGCAAGAACCGATGCATGTATCAAAGCTTGCTACAAAGTCCAAAAACATGAGTAGCTTTATCACACCAAGAAAAAGAATTCTTCTTCAAGAGATTAGTAAGTGGGGAAGCAATCTTTCAATAGTCTTTTATGAATTTGCAATAATAGTTGAACAACCCAAAGAAACCTCATAAACCCTTTAAAGTTTTAGGAAGCGACCAATCCAATACAACTTTAACTTTAGATGGATCCATACTCACACCATTAGCAAAGACAATATGACTAAGATATTCCAAAGAAGTCTTACCAAATGAACATTTCTTTCGATTAGCAAAAAATCGATGAGAAAGCAACAACTCCAAAACTGTTCTCAAATGAAACACATGATCCTCCAATGATAAGCTACAAACTAGTATGTCATAAAAAAAAAAGGGAACGAACCAGTGTAAATAAGGCCAAAAGAGATCATTCGTAATTAATTGAAAAGTGGTCAAAGCATTAGTCAAACTTAAAGGCATGAATACAGATTCATAATGTCCTTAGTGCATTCAAAATGCTGTTTTTGGAATATCATCTAGAGAAACCCTAATTTGGTGGTATCCCAAACATAGATCAATTTTAGAAAACATTGAAACACCATGAAGTTCATCAAGTAACTCATCAATAATTGGAATATGATATTTTTCAGGAACCGTTGTCTATTCACAATCTTATAATCTACATAAAAGTGCCAAGAACCATCTTTTTTCTTCACTAAAATAACTAAACTAGAAAATGGGCTAGAGCTTGGGCATATTATTCTCGCCTTCAAAATATCCTTTACAAGTCTCTCAATCTCATCTTTTTGTATTTATGCATAACAGTATAGCCTAACATTAATACAACCAATAATCTCTTTCAATACAATTTTATGATCATGCATTCAAATAGGTAGTAATTCCTTTATTTCCTCAAACACATCAACAAATTCAAGCAACAAAGTAGTCACTTTAGCAAGAACGTCCTCATTCTCTACTGCACAACAGAACATTTCCACATCCCAAACAACACTACAATTGTCATATTTGCATAATTTTTGTAACGGCTTAAAGGAAATTCCCAATTTTTGTAAAGAGGTATCCCCTTTTAGAATAAATTCTCCTCCTACTTGTAAAGGAATTTTCATTATCATAGAGCTTGGGCATATTATCCCCGCCTTCAACATATCCTTCTCAAGTCTCTCAATCTCATCTTTTTGTATTTATGCATAACAATATAGCCTAACATCAATACAACCAACAATCTCTTTCAATACAATTTTATGATCATGCATTCAAATAGGTAGTAATTCCTTTATTTCCTCAAACACATCAATAAATTCAAGCAACAAAGTAGTCAGTTTAGCAAGTACATCCTCATTCCCTACTGCACAACAGAACATTTCCACATCCCAAACAACACTACAATTGTCATATTTGCATAATTTTTGTAACGGCTTAAAGGAAATTCCCAATTTTTGTAAAGAGTTATCCCCTTTTAGAATAAATTCTCCTCCTACTTGTAAAGGAATTTTCATTATCATAGAGCTTGGGCATATTATTCCCGCCTTCAACATATCCTTCACAAGTCTCTCAATCTCATCTTTTTGTATTTATGCATAACAGTATAGCCTAAAATTAATACAACCAACAATCTCTTTCAATACAATTTTATGACCATGCATTCAAATAGGTAATAATTCCTTTATTTCCTCAAACACATCAACAAATTCAAGCAACAAAGTAGTCACTTTAGCAAGTACATCCTCATTCTCTACTGCACAACAGAACATTTCCACATCCCAAGCAACACTACAATTGTCATATTTGCATAATTTTTGTAACGGCTTAAAAGAAATTCCCAATTTTTGTAAAGAGGTATTCCCTTTTAGAATAATTCTCCTCCTACTTGTAAAGGAATTTTCATTATCATAGAAGCCCAATCCACTCTCATTTCTCCCAACATCTACAACCATGCAATTCCTAGTACAACAACAACACCCTACAAATTCAACATATAACAGTCCACACATATTTCATAGTTGTCCACCATGATCCTCACACCTCTATAAACTCCATTAAAATAAATCCTTTGCCCATCATCCAACTTTACACAAAAAGTAGTATCTTCTTTTGAAATACGCAATACCAAAGCTAATGAAGTGGAAATAAAGTTGTAGCTCACGCCACTGTCAATCAATATAGAGATGAAATGTCAATTAATGTTTCCTTGAAATTTGAAGTTGTTCAGTCCATTCAACCCATGCAAAGCTAGTTCCAAAAGTTTCACATGATTTATTCAAGCTGGATATTCAACATATTCACCTTGCTATGGACCGAACTGATCAACTTCAGCCCAAGTGCCATCTCCAACATCAATTTCATTCTTCAACAACATTACTCAAAAAGTCTTGTTTGGACACTTACATCCAAGAGAAAATAGTTGATTACACTTGAAACATAAACCCTCGTTTCTTTTATCCAAATACTTATAATAAGTCATTGGTTTAGGGCCTCGACCAACATTCGGTACACCATTATTTCCTCCAGTTCCCGAGGAACCAAAATGCTCTTGGTGTGGTGATGACATTCGGCTGTTTCCAACTGGAACAGAATTAGCTGACTTACCCATCACGCAAGCTAAGGACCCTTCGGGTACTCTACCTCTGGCTCGAAAAGAAACTTGTGAAGTTGTTGTGATAGGAGGCCTATTAAAACTAGTTCGAATAGGAGGTGGCGTGGAATAAAACTGACTAGCTTGAGGTATAGTGTTCTCGGTTCGAAACCCCTTTTATGAAGCCATACTATTCTCAAACATTGAAAGAAAGATTTCATGAATGAATTCTTGCTCAACATTGAGAGCCATTTCCATAGCTTCAGCCACAATAATTAGACCTAAAGTCCTCACTCTAAATCAAATATCATCACGTAATCCACCTAGAAAATATTCCAAAGCTTGCAGCTCTGTCATCTATGGAACTTGAGAAGCTAAGGCTTTGAATTCTTCCAAATATTGAGCTACTAAAGCAATTTGCTTATGAGTGGAAAGACACTCATGAGGATTATTCAAAAATTGTACTCCATAACTCATCATCAACTCTTGTTTAAATGTTTGCCAGTTCAAATGTGTAAATCTCCTTTTCAACATTTTAAACCAATAAATTGTCTTCCCTCACATGAACATACCAGCTACGCCCACCTTTTGCTCATCTTCAATCTGATTTGCCCCAAAATATTGCCCGGCTAAAGTAAGTCGTTGCACCTAATCAACACCTTCAAAGAACAGCAAATCGATTGAGTTTGCTACTACTTGTTTATCTTCTTTTACTATGATCCAATCTGGAACTTCACGAGCAGAACCTTGAAATTTCGTTCCAACATTCAAGCTAGATTCTCAATCCTTAGCTCGTAGAGACTTCTGCCGATCACTGCATAAGTCGTGAAGCATCGTTTCCAAATTGGACATTCTATTATTAATGTCCCTAAGCTTATCTTCCGTACTTGCTTATTGTTTTTCTAGAGAAATGATCTAAACTTGCAACTCATCTATACCTTTGCAATCTTTGATTCCACGTAACTCTCCACTTATTGGCTTCACATCTTTTTCTGCTTGTTCAACTCTTGCCTCCATTCTTGTCTTCATCATTCAACTTTAGCGATCCCAGTCTACTTTCGTGATTAAACCAATGGTACAAGCTACGTATTCAATTGTTCTCTAACAAGAATAGATGTGTCTTGAATTTTCCTCCCCTAAGGTTTCCCACAAACAACTCCAAATTGCAACAATCGTGGGTTCAAAAAATCACTCAAGTATTCAACTGTTCAAAAGCTCACACACACAACTCAATTTGAGCAGAGGATTACTTGGTCAGAGCTTCCGATAGGGACGGTTCTCTTCAACCAGGCCAGCAAACCTCCAATCACTTGCCACTCCGTTTCTCTCTCCTTTCCGCTGACCACTACGAACAAACTTTCCAACTAACTTCATTTACCCCCCTCACTACTTATTTATGTAATGTTCAAGATAATTACTAAACTACCCTTACAAATAATTGAAATGTGAAAAATTACAACAAAACCACACAGCCCTTCATAGGCTACACCTGTTGCTTGTGCACACACTACACCACAGCCACTGCATCACAAAGTACAAACACACACCATGGATTACACACAAAGTGCAACACACACACTACACGCATCTACTAAATAGCAAGAGGAAAACCATGACAACTCAATAAGGCAAACGTCTTTCATAAACCTTGAATAGAGGCTTAAGAAGATCTAGTCTTGTTACACTTGTAAAGAAAATGCATTTAGTTAAAGCTTCATTTTTTTAAGCTAAGCTCTTATATTTCTTAGAATATATACATAATCGTTTCCAACTAAAAAGAATTCATATATTGACGCCACTTAAACTCAAGTTAATTCCATCTTCAATGAATTACAAAAATCTGCATAAGAGCTTAATCAGTGATGTCAATCGAATTGGATATATGGAATCTGAGCAGGTCTATAATTGTCAAAATTAAAACAAAACATTCGTTTCTGTCCATATTTATTTTGTTACAAACAATACAAGTGATTTGGTCCAGTCTGTTTCAAGATGACCATACTACATGGGGTACAAAATTAATGAATGATTCTAAATTCACTTTTTGTTTTTGTTACTCTCTAAATCTTAAAACATGAATATTGCCATTGACTGCTGAATCTTAGATAGTTGCATTTCCTCTTAAAAAGGTGACATGAACCGTTTCCACATTCTCTATATTAGCCGATTGATGATTTTGATAGTCAGACTGTTCCCAATTATAAGGCGAATCTATCACCGCAATCTCTTCAAGATACTAACAACAAGGAAGCTTCTACTCTCAAGTTATTGCGCTAAATAGATGTGCCCTTTACTTTACTAAATAGAATAAATATGTAATGGAATTGTTATTATAGGGAATAAAATAGATAATAAATTGGTATAATAATATTTAATAAAATTAGAATTATATTATTTACTCAAAAGAAGTAATAGGGTGAAACAATAAATGGAATGACGTAAATACCCTGATGTTGGAACTTGATGCTGTAAATTTTATTCAATCATACAAAAGAATAGACGACGAGATGCTGCAATGGCGAGATGTCGAATGGACGATTAGATGCCCCACTCCAGCGAGACGTCGAATGGATGACGCATGCCCAGTATCGGTTCAACTTTTCTCTTTGCTAAATCCCCACCGTCCTAAATCTCCCTTTACTCAGCTCCCCATAGAAGGCTTCGACGCTAAGCAAATTTGGCAACAAATTGACCTCCAATCTTAGCCTTTGTTATTGAGCAAATCTGGCAACAACTCCTCAACAGATCGATTGAGAGGTCAAATGGTTTCCTTCGCGACGACGATCCGATGAGATGATTAATGGAGATCTGACGAGACGATCTTCAGTTTCCCTCGCAACGACGACGACAGATCTGGGTACGTTGGACAAATCTGGACTTTCTCCTTCAACAATGACAGATCTAGGGTTTCCCTCTCTCTCCAGCTTCCCCTTTCGCTCGACAACTTTCCCCTCCTTCCTCATATTGCATCCACTACCATGGTTCTATCGCATCCTTGGATTGGATTCATATTGTCTGATCACGCTAGGTTGATTGTAGAATTTAAAGCGAGTTTTATCACATTTAACTATCTTAGATGGGCTTAGTATTATTTTTTAAATTTAAATTTATTAATCGTTATAGAAATCAGATGGACTTTTATTTATCATAGAACACGTTAAGAAAAAATAGTACACGAGCCTGCCAAAGTCATTTAGATTAATATATATGTATATATATAATTTCCCAAGCTTTTTTTATTTCCCTAAAAAAATTAGGCGTTACTTTATGTAAATTATAGAATTTTTATTATAATTTTAATTAAATAATTTAATGAAAGATGACATAACTCTCCTCTACCCTTATGCTTTTAAAGATTATGACTTTTTCTATATGATGCATTATTTTATAGAAATTTGTCCATTTATTATATAAAATTATCTACATTAAGTCAAAACACTAAGTTTTGGACTCCCTATTCTCAAAACTCAATTTTTACCATAATATTCTATTATTTATTCTTTAAATTATATATATATTTTTATCTCATAAAATAGTTGAAAGGTTATTAAAATAATTTTTCTCATAATGTCTTTTTTCCCTAAATAACTTTTTTTAACTTAAAACTTTAATTACCTTTTCAAATTTTTGTTAATTTTCATTACTATACATAATAGCTCATCATTTTTAGGTTAAAATGTTAATTGTCTTTTCAACTTTTTGTTAATTTTTATTATTATATATTAGTAACTAGTAAATAGAGTTGTTC
This sequence comes from Laguncularia racemosa, assembly GCA_037954665.1. Taxonomy (NCBI): domain Eukaryota; kingdom Viridiplantae; phylum Streptophyta; class Magnoliopsida; order Myrtales; family Combretaceae; genus Laguncularia; species Laguncularia racemosa. Next base: position 2,722,720 of record JBBMOL010000078.1, on the reverse strand, counting down.
ATTCAATTTTCAAAATAAGAACTTTCAATCTTTCATCTTTGTAAAAAACTAAATACAATTATTATTGTAAATTAATTGAATATATATATATTAATTTATTTTTCTTAATAAAATCTAAGAAAACCTAATAAAGTAAACTTGTTGCGGTAGTTGGCAGGTTATTACATACACATATATATATTAATTTTTCTTTCTTAATAAAATATAAGAAAACCTAACAAAGTAAATTTGTTACGATAGTTGGTATTACACACAAACATATATATAAATATATATATTAATTATTTGAAAATAAATTCAAAAACATACTAATAAAATAAGTTTATTATAGTAGTTAGTAGCCCTTTTTAAATTTATTTTGAGTAAGAGGGGTTACAAAACTTGGTTACATATGCATTATAATTCAAGTAATTAAGGGGTAAAGTAAAGTGAAATATGCAATAAATTTATCATAGCTTTTTTTTTCAATTTTTTATTGTTAGCACACACGTTACCAGTGCACTATTTGCTAATAATTATTATATTATTTATAATTTATCCTATATATGTAACAATTTATAAATATATTATTAGTTATAATAATTTTTATGCAAGTTTGTTAGTTTGATGTAAATTACATATTAGGGTCATGCAAAAAAAATCAATCGAGCTATGAACCAAATCATAAATTAGATTTAAACCATCTGTTTAGATTTAAAAAGTAGTGAATCAAATCAAGTCGTTTTTTTTTAGTTTGAAAAAATTACAAATTGAATTAAACTATTTCAAATTAAACTGAACCATGATAATTAAAAAAAATGGTAGTGAAATTTAGAAAATGTATAATAAAGAAGAAGAAGATTCTATATCACTTACTTAATTTCTTTTTTTATTTGGTTTTCATCAAATAACTTATTATCTTTTTTATTTTATATTTTTACTTAATGACTAATATAAAAACTAAAATTACTCAGAAAGAGTTAATGAAATATTTTTAAATACATCAAATAAGTATTAAAAATAGCGAATGATACAAAAAAAATGATGATGAATTAAATTTTTTTAATATAAAGTATAATTTTTTATTATTTATTAACTTATATATATAATATATATATAATTAATAATAATAACACATATAAAAATGGTTCAAATTGTAAAATGAATCAAATTGAATCCTTTTTTTTTTTAGACTCAAAACATTTACTAACCGAATCATACCCACCTTAGTTTATATTGCGATTCATGACATAAGAGTATCTAAAATTATGGAAATTAGAAGGACGTAATGTAATTTAACAGGATTATAATTACCCAATTGGGTTCGGATCCGAATGTGTTCGACCCGAGTAATCCACTATATCACGGACTGAGGCCCGACCCAATGAACCGCACAATTTACTCAAAAGAAAGCCAAAGAGAGAGAAAGAAGGAGAAAGAAGAAAAGGAAAAATGGCAATTGAAGAAGCCCTAGAATCTTTAACCCTATCCAGCGAAACCCTAACGGACTCAAACCCTAACTCGAAGCCATTCTCCGGAAATGACGGTTCCGAACCCGAAGAGGGAGAGATCGTTGGAGAAGAAGATTATTCTTCCAACCAAGATCCGAGTAAGTCGGCGATAGTGAGCGAACCTCATCCATTGGAGCATGCTTGGACTTTCTGGTTCGACGATCCTTCAGCTAGGTCGAAGCAAGCCACTTGGGGGAGCTCCATTCGCTCGATCTATACTTTCTCCACTGTCGAGGAGTTCTGGAGGTGAAGCTTCGCTGCTTTTTTTTTTCTTTTGTTTGTTTTTGCATGATGAATTATGAGGAATCTAGGTGGATTGAGGGTTTTGTGGTGTTTCTTGGTTAACTTTTGTGGAATTTAGGGGTTTTGTGGTGGTTTGATTGAATTTGGAAAAATCTAGGTAAAGCTAGCGTTTGGTGGTGTTTGTTGATTGATTAGAATGTTTTTGTCTTTAAGTCGTAAATTTCAAATTAATTAAAATCGGAATTGAGGTTTTACATATGCGAACCCGGGAATTTGAGTTGCAATTTTGACATGTAAATACAACAGTAATCAATGGGAAAAATAGAATCTTTTGTCTTTCTAGTCGCCGCTTAGTTACACATAATAGTGCGATGTCTAAATAAAATTATTGGAGTGAAAATGCTGCCATGGCCATCTTCGTATTTGTTGCAGGCAGGACTGATTGTTTGGATGCATCTTCCATGGTACGGTAGTTAAGTTAAATAAATTTGGTTTTTGAATATGCAGCCTTTACAATAACATGCTCCATCCAAGCAAATTGGGGGTGGGAGCAGATTTTCACTGTTTCAAGAACACAATTGAACCAAAATGGGAGGACCCTGTTTGTGCTAATGGAGGGAAGTGGTCAATGACCTTTCCAAAAGGAAAAGCTGATACCTCTTGGCTCTACACGGTACACTTTGGGTGTGAATGAACGAGATTTTGAACTTTAGATTACCAGTGTATGTTGCTTTACACTCATCTACGTTTTTCCTACCAGTTGTTGGCAATGATTGGTGAACAATTTGACCATGGAGATGAGATTTGTGGAGCAGTTGTCAATGTCAGGGCGAGGCAAGAAAAAATTGCTATATGGACCAAAAACGCTTCTGATGAAGCTGCTCAGGTAACTTTGTCTTTGAGTTAGCCGCTTGTGAAAGAAACCTGTTTTGTATTATTCTTAAGCTACTTCTCTGTATCTCAACTAATTGCAGCTTTTTTCATGTGGACTATAGACTAAATCAGCAGTGTAGGAGTGATTGGCGTTAATTGTTCTACAGCCGTGTCCTTAAATGTTAAAACTGTCACTAGTCTGCTGTTCTTTCATGTCTGCCCTAGATCTAATGATTGCCATTTTGTCAAACGCTTTCCTTTTTCTTGCTCTGTATGCCCCTTATATGCTCCCTATTGTTTGCCTTTTTCTTTTTTTCCAATCTTTTACGTTGTCACATTACCCAAGTCATTTGTAATTTGATCTCTTCTGATAGGGCAATATTTTTTCCTCGGCTTTAGCATACACTGAATCTCACCTTAATCTTCACTCAGATAAGCATTGGAAAGCAGTGGAAGGAGTTTCTTGATTACAGTGATACTATTGGTTTCATTTTTCATGTAAGTCGAGTTATGATTTTTGAATTACGTAGCACAAACGTGTGTTGTCATTTTGACTCTGCTCAAGCCGTAGAAGTGATTCTTTGGTTTTGCTTTTGCACAGGATGATGCAAAGAAACTAGATAGAGGTGCTGCCAAGAATCGTTACACTGCATGAGTTCGTTTTGGTGATTGTAAAAAGCGCAGGGTATAATAATGGCTGCAAAAGTACGATATAATGGAAATGATTTTGTGTAACTTGTAGTGGATGAGCAGTATGCATGGCTTTTTCTGGTGCTTTTTGTCAAATTATCAATGACATCTTGGTACTTAAGCTGGTTACTGGTAAGTACAGAATTCCGTATTGATTCGGTTGTTCATCCCTTTGTCAGTTGATCAAAAATGATTGTTCCAGGCGCTTGCAAAACGATTTGAAAAAAATCTTGTCTTTTTTTTGGGCCTACGTAACTGGTGCGGCCGTATTTAAAAACACAGAATGTTGACAGGCGTTATAGCAAGGAGCTAGTGCTCCTGCCACTCGTGAATGAAACCGATTCGAAACTTGAAAGGTCGCCATGTTCACTGCACAGAACCGGTTTGGGTGCACATGATATGATACAAGCTCACAATAGTAAGAAAGAGACGTCAGACGCATCGTGACGACAACTATAATCGAGCATATGGCTCAACACAAGTAACATTTCCAAATGCAAGTTACTATACGTCTCCAGGTCCCAGGTCCTGAGGCGTACCCTCAGGATACGTTCACTCCACTCTACTGGAACAATCAGAGGCTGACTGATAGAGTGCAAACCCTCACCAACTCTGGAGCAGGAAAAGAAAAATATACATGTATTTACACGATCTCACCCTCCTCCCCATTCAAAACCATCTCTTCATCATCGCAATCCAAATAATCATCCTTCATAAACAAGCCTAATTGCTGTAACGGGTTGCTATCAAATGATCTCGATACCCCTTCCGATCCATAGTCATTTTCTGGGAGACGAGGAGATAAAGAGCACCCACTCAACATCTCGAGCTCCTTAAAAATCTCAAGATTCTCGCCAATGACCACAGTCCTTTCCATCTGCTTATACATGCACGAGTAGATCAGCATATGTAAGTATTCCATAAGGCGCTGAAATGAGACACGCAACTCAAGGGAAGGAGAGTCCAAAAAACAAACCTGTTGAAGAGCAAGTCGAGCAGCTTCCCTGTTTCTCTCCCTTTGCTTTCTCATTTCAGCCTCGGCTTTTATTCGCTCTGCAGCTTCAGCAGCTTTAATTTGAGCTTCAATCTTAGCTTTTTCTGCAATTCCAAATTAGCCCCCCACATGTTAGTAAACCGGAATGGGAGTTGCAATCGTGCTATAAATATGAAAGTACTGTTGGACAAGAGGATTTGGATCCTGTACTAAAACAGCCCCCGTAATATTTTTGCCACACGTCAGCAAATTTGATTTAATCAGATTTCAGAGACTACTGCAAAGGCTACGGACTTAGAAATGGAGAGTAAGTTGAATAAATGACCGGTGACCTTAAATCTTGGTGTATTTATCCGTATGAAACTTCTGTGTGCTCGAGTAAACATCAAAGGCAGACTAATATCACAGAAGCACATCAGCCTAAGAACTTTTGGGTTCCCCCAGCCAATGATTGAGTCTTAAAGCCTATTTTGGCAACTGAAACTTTAACATAATGCTTAAGTAAATCCCATGTCAAAGCATTAGGATTACCTTCACGCTGTCTTCTTTCTAATCTTTCCTTTTCCTGTTGCAGCCTTACAGGATCAGCTTTATCACCCTGTGAGAACCAACAGTGAATCTTTAAGAATTAAACCATTTCATCAAATGATAAACTATCCAGTAACTCCATAAAATAAAACACGTTGTATTACATGATCTATCAATGCCTTCTGTTGTGCCTTCAATATCGTGTCAGCGAAGCGACTTTTTAGCATTGCAGCACGCAGAGCTCTTTTTGGAGAGAGTTGCACCTCAAGAAGAGGAGTGTTCCATCCTAATCAAATATAAGACAGTACAAAAAAACATATAAATTAAGTATGGATTCTTAAATGGCCTATATTATGTTGATTGAGCTATGTTACAAGACACAAACCTTCCCTATTCGTATCATCCATGGCAGCAGTCTCGAGTTTGGAACTTGGACAGACATTTCCATCATCAATGGCACTTACAGCCCCTTCAAAATATTTTCCAAAATCAGGTAAAGATCACCAAAGTTGCAAGTGCATGATTTTGGACATGGGGAATTTAAGAATGCACTCACCATCAGAATTAGGGTCTGACTTGCTTGTCTGGGATCCAGCCGTGCTCTTTGTCTAACATTAAAGTTAGAAGAGACGACATTTAGCAACAAATCACTTCAAATTGAAATTGTTAATCATATTGTAACAGTACAACTATATACCGGTCTGGAAGCATCAGAAGTACATGCATGACCTCCACTGGCAGATGTTTCTGATGTTAAATCTAAAAAGCCAAAGCATGATAGCTCAGCATGTCTGAATGGCTTGAGAACAAAGGTGATAAAAGAATTAAAAAAATAAAAAGAAAAAAAATAAAAATACTAACCACTTGAAGACATGTGTGATAACTCACTAGCGATACTACATCGACATGAAAGAATACCACACGTATCACACTTGGATTGACAAGTACGTTCTTGGTCACTCTTAATGCCTACAAGATGCATTGGCAATTAGCTCCTATAAAGAGCCATAAAGCAGAAATCATACTCTGCCACCTCATACCTTTTTTATTTTCTTCCAGCGGCTTGGATACAGATTTCTCTGCTTCCTTAGAGACATTGACCTATAATAAAGAGCTTAATTAGTACAAATATGATTAACAAACATAATCAGCGGAACTACCATCAAATCAATACTTAATACAGCATGCACTATTCCAACCTGAAGCACAGACAACAGAGATAGACATATATGGAAAAGGTTACTTACATTTATGATCCTTGCATCAGAAATACTTTTCACCTTCTCTCCAGGCTGCTCCCTGTTCTTCGGTAAAGCTGTATTCTTAGGTGGTGTCCTGGGACCACTGTGTGCCCCGGAGTTCATCGGCTTACTCGCTTTATTCAGTTGTTCACCATACTGAACTTTAACATTACTGCGCAACCATTTTGCCTCCAAAGCTTTCCATCCCGTCTCAAATATCTTACTCAATTTGCTTGCCATTATATGAACCTGATTACCAGGAGGATTGTAGCACATAGCATTGGAAAATGTCAACCTTACATCAGCAGCAAATTCTTCTGTTGCAAGATACTTATTGCTCTCCAGCTTTAACTTAATGGTCCCCAAATCCATGGGTTCCATTATGATTGAGAAATAATCTGGTATATTCAGTGCTACTGGATCCACTGGTTGATTGAAAGGCCAACCACACTGATGATGCATAAGTCTCTTCAAAATAGTTGAACATTGTTGCATAACAGCTCGATCAACCTTCTGCCTCTTCCTTGCATCCTCTAAATCTGGGGAAGATGAACGCTTTTGAGCACCAGATGTTGAAAGCTTAACTTTCAGATGGTGCCCATCAGAGAGAGACTCACTTTTAGAAGAAAGCACTTCACTGTCACAAATCTTGTTCATCCCATCATTTACAGCACTGCAGTTCCACTCTTCCAAGAATGATGCTGGCTTCCCACATAACTGAGGTCCAACTTCAGCTTCACTTTTTCTTCCCGAAAACTTTATTTTCAATTTCTTTACAACTACACTCTCTGTAGCAATCATCATGGTAGAAGTAGACCAAGGAGCCAAGTAGCACCTTTCTCAATTACCTGCCTGGGAAATCTCTCCAATAAGTGCTTGTAAGATCTTCTAAAACAGAACTACCCAGAAAACATAAGAAAGAGGAGAACGGAATCCTAAGCCTTTCATGAAGAGTCAAAGGCAAACAGCTAGAGAAGATGGATGAGACACTGTACGTAAACAAAAGAAAAATGAGCAACACTAGTCCTAGAAACAAAGTTGAGCCATGATATCAAATCTCTAGAACCAAAGAATGACTAAAAGAAGGATTAAAACCTTTTTCTCACAAGAGTATTTTACAAAAATAGTTCTTTTATGGTAATTGATTCATAAAACTATTTGCAGCAGTCTTAATCTTGTATTCATTTCCAGAGACATCCAATAATCAATATCTAGCAAGGTCAATTAAGAATCTTTTCTTAATCGCTCCAAAAATAGTTGTCCAGCAAGGTCAGAAAGCAGATTATCTAATCACAATTGGAGGACGCTAACAAAACACCTTATTAAATTGATAATGATTGAGATTTCAGTCGATTAAAGCAACACCCAGGAGTAAATCAACTAATTTGCAGAAGCATCTGAAGGGGGACATTGGGATATTGTTATCAACAATATTCCAGGTCTTAAAAAGAAACATGAAAGAATCGTCTAATATGGAAACTACACGAAACAACATCCTCCCGAATAAAAAATTACAGCTTAAAAGGAAAATCATCCTATACGAGCCCATATCAAGATGCAACCTTCCTAGTTAAGACTATCAATAACTCAATGATATAAATCCTATTGAGATAAAATTCCAACCCCAAGGAGTTAACCAAGACAGAAAGAAAGGCATATATGCAAACTGCGCACTTGAATTAGCTAGTGTTACTTCACCAAACTACAAAGCGACAGCGAAATTCCTTAATAAACGGAGAAAAACACATTATTCAATGAACAAAATCAGCACAAGAAGATTAAAAATTCGAACACGCTTCGCACAGGATGTAGTGTTTTACACTAAAATATTACAGTACAAGCATTCCAAAGAAATAATTAAAATTTCAAAGAAACAGGAAAAAAACCATCGGTCGATGTAAAAAAAGACTTGCAGTCAATATAAAACAAACACAACATACTAATTATTAAACCCTAGCGAAATAATCAAGACCAAAATACTACTAAAAAATCCAGCTTTATCTAAGTAAGAGGACAGATCAAAACACTCTAAGCCCAGTTCGATAAACACCAAACCCAATAAACCCATATACTAAAACGACCATTCAAGATCTGGGTTAGAATCAAAACTTACCAAAATTAAACCCAGTGCCAAAAGACCTTAAATATGGACTTTAACTACTATACGCAGTAATACTCCAAAAAAACCACATAAACATGGAGATAGAGAGAGAGGGAGGGGGCTCGTGAGCCACCTCCTCCCGAGAAAGGCGAGAGAGCAAGAGATAGAAAGAGAGTACAGTTTTAGGGCAGTGAGGGTTTTCAGTAAGAGGGGGAGAGAAATAGATAGAGGAAATAAAGTATTGACTTTTCTACTGCGTCTTTAGCTTTATTAGGGTTTCCGTCTTCGTTTTAATTTTTTTTCATTTTTCTTTTTCTTTTTCTTTTTCCGGCATTCGTGAATTGTTTTGTTTCGAATTATTACATTCCGCGTACAGGCCGACGTTTGTTAATGTCAGGTGTGTACGTGGAAATTAAATGAAATTACAAGACCTGCCCATGGAAGAGCATGAGATATAAGTAGATGTATGGGTACAACGGTAAATTTATCGGCAAGAGATTGGGGTTTGGGGGGTGGGGATTGGCGGCGGCGCAAGGCAACTGCTGCTATTGGTTGATCGTGCTCCCCAATGGGATTTAGGATCCAGAACGAAATTTAGCAGCAGCTATTAGTCATTTTGCGTCGCTAAATAGGATAAAACTATAATCAAATAACTATTACTGATAAATAGTTATTATGCCAAATTATTATAATAATATTTATTTAAATATAATAAAATTAAAATTATATTATTTATTTTAAAAATAAGAAAAGAAATAAAAGTAAAATAATAAATAGTTTAATGAATGAATCTTTAAATATTGATACATAATATTAAAACCCAAAATTGAATTACGTCTTTAAAAAACTGTAATCCTCAATTGACCACGGTAAAGAACTTCGTAGATGTCTCTAAGATCCATGCTACTGTAATTTTTTTGCTATTATAAGTGATATTAGAATAAACCTGTCAAAATCAAATTTTTTTCAAAAATACAAATTAGTAGTATAAAACATTATTAAGTACAATAACATACAAAGTATGTGATACATAAGTAACATTTTTATAAGTCACATACATAAGTCCCATGATAATAATTATGGAAATGTTATTCCCTTATCTTATAAAAAAAAATATCAACAACCGAAAACAACATGTCATTTTCAATTTTTCTCTAAAAGCATTTTGACATACATTGCATGAAGTGATAGATCAAGCTTATAGAGGACGTGAACATTCTTTGGTATTCGTGGGAGCTTAATCAACACTTGATACAATCCCCTCTCGAATAGACCCTCAATTATGGATAAAAAAGCTTGTTATTTTGGTTGTATCAACTTTGGGCAGATCCATTGTCAACTGATTGACACATGTTTGTATTGTGTCCCTCAATTGTTGCATCCCAACCTCAAAGCGATCAATTGTGGCAGATAATTCTACCATAGTTATAGTTGCTGTTTGACTTTGCCTCTTCTTCGAACTTGGACAGGTTGCACTTCGATAGATGGAGTCCATATCAATATCATCTCTTGGGGGTATGATATCATCCGGGAACTTAATTGGGAGATCCTTTTTGTCTAATTCCTCAATGATGTCTTCAACAGTTTGTGCATCCTGACCCATTACACAATCCTTAGCATAAATCATTAGCAACTCATTCAAGTGTAGAAAACCCTTTATCGTGAAGGGACTAGCATATTTATGACTCTATAAGATTGACACAATGAAAATGTAACATCAATCCAGTATTGACTTTGCATAAAAAAAAAAACAATAATAAAATAAATATATGAAGCACATACCAAAATATAAGCCTCCCACACCGGCTTCTCCACTACTACCATCTTTCTTGCATCATCCCATCCAAACTCATGCCCTTTCCATATACCATGTCGTATACTACTCCAATCCATTTTCAATGTTTGAATGCACAACTCAATGCAGGGTCTTGCCTTCAATGTACAGTTCAGTACTCTTTGTATGAGCATCCGCTCAAACTCATTTAGATAGCCACTCTTGAAACCAGTGTCGGCATTGTGTGTCCCTCCATAGTGCAACTTAACCATGCATGTGACTAATGCATCATTCTCATACATTGTCCACTTTCGCTTACTTTGCTTTATTCGCTTGGGATCAACATCTGTAAATTGCACCTTCTCTATGCCTAATGACAAAAATAAATAACACTTTTAAGCGTGGAAACAAACAAGTGTATAATGCAATGTTAGAAAGATCACATCAAAACAATAAAGGTTTAATATAGCATGAAAGATTAAGGAGTATTCCATCATTAGTGAAAATGGCATGGCAAATATTGACAAATGCACGTAGAAATACAATCCAAATATCCATTTTGCAAGCTATGTTACAATAATAATCTATGTAAATCAATGTTAACTACGTCTACATGCAGTCCAGTCACTGAACATCTCGTTTGCCAGACTTTGTCTCCAATCCGACCATGTGTCATTATTCTTAAGTGTGATAATCATATCATCCTCATTATCCATTAAATTGTCTAGTGGGTCGGAATTCATCTCCATCTTGATGAAGTTATGGAGCAAAGAACATGCCAGAATAATTCAATTATGGACCCGCACATGATAAAAAGATAGGCTTCTAAGAATGGCCCATCGCATCTTTAGCATGCCAAAATAACTCTCAATCACATTCCTGGCTAAAGCATGGCACATGTCAAGCAACTCTTCTACAGTTATTGGTTGATGCCCTTGACGCCACTCATTTAGATGATACCTTTGTCCCCTAAATGGAGCAAAGAATCCCTCGTAATTAGGATAACATCCATCATTGAGGTAATAGCAACCTACATAAACATACATTATCGATTAGCAAATATAATTGTTGTTGTGGAATATAAATATTAAAAAATGAACCAATAAACAAATCATACCTTATGGAACTTTTAAGCCATTCCTCCTAGTGAGTGCATCTCGAAGAATCCTATTATTGGCAGCGGATCCTTCCTACCTAGGCAGAACATAAACGAAAAGCATATTTGGTGTACACACTCCAAGAACATTAGTGGCAATTTCATTCTTTTGAGCTCTACATCTACCTCTATCAATCAATGGCACTTTGATTTGGATATGCGTCTCATATAGAGCACCCAAACAATTCTACAATCGTAAAAAAGTTAATCCACCTCCATCCAAACCCGAAGAAATTTCTATAATGCAAAATTTACCTTGAAAAATCTCCATCGTTCATCATTGCAGGTATCTGGAATGGGTTCGGGCTTCTTCAATAAATGACGATGTAGTCGCAAGGTAGTATGTAATACTGAATGGAAATACCGACTAATTGTTCGTTCGAACCTCTTAAAGTTATGCTTAATAACTCTGTTTTTCACATGGTGAGCAAGTATATGCAAAACACATTACAACTTGCTCATCTACGTAGAGATGCCTAGTTGCCTTTAATCCAGCTATATGGTCTAACATTTCACACAATTTTGCAATTGCACGTCTATCTACTCTAAACTATTTAACACAAGTGATATCATCACAATGAACAAGTCTCCTAATTTTTTTATGGTGTTGATAAAAGTTTAATTCGTAGGATCGAACAATTGGCCAATGGATATGCAATGCCAATGCATGCAACAACAACATAATACGATGCGTAATGTCATAGTATTCTACTGAGAAAGCTAAAAGAAAACAAAGTATCTTCTTTTTTCTTTGTGATACATGGAGATTGAAGTTCGACTCATCCATAGTTGCAATTAAACGCTATGGGTTTGATAAAGAAATAAAATTTAATATAACAACTAGTAAGAAGAAGTAACCATAATATTTAAAAATTGACCATGAATGAGCTTCAAGCATATACAAAAATCAAATAAATGGCAACGATGCTTGCTAAACATAATACACATAATGTAAAAACAATAATCATGTTTCGCGATATAAACGATCGCCTGCCAAACAATTTAATACTTATGAACACACTCGCAAAGGTTAGCCAATATTATCTATTGCTATGTCTACACACCTATATCATTGGAAACCAGCATCTCGTTTAAACATACCATCAAATTAAACAACTCCAGATGGTTTTTTTCAACTAAACCGAATGCCTTGTCTACACACATATTGCTATGTTTTCTTTCAAGAAAAGATATTGGGAAACACGACATCATGTAATACAATCATGTGAAACAAATTTTCAAGCATCAAAACTAGGTACCAATGTTTTATGTTCCTTAAAATTTTTTTATCATTTATTTTCAATTGGGAAACCTAAGTACTCATACACTACCCTTACAACGAAATCCAACAGAACACAAAGAGAGAGCAATTTAATTGGTCCTTGACCCATGGTAATGGAAGTTCAGTGGTATACCTTAGTCGACTCCGGCTACGAACGAGATACTATTGTTGAACTCCGATGACGTTATATTTACAACTATCGTGTGACGGTTAGCGACTTCCACTTCGACCTATAGATCCACCACCGGTAACCACTGATGGATCCACTAATAGATTAGACATAATTCCACAACCAACGGTGAGGACGGAGGCTAGCGATGGTCAAGATTAGCAACAACGGGGGCAAGGGATAATCAAGATTGGCGACGACGAGGGCAAATCCATGACGACATGAATGGATAAAAGCAACTACAACAGATCTACGAGCAAATCAAATGGCACTCGATAACCAGCGATGATGATGGAGGCGAGCGACAATCAACTTCAGCAACAATGGGGGCGAGGGACGACCGATAATGCACAACAACGAGGGTAGATCCATGACAGTAGAGATTGATGAAAGCAGCTACGACGGATCCACCAGTAGATCAGAAGCTACTTGATAACCAACGATAATGATGGAGGTGAGCGACGATCGACTTTAGTGACAACGAAGGTAAGGGACGATCGAGAATGTGCGACAATGGAGGCAAATCAATGCTTCTACCAATGTTTCCACCAATAATGGCTAATCGACGTTTCCACTAATGATCAATAGCAACCAGCGACGGGATCAAAATGGCAAATTTGGCGAAACCTTCCTTCACTACTTCTTGGTGTGATGTGTTTAGGAAAAAAAAAAAAAACCAATTTGCTATTATAGGTTTTTAGATAAGGAATGGTGATTCTTAATTTTATGTAATTGCAATTCCGTGTGAATTCCTATTTTGTGAAGTAAACAACGTAATAATTATTCCATACGTAATAGATTCGTAATGAAATAGCTATTACGTTCAAGTAAATGGGCCGTTAGTTCTTGGATATTCCTGTTTATTTTATCATATAGTGTAAAATAAAAGGAAAATTGAATTAGAACTACAAAAAAATAAAATAAAAGCATAATAATTATTATATATCTATTATATTATTTAATTAAGATAAAATAATATAATGAATAAAATAAAATAAAATAAAAATATTAATTACACCCTACCATAGAGTAATGGGAGTGAGAGTAGTGTAACCAAGTTGTACTTTCAAGGAAATGATATTTTTCGGTAAATATGATAAATATATCATTAAATGGAATTCATGAGTTTAACACGTTAATTGCTTTTAATGTTTTAGATATAGTAATTCATTGATGATAACTATTCGATATATAAAATCTAATTAAACACCATAATATCAACTTTATACGAGATAAAGAGAAATAAAACAGCATTTTATCATCTAATTTTTTCCCCTGAGATAATCATGAATATAAATTCGCACATATATTCATGGAATCCTGATAAACCAAAAGCTTTTTTTCACCTTTCCATAATTTTTAAATTGTATCTTATGTTTCTCAAACCATTGTTTGAGGTTTTTAAAATCACTATTAAGATCCATAAATAACTAAAATTCTAGGTTTACATATATATTAAGCGATAGGGGTTGATCGAAAGGGAGGCTAAGGGGGGCTTTGAGGCTTGAGAAAAATTATTAAATTAAATTTATTTTTAAATTAGATATATATGCCATATTTATATTTTTTAATTATAAATTTTATTATAAAATTTATCATAATTTAGTGGTTAGATAATTGTTTATACATGTTTAAGGTCATAGGTTCGATTTTTATAAGAATAGCTTTTACCTTTTCAAGTTGCATTTATTGTATGTTTTTCAATAAATAATTTTCAATTTTTTTTTCTCACTAGGACATATAAAATCAAATTTCATTAACAAAAATATATATTAGTTAACTAAATAAATTCTTAATATACATTATTTATTAATTAATAACTTTATGATATATAATAATTATATTCGATATTATAAGTATTTTAATCATGTTATATAAAACAATAGTAAATGTAGTACTTTATGTTACTTAAAGTACTAGTATTTTCTTTCACTATTAATGTTATAAAAAGAAATGAGTATTATTATTAATTAATTATCTAATCACTTATATTAAAAAAAATATGTGCATGTATACTGTTTATTATATTATTAATAAAATAATCTTGTAAAGTCAGCATAACAAATTATAAAATACTATATCATTTTTAATAATCTTATTAAAAAGTTTACTATTTTAACCTTTTATAAAGTATATTAAGTGTTCATAATTGATACATAAAAAAAGTTTAAATTTACCTTTCTATTCAGTATTAAATTATGTTGATAGTACATTTATTTCTACATATATAAGATATATTATTATAATTGTAATGATGAGTAAATATTTTTCTATGAGTAATTCTAATATTGATTTTAATACCATATTTGCGGCCCTCAACAATATGATTTTGTGTCTGTCCCTGCTAGATGACATTACATGCAATGTGGGTGCTAAAAGATATTAAATAAATACGTAAAAATATGCATATCCAGATAAGCCAATTCCTTAAAATACTCTTTCGATTGACAATTTAAAAAGTTTGAAGTTATCATTTGTATAATTATTTTATTCTTCTTCTTTGTGGTGTTTACAATATTTGCTTTTCTATTTCGCTCTTCTTTGGATTAAGAAGGAATGAAAAATGATAGAGAAAATTGTAAAATGCATAAGTAGTTGAAATCATTATTAGTGTTAAAAACATAAAATTATTCACAAAACTATCCAATATGAAAGTAGAGATTAGAAATGGGTTGATTTATGTAAGAGAAAGCTAAAATAGTGGGTGGAAAAAGAGAGAAGAAAGAGCTATTATAAAAAAGCAAATAAAAATATATGTTAAAAAGGTAGAGATGAATAGTAGATTATTCTCTTAATATATATGTTTGTTGTGTGTGGATGAGGAAAAAAAGATGATTTAAGTTTAAGAGTTACATCACCAGTGACAATAGATTTATGATAAGTGAATTTTTTTTTATGAGTAATTCTAATATTAAATTTAATACTATATTTTCGGCCCCCAATGATATAATTCCACATCCGTCCCTACTAGAAGGCACTAGATGCAATGTGGGTACTAAAAGATATTAAATAAATATATAGAAATGTACATATCCATAGAACCTAATTCCTCACAATACTCTTTCAATTGACAATTTAAAAAGTTTGAAGTTATTGTTTGTATAATTATTTTATTCTTCTTTCTTTGTGGTATTTACAATATTTGCTTCTCTCTCTCTCTCTCTTCTTTGGATTGAGAAGAAATGAGAAACGATAAAGAAAATTATAAAATGCATAAGTAATTGAAGTCATTATTAGCGTTAAAAAAGTAAAATTATTCACAAAAACTATCAAACATGAGAGTAGAGATTAGAAATGGGTTGATCTACACGTGAGAAAACTAAATTAAAGGGAAAAAACTAGAGAAGAAAGAGCTATTATAAAAATAAATAATAAAAATATATGTTAAAAAGGTTAGAGATGAATAGTGGGTTATTCTCTTAATATATATGTTTGTATGTGTGCGGATGAGGGAAAAAAATGGTTTAAGTTAAAGAGTTTCATCACAAGTGACAATAAGTTTATAATATATTTACAATTTGCCCTTTTATTTTATTTCATTTTTTAAAGCAGAGATAAATGTTAATAATATCAAAAGAGCTTTTCATGTACTAGTTTTTAGAAAAAAAATTGTAGCTAATACTACAAAAATGATTTTTTTCTTTTTTTTTTCAACATATTAAACTAATCCAGAGCCACCTATTAATAAAACCTATCCTTTTTAAGTGGAGTAATGGCAAAATAATTTATGCACTAGCATGATTCGTGTTTTAATTATCTCCTTATCTGAAAATTTTGATAAATTCTTGTAACAAATATACTCATAAGAAGGAAAGAGGCAAATTAAAAATTAACCCTTAAGGGTTTTTTTTTTTTTTTTGTAACCAGGGGGAAGGGGGTAGGGTGGATTTCAAAGATAAGTGAGTCCAAGCTATTAATTTAAGGCTTAAGTTAACAACATCTAATTTGAGCCAAACTTTATGACGAAGTAATGGAAGTTAGTCAAAATGATCCCATGAAGTTTGCTTCATAAAATTTAGAATATAAATGAATTAATTTTTTAATGAACACAAAATAGTGTTTGGATCGTAAATTACAAGAAACTTTAATAGTGAGTTCCAATATATATTAAGACATTAGAGATGACTTAGTTAACCGATAGGACTAATAATTATAGATGAAAAAATGATTTTAAAGTATTACATAAAAGTGGGCAAAAGTTATAATTAAAACATAACAATATTTACGTGTGTATGTAATGGACAAATAGAATCACATTTATAATAATAATAATAATAATAATAATAAATATATCATGCGATAACCTCAAGTATCGAATATTAAGATTGAAGACTAGGTCGGGATATTGGTTTTAAGATAGAGTATGCTAAAAGATGTTTTTGGAGTAAATCGTCATTTATCTTTAGATATCACGTAAATATTCAAATCATATACATTTAGTTTTGTAAATGGCCTACATGTATTGAAGGATAAACTTGTGAAGTTTATATAATTATAGTTACATTTGTAAGGTTATTAAGCAAGCATTAAAAAGACCAACTATAATTTAGGTTATGAAACAGAGCTAGGTAAATAAGATTATAGGTTGGTTTACTAAAATGAGCAGGGTTGGGAGAGTAAAACTAGCCAATAGTTCGAATGATTTTATCTTATATATGTGTATATGTGTGTGTGTGTGAGAGAGAGAGAGAGAGAAACTTAATGTAATTATGAATTATAATGAGACAAGGTATGTCTAAGACTATAACATAATATGATTTTTTAAAGGTAAACCCTAAATGTGATATGAAACATGTTTACAAATGCAAGATCAAAACCTTTAGTTAGCCTTATCCTTAATTTAAGGAAAGAGTAATTATTCATCTTTCAAGCATTAGGTTAATTGTATAAGGGAATTAACAAGTCAAGCAAACACTTAGAAGGCAAAATATTATGGGTGGTATTAAAGCATCGTTTAAGGAAGAGAATTGGGAAGTATGAGCACTTATTTATGGAGAAGAATCAAGAGTGTGACACAATGAAAGAGCTAAAGCATTTATGGAAATTTAATGGAT
Source organism: Laguncularia racemosa (assembly GCA_037954665.1). NCBI lineage: Eukaryota > Viridiplantae > Streptophyta > Magnoliopsida > Myrtales > Combretaceae > Laguncularia > Laguncularia racemosa. The sequence goes on along the minus strand of JBBMOL010000078.1, from coordinate 2,705,125 downwards.
TTGAATAGGGGTTAATGTTGTATTTACTTCCTAAACTTTAGCCAAATTTACAATGAACTACCTAATCTTTAAATATGTCAATTTACTACTTAATAAATCTTTTTGATGTCACTTATAATACCTAAGCTAACTTCACTGATCTCTATTAGATTACGTAAAATGTTTAACTAACCATGATTTGACATGTGAAAAAAAAAAACATTGGACAAAATAAAAAGAACACATCAAAATTCCCTTTTTAACCAACCCTAACTCAAAAACAACACATCAAAACCTCTAATTTTCCTATAATACTAAATCATACAAACTCTAATTAGAACCCTAAATTTGATAACCCTAATTTGGTTGTTTTGTTTACATTTGGATCTTATATCTATCGTGGTGTCCAAATCTAAGATTTAGGGTCTAATGCAATTGAAACCATTAGCTTCACTTATAGGGAAGAGGAAAAGTTCATTTTAATAATGGTCAGAACTGCAAGATTTCATAGTTCTGGACAAAGCTCTCAAATGGTAGAGGTGATGTCTCCTTCTAAGGTGATGAAGCTCTCAAACTTTGAACTATGACATTGTTATTATGGATCTAAACGTGACAAGTTTAATATTTGTTACAAATGTTGCAAAAGAAAATATACTAGCAATGGTGGTGTCTCCTTTAGTGTGTATGTACAATTTGTGTTGGTGTGGATTTGTTGGTGAAGATTGAAAGATGGTTGTACTAGTGGTATCAATTTATAGCAAAGAGTGATTTTGTTTTTGACGATGAAGAAGATAAAGTATTTTAAGAAGGAAAAAGATGAAGATGAACAATAGCCTAAATTGTTCAAATTTTTTATGATTTTTTTTTTGCCAAGCTTTTCATATTTTGGATTTTATTGTGTTTTTTCCTTTATTGTAATTCTTTTGTTGCAATGAAAAAATGAACAATAACCCATATTTGTTCGAATTTTTGTCATTCTTCTTCTTCTTCTTCTTCTTTTGAAAAACTTCTAATTTTTGGGTTTTCATTTATGAAAAACTTCAAATTTTTTAGTCTTTGATCTATAATTTTTTTTAAAAATTAAAAATCTAACGTGGTAAGATTTAATTGGATAACTAGTTTTGTTTAAATGAGAAAGACACATGTCACATGTTGATTAGTCTATAGTGCCACCTCAAACTCCAGCAAATGAGAAAGACACATGTCAAATTGTGGTTGGCTAAGCACTCCACATAATCTAACCGGGATTAATAGAGTTAGCCGAGATACCATAAGTGACCTCAAAAAGTTTTACTGGGTAGTAAATCAACATGTTTAAAAACTAGGTAGTTAATTGTAAAATTAACCAAAGTTCAAGTAATGAATGCAACATTAACCTTTGGAATATTGACGAAAATGATAATTAAAGCATGTTTGGGGAAAAAATCTAACGTGTTTAGACATAATGATCAAGGCTTGATTCTAAATATCACAAACTAGAGTAAGTTTCAAGGAAAGTATTGGAGAGATGTTTGGGAATTAATGAATTATAGGTTGCTTTGTGGGGGGAAAGGATTAGATAAGTGCCTAGGAGCATGATGGATCTAAGTTGGTTTTGAGAAGGGAATTATAACAAGTTTAGGAAAACTTCGATACCAAATGATGTTTTAGAAGAAGCTTTGAGGTTGTATATGAGTGATGATTAAGGAAACAAGGGATCAAAGTATGTCCCAAGACACGAGCAGATTTCATAAAATTAAATATTGTAGTATAGAAAGCATGTGAGATTGTATGGGGTAGTTACATTAGATCGGTATGACCAAAGATAAGTGTTCACCATTTAGCACGATTGAGTTACAAGTTAGTAACAATATCATAAAATGAAGTGTTGATATGTGGTATAAAGGGAATTTAAGTGAGAAGTTATTAGATATGCAAGATGTAATGAGTTGCCCTTTTATTGCATTGATGGCAAAATTATGAAGCAGACAATAGAGTCATGAGGATTAACTAAGGATATTGTACTGATGGAGCAAAGAAATAATAGGTTTCCAAAGTTTAACCAAAACGATTAGAAATGGTGATGCGAATAGTAACCAAAGTGACAACTACAAATCATGATAAGAATCAATTTAAGATAAGTTAAGAAGTCCTATCAGCCTTAGCAATAAAAAAAAAGATGGTTTGTTGGTAGCCAAAGGTGGATTAAGACTACCAATAGGATCATTGTAAGTATAAGTTGAGTTAAGACCTAAAGAATCTAGAATGTGATAGTTTCAAAGACAAAACTATTTTAAGGGGGGTAAAGTGTGATAACCCTAGATACTGAAGATCAAAAATTAAGAATGGGTCGGGATATTGATTTAAGGATAGAGTATGCTAGAAGATGCTTCATGTATCTTTAAATACCACGTAGATGTTCAAATTATAAATTTTTAGCTTTGTAAATGCCTTACATCTATTGAAGCATTGGTAATACCAACTATAATTCAAGTTATGAAGCAATGTCAAGCGAATTTTGATATGATTACAGATTGGTATACTAAAGTAAGTAGGCTAGAAGAGTAAAACTACCTAATAGTCTATATGATTTTATCATATTGCACGTGATATATATATATATATATACACACACACACACACACACGTGATTATGAGGAATTGAATGTGATAGTGAATTAGAATGAGATATAGTACATCTAGGACTATGGCATAATATGATATTTCTAAACAAGTTATGTTAAAAGGTGAACCATGAATGTGACATGAAGCATGTTTACAAATATAGGATCGAAACCTTTAGTTAACCTTATCTTTAGTTTATGGAAGCTATAACAATTCATCTTCTAAATACCACTATTGATTGTCCAAGTGAATTAACAAGTTAAGTGTGCACGTAAAAGACAGGTCATTGCAGATCATAATGATAATAATGAAACGAAAATGCATAAGGTTAACACTAGTGAGACTTAAACAGATCGAGGACAATAACATACATTTAAGATAAGGATGATATGACTATATGTCATGCAAACAACTTACTAAAGACAAAGAGGAAAGTAACATAATATAAACCACCATAGGTTGTTTTGTGGATTGTAACAATGTTGGGTGAACACTTAAACAATGCATCAAAAAAGGCTCCTGTTACAATAACCATTCGAGTCAAGCCTACACATGTTTTCAAAAATTAAGCTTGTAACTTCCTATGAAAGTTGGCCACTATTTCAAAAAATGTTGGATGTGCTTAGTTTCGTACTAATGGCATTTTATAATGAAACGTAATATTGCATACATCAAAGGACTAATTGACAATCAAACTATAAATTTTAGTTCATACGTATTTTGCAATGACAAGGCAAAGGCCTAACAAGTGCGCTAACTACTAAAAGAAAGTATTGCAAGGCAAAATCAAAATAAAGATTCATACAATTAGTCAAAAGGGTGAATCTTAGTAACAACTTACTTGAGATGTGAATGGAGAACCATCTATAGCTTTATATCCTACAAAAGGAACAATTTTTTGGGGGCTCCAACGAGCGTTCACTGCTTTGTCTCCTATAACACCAAATTTAGCAATTTTATAGTATTGAACACACACTCAATGCATCAATTTTGCTGGAGTATGTGGATTTGCTGAGAATAATGGAATTTGTTGGTGTCATTTGAATAACTAGGCTTCTTTTTTTTACCATGAGGAAAGGAGTGAGGGTTGCTTTTGAGCAAGAAAACTAAGGCTTTGTCTTACACTATTTTCTATTTCCTATGTATTCTCTCTCCACTGGTTAAATGATTAAAGGTTTTTGCTTTTAAACTCTTATTTTCAATCTGATGACTATGATTCAATCCCCTACATCCAATAGCTAGTATATTGTGACTAGAAATAAAGTTGCCTTCCTGTGACTTACGCCAATAATTTTTCCATTATATTGATATCTTTTAGTCTTATTAGGGCTTCGATTTTTCTTTTTATTTATTTTTTCTTGCCTTTCTTTAGGCATGTGAATCGTTTTGTTTGCTATTATTACATTCTTTTGTGTTTGTGTAATGATATTTTATTAGTATGTCTTAGGAAATCTATGCATACAACAACTCTTATTAATGTTAAGTACATGTTTAGAAGTGAAATTATAAGATTTTCTCTTAGAAGAACATGGGACATAGGTAGATGTATGAGTATATTGGTAAATTTGTTGGTGGGACACAATAGTGATAGTGTTATTGGTTAACTGTGTTGTCTAGTGGGTTCAAGATCCAAAACAAAAATTAGTTGGAGCTATTCTATTATCGTGCACACACACACTAGTTATTCACTACTCAATTTCATTTATAGCCCATTAATTTGACAATATAGAATAAAAGGGAAGTTAAATTACAATCACAAAAAATATAATAGAATCTGTAATAAAACCACAACAGCTTTGGGCCTAAAGCCCACTTTGTTTGAGTTAAATGTCATGAGAGGAAAGTGTCTAAATCGATTGTTATAGATTATGAACGTAATCTAATTCCTTTGAAAGGCACACTCTCATTGGGTTTACTTAGTATAGAATAAATAAAGTGTTTTTTAGGAAAGATTTACTTGTAAAAAATATAGCACTATGCTAGCATCATAAATAGAGGACTACTCCCACTACGTAAGGCATTTAATATCCCCTATATACTTTGATTGACATACTCTCACTCTTATTTTTTTGACTTGAGCATCGAAGTCTAAGCATTGGAGATACTTTAAGCGCTTTGATAACTCACATTTGTTCATTTTATAAGTTGGATTTCGTTGGTGTAAAGACTTGATGCAGCTGAAAACCAGCTTGAGACAATAGTTGTTATTGGTTAACTGCGTTGTCTAGTGGGTTCAAGATCAAAAACAAAGTTTAGTAGGAGTGATATCGATCTATCTTACTACCTTAGACCTATAAGAAATAGTACTTATCGATTTTATAGTATAATAGATAATAATATCGAGTGTCAATCCCATAGGGATTATGATTACTAATAGCAACCCTTCTCCTGCTATCTAATTTGCAAAATCAAATAAAGTAAGTGGAAATAATAACAAGTAAATTTAAAGAAAATAACAATCATTAAAGGCGTACTTAGATATGAACTCCTCCTAGAATTACTAATATAACTAACTAATTATTATTCGATTTCATTATTGTATTTTTGAACTATGGGAATTCCTATATTGAATTAATAACTCCATTGAGTCTACTAATTTGTAATTTTAGGTTGATTAATTGGAATATCTTCCTAATGCCTAAGTAGTTGAAGTTATTACGAGTGTTTAAAAAAGTAAAATTATCCACAAAAACTGTCAAATGTGAGAGTAGAGATTGGAAGTGAGTTGGTTTATGTAAGATAAAATTGAAATGGTGGAAAAAAAAAGGGAGAAGAGGGATCATGGAGGGACACGTAATCAAAGAATTGGCGGGGTTGAATATGCCTTATTTAAGTTAATATAAAATTATTAGTCAAATGTTCCTTTGCTATATCACATATATACAAAATGACTCTAGTGTGATGTAATATTTTTTAATATATAATAGAAGTAAATTAATTTTTTAAGGAAAAAAATACAACTAATAATTATAGAACTTATGATTATATTTTACTTTATAATTATTAATTAATAAATTTATTTTAAGAGATTTTCACCTAGTTAACTAATATTTTCAAATAAATGGAACTTAATTTTATTACTTAATTAATTGATACTTTCGATTGAATGAACTTAGTTTTATTATTTTTTCTTGAAAAATTATTATTTTACTGTCAAGACAATTCTATTACCAAAGTTGTTTAAATAAATCTGTTGAAATTATTCAAATTAAATATAGACTAAAAATAATACAATTATGGATTGAAAAATAAAAAGAATAAGAAAATAATAGAGATGTATGTTTTTGGAATTATGTGAAAGAAAGAAAAGCAAATAAAAAAAGAAAAAAAAGTAAAGAAACAAAGTAGAGAGAGACAAATGAAAAGTTGGTAAAAATAAGAGTTTAATAAAAATTGAACCCTTGGTCTTAAAGAAATAAATGCAAGGGTTCTCTCTCTCTCTCTCTTTTTAGGCAAGAGCTTTTCATATACTTGTTTAAAAATAAATATATGTAATCAATACTACAAAAATGATGTTTTTTTTTTTATGTGTTAAACTAATCCACAAGTCATCCATTAATAAAACCTTTTCTTTTTAAAATGAATTGCTAGCCAAATAAGCATTAGGCTGATTTTGGTTTCAATCAACTCCTCATGTAGATATTTGGTTATTTTTATGTTATTAAAAATTAATATCATGTAAACTCTTTTGTTCTTCATATCAAAACCCTTTGATGTATTTTACATATCACAATGGTAAGTCATGTTGAATGCCTTATATACCTTTGAAGTCGTATATGTAGACACTTCCAACATTTTTCTTGTACACAGCTTAAATTGGGTAATATGGCCACAGACATATAGGGTACTGGACCCATTCAATCAAACAAAAACTTTATAGGGTTTTGGAAATGGTTTTAAAACCCCATAAAGTTCTAAATTGGGTTTTGGAACTTAGAAAAAATCTAACAAGAAAGCTGAGCTTGATTAAAAAATAAAATATATATTTATATTTGTATATAAAGTTTATATATTACTATATATTATACTATATATAAGTAAATAAAAATAACAATTAATAAAATATCATATTTTGATCTTTTAAGGGACTTTTTAGAAAGGGTTTCTTATATTATTCATAAATTTTATGAATTATCTTTCACCTTAGAGTATTTGAAAGTCAATGTTGTATCTACAAAGCAAATTTGAATAAATGACTAAATAAATAGGTTTTCATTATGTAAAAAGTTAACTAAATTTACAAAAGGCATGATTGAAAAGTTAATTTTGTGTTGTGGGTTAGGTTGAGTTGTTTATGAGTTTAAGAAAATCTTATAAGGACGGTTTTAGGAATAGAGTAAATATCCTATAAGGTTTTGAAGTGGGTTTTAGAAAGTTCGATAGGATATTGAATTGGGTTTAAGTTTTATAAAATCTATTCTAAACTCGCCTTGGTAACATCCTTATTTGATACCGATTTAACTTAGGAAATCTAGAAAGAAGAAGATTTGTTTACTCACGTTTCCTTGCATTTATAAATGAGCTGTTTCATATTTACAACCTAGACTTGGATCTTTTTTTTTGCAATTTTATGGATGGAATTTTCAACTTTTCACTGCCGCTATTGGCACCCATTTAGCTTCATTAACGGGGGTGTTGGCGGTTTAGCATTGTATGAATCTCTTAAAATGAATATCAAATATTTGGGGATTAGATTTAAGATGCTGTAGTTGAGCACAAAATTGATACTATCATAATGCAGCGAAAATGATACATTTTCATCTCAAAAAATACAAATCAAACTCAACCATTCACAACTTTAATGCTTCATAAGAGAACGTGATTATTCCTTTACCTATAAACAACTCGAGAGTAGATTCCCATAAAACAAATTCTACATTTATTTATTTAAAGAAATAGCTAGAATATAATTAGAGATTAGAAGAAGGGAAGCCCGGTCTCAAACAGTAGAATCCCACCTCCACCCTCATCTTCTCAAAAATTTCCCGCCATTGCCTATTCCTTCTCATCAAAAGTCTCTCGCTCTCTCTCTCATCACGGAGAAAAGAAAGAAGTGGAGAGAGAGAGAGAGGGGGGGAAGAGAAATGGGGATCACAGGACTGCTACCTCTATTGAAATCAATAATGGTGCCAATCCACATAAAGGAGCTGGAGGGTTGTTCAGTTGCTGTAGATACCTACTCATGGCTTCACAAAGGCGCTTTGTCTTGTAGCAAGGAGCTTTGTAAAGGCATACCGACCAATAGGTGTTATTATTATCATCGATTACTCACGTACAATATGCGTTCTGGGTTTTCTTCTGTTTGATTAAAGTTCAATCCTTTTGGTTATTTTTCTGCTGATCACTAGTTTTGTAGACTTTCTTGATGACTTAGTTTAATGGGTATCTCTTATTTTTATAATTTAATTGATATACGAGGAAAATTTTGGGTCTTTTAAAATGCCATTACCATTGCGGTGGGAAAATAACTTTCCTTGGAGGTGGTTTTCTAGAGATATTGATGATATAGACTAATGGGTATTTGCTATTTTCTTTTTTTGTGGTGATTGTTGATATTTTTCAAAAAGAGTGAATATACTTTTAAAATACCATTACGAATTTGATTGTAAAAAAGTGTTTTTTTTTTATTGTTTATTTTTTGGTTTATCTATTTGATGTGGAGTAAAAATAGAATATGTTTCTTATCGAGAAAATGGCAATATTTTCTCAACTACTTTTAGTGTTTTTCTAACTAGTTGATTGGTTGCTTGAAGATGTTGAGATAGATAGAGGCTTGAGTTGGTTTAAGAGTGCAAGGAAGAAAACTTTTCAAACAATTGAAAATTTGCCATACAGTTTAGGTTAATTGAATGTTTAAGCTCATTGTCTTAATAGATTTGTTTAGACAGATAGTTTGATAGTCTTGGACCCCAGAAAAAGGGAGCTTAAGGCACTTAGATGCAATTAAATCATTAGGACCTACATGTAACGTAATGGGGAGTCCATTAATACAACAGTTTTCAAATCCGTGGAGCATACATATTTCATGATTTCATGACAATCTAACTATTTGTTGTTTGTTTAATACCCATTAAAAGACCTGGACATCTTTTTTTTCTGGGCTGGGGGGTGGGGATGGGTGGGTGATGATCTTTCATTAGTTTGCTCATAGAACTGTGATGTGCTGTAATGTGACTGATTGAAGTTTGGTTGATTCAGGCACATAGAGTATTGCATGCATCGTATAAACCTGTTGCGGCATTATGGAGTAAGACCTGTTCTTGTTTTCGATGGAGGTCTACTGCCAATGAAGATTGAACAGGAGAACAAACGTTCCAGGTATGCATTATAGTGTACAAAAGAATTGAAAGCTTCCATAAGGTGTTCTTGCTTCTTTTATATTCATGATTGTGTTAATTATTTAAATCATTGACTTCTGATCCTTTGAGCTTGTATAAAGGGCTCTGATACATAGCCAACCAACATATGATACACTAATAGTTGGGACAGATAAGGCTGTATCTCTTTGTCTAGAACTTTCATTTGCCCTGTTGTATAATGTAGATTGAAATAAAAGATCCTGGGCATTTTGAAATATTGTAAGAGAAAACAAAAGATTGCTGCCGTTTCTTGGAAAGTCTAACTTAAGTAGGCAACTGCTAAATTGTACATATCACCTAATAGAGTAACCTCAGAGAATGATTTTTGGTAACCATTTCACCTTAGCTTAGTTTTAAGCAATAAGGTGGATTTGCTAGTCTCACTCGCTTCTTTTGATTTGCAGACTTGACTCTTGTGGGTTTAAGTATGCCAAACTTCTTAGATGATGTAGTAAATCTGTAGTCTTACTTGTGCAGGTCAAGAAAGGAAAATCTAGCCCGTGCAATTGAGCATGAATCCACTGGTAACTCTGCTGCTGCATATGAGTGCTACCAAAAGGCAGTTGATATTTCACCCTCAATTGCTCATGAATTAATCCAGGTTAGACAGAACTGCCAAAATGAATTGTGATTTATGAGCATGATTAAATATCGATTCCTAGTTATACCTTGATTATATCATCACTTTCTTGTTGCACTTAAATAGTTGCATGCTGGACATTGCAGGTTCTAAAGAAGGAGAATATCTGCTATGTCGTTGCTCCTTATGAGGCTGATGCACAAATGGCATTCTTAGCAGTCTCTGGACAGGTTGATGCTGTAATCACAGAGGACTCAGATCTCATACCATTTGGGTGTCCCAGAGTGAGTGTTCTACCGATTGATTCTTTTATTTGCCAATTTTTGTCTCCACATGGAAACTGTAGGTTCTTTGTTGTTGTAGTGGTTCATTTATTCGTGAAACTTCAGATAATCTACAAGATGGACAAGTATGGACAGGGAGTTGAGTTTCTTAACTGCAAGCTACAAAATAACAAGGAACTGAGCTTTGCTGGATTCACGAAGCAGATGATACTTGAAATGTGCATATTAAGTGGCTGTGATTATTTGCAGTCACTCCCTGGAATGGGTCTGAAAAAATCTCATGCACTCATCAAAAAGTTTAAAGCTTATGACAAAGTGAGTTCTGGAAAAAGCTACTTGAATACATACTCGGATCCCATTATCTATTTAATCCTGTAATAATCCGAGGTCAATATGTCCATCTGCAGGTAATCAAGCACTTGAGCTATAACAGCACATCAATTCCTCCTTCTTATGAAGAATCATTCAGAAAGGCCATACTGACATTTCAACATCAACGGGTCTATAATCCCATTGGAGAAGCCCTTGTACATTTATCTGATATAGGCAATATTCCTGATGAGGATTTGGACTTTTTAGGACCATATCCTTTTCGACATGTCTTGTTAGTTGAGTTTTGAGATATCTGTTTCTGAACTTAGGATTGATTACTGTCGAATAACCTTAACAAGATGTACATTGATTCCTCAACGTGTTGCCAAAGGCATTGCAGAAGGTGATTTAGATCCATTCACCAGATTGCCATTTCAGGTGTTCTTTGATTTCCATAATTGTAATAGCAGTAGAACCTAAAAAGATATGGGTTTCCATTAATTCTCAAACAGAAAAATATGGAGTCCAACAACTCTAGTAGATTTGTTTCACAAAACTGCATTATACATTAACATTATAATTGTGTCATGTGAGGCCATTTTGCTTTTCCCCTTCTGGTGGCTAGAAAAATTTCCTGTTTGGCTTCTCAATGCCTATAAAATTTTAATCCTCATCTTGTGACTAGAGAATATCTTTGTGGAGGCTAATTTTCTTTTTGTCACTTGATTTAACTCACTGAAGAAAATTGTGGAACGAATCACCTTGAATGGGACATACTAAAAATACCTTTTCAGCAGATGATACAATCCAATGCATGATTGCACAGATCACAACTATTTACCTACCATCTAACATCTTGGCAATAGGATTTCCAAACTACAAAATGTAACTGCCATGTATTTACAACAAGACTGCTGAGATTTCTTGAGTTTTGTTATATATTCTCTTTATCTGACAGGGTGAGAATCCCAGCACTGCAGAAAGGGTCGACCAAACTTACCATCTGCATTCGTTGAAGTTGCAAAATGGAAACAGAAAGCTAGATTTGCCAGCACAGAAGAATCTCATCACAACATACTTTTGTATCCTTTAAAGCTTTCTTCTTTAGTGTCACCAAAAAGTCATTATTTATTTAAGACACCAATATTATTTTGTCATGTGAATAGAATGATATTAGAGATGTTCATTGATAGGCTCAGCATTTGTAGTATATGCCTGCCATATCTTTATGCAGGCAAAGGAAGAAGGTTCAGTGTAAGTTGCATGGAGCAGTTCCTTATAGTGGAACGATTTCTAAATGCATAAAGTATCTAATCAACTGGTAGTCACAACTCACAAATCGATAACAAGACCTATTTATTTGAAATGAATGAATGTTGCTTTAATATTTAATTATTTCAATTCCATTTCGAAAGGAATCCACTAGAGTTCTTCATTTGCAAATACAGCTTTGCTTTCCTTGTCTCTTATTTTGCTTCAGTATAGCAACTTTCCTTAATGCTGCAAGGCTTTGCATCTATTGAAGCAAAGAGAGAATTCAGGGCCCCTCGCATAACACCTAATTATTTAAATCCAGCAGATGATTCTCCTCTCAATCTTACTAAGAAGGTTTCTACAATGCCAGCTTGTCAAATGAACTGTTACACTCCATCATTGTTTGGAAATGTAAGTCTTTTGTCCCAAGCCCTTTTAAATTATATGTGAACAAGAACATATCCTGGCTGAGATGGTTTTACACTCATTGTTTCTTTTCTTGGTGTTAAATAAGGGCAAAGATGATTCCAATGGTGAAGTTCCTGGTGTCTCGGTACCAAATGAATATGGTGAGCCATTTTCTACTCAAATCTGACTCTTATGTATCAATAAGTGATGGATTTGTTCTTATATGTTTTGTTATAATGATTGTACAAGAAGAAACTGTGTCTTTAGAACATACTAGAAAGGGTTCTTCAGTAATCCAACAGTCTTCATATCCAGTCCATAAACCTTGTATATCATTTCCAAAAGAGCAGAGATGCAAGACTGCCTTTGACACAAATGAAGTCAAGATAAGAACAGAGGAAGGAAAGGTGATTGTAAGAAGCCGTTATTTTCAACAAAAGCCAGTGAATAATATTGATAAGGACAAAAATGATGATAAGCCACTGGTCAATGCTTCTGGTGCTGATGAAAACCGGGGTGACCAAATAAGGGCAGAACAAATGAAAAGAAAGACTTCTTTGAATGACGCTACAGAAAAAGTGAGTGCTTAGCAACAACCTCATAATACTGCCATGATGATCTTACTGTCTAAATATGTTACAAAGATATTTCCCATGGCTTTTCTAACTTTTATTTTTATCTGTTCCACCTGTCCAGGAAAATTTGAAAGTGAAGCGGATGTTCGTCAATGATTCTCTTGATGATGTTGTTGGTGAGTTGTCACATAAACATAAACAAGTGTTGGCTTTTATTTTCCATGTTAGAATTAGATCTTTGTTCCACCTTGATTATTATTATTTTTTTGTTTTACATTTTTTACTATTATGCCATCCTTCCAAGCATAAAATGGACGCCGTAAACTAATTTTTAGGAGCTTTCTCATTTTTTTTCCTGAATTCATAATATAGTAATTGAAATTGCACTTTTCTCTCTCTTCAAAACATAGATTGAGAAAATCCTCTCTCCCCCTCTCCACTTCTCTCCTTCCTTCCCTTAACCCTAACTCTCTCGTCTCCCCTTTTCTTTCCACGGTAAGCCTCTTCTTCTTGTATCCCTACATCCTCTCCCGCACATTCCCCTTTTTTCTTCCCACAAACTCCTTTCTTCTCTTTGTTCATTCTTGGGTTGTCTTTGGGTGAATCCTCAAAGTTGAAGGTACCAAGACTAGTTTTGAATGTGGAGATACTGGTTGAGGGAAGAGAAAATGGATTGAAGTAGAAGCTGAGTGTGGAGTTTGAAGAGGAAAATCAAGGGGTTGAGGTGATCTTATAGAGGCTAGACGAAAAGTCATTAATTGTTGGGAGGAAAAAAGTGGCTGGTTTTGGAAAAGACAGAAAGTAGAAAGCGGGGAAAGCTAAAGTATCCTCATCTCTTTCAAGTAACAACAAAAACACTATCTGAAGATACCTTAAAGTAGCGTTTGGTTTAGAATATTGGACAGTACAAAATAAGGAGAACAGGACAAAAAGAATTTTTGTATCATGTTTTGGTACCCGAGTACTGGATAATGATTTTTGTATTGTCCATTGTTTGGAATTGTAAAGTATTGAATTGAGCATTGTAATTTTGACAATTATACCCTTTGTAGAATATGAAGGTTTTTAGTTATGTAATTTTTGACAATTTGAAGAGATTATTAAATTCATACAATTGAACAAATTAAATAGGTTAATAAATGTAAATCAATTGATTGAAAATATTAATAATTCATATTACAAATTACAATAATTTGTGTTATATTTAATAATGCAATTCCAATTGAATTGATAATTTTAATCACCATAGAACAACCTTGAGACCTCCAACACTAGACAGCTACAAGCAACAACCCTAGTGTATTAAAAAACTAATGGTTAGTTAATCTATGAAGCTATGTTATATGGGTAAAAGCAGGGTGCAATAGGAACGACAGCAACAAGCAACAACAGGAATGACAACAACAAGAACGATAGCAATAGGAACGATGACAAATGCACATACCTACCACCGGACGCTTGTAGATTCGCCATGGACGAACACCAAGCAATAGAGGAAGAAGGGTGGCAACAAGAAAACATACTTGCTGCGGTTGCTAGAGTGGAGCGTTGAATAAAAATTGACGATAGGCTCGGTGAATGTGAAGACAATGTGCGTACGGATCACGATGGAAGACGAGCTGTGTGCGGTTGGAGTGGATTAACTATTGATTTCGTCTAGTACTTGTGAACTAGGATCTCTGGTTTGGGTGTTTTTGGAATGTTAGCAATAATTGTTATTTTGTGCTGTCCTTCAAAATTTGTCCCTTATTTATCATAGTATAATTTTTAACTAATTTGTCTAGTACTCCGGAGAGATTTTGTCTAGTACTTGAAGCAATTTTGCAAACCAAACGAGGGACAAGTATTTTTGTCCTGTCCAATACTACTTTTTATGCGCAACCAAACGCACCCTAAAGGAATTAGCTAAGGTGGTGGAAAACATCAAAAGTAGTGTAAAAGAGGATTTGGAAGAAATAGAAAACCAATGGTGTTTTTCAGGAAGAAAGAAAGATGTGAGCTGAACATATCCTTCGAGAAAGTAGTGGCGGGCAAGAAGTAGAACACTATCTCACCATATCAAGCTCCTAAAGTCAATGTGTCTGTGTCAAACCGCCTAAATCCGTTTCTGATGTAGGAGAAAAGTTGTGGAAAACACGCTTGTGGATTATTTCCTTGTTTGTAGCTTGCCCTTCTCGGTGGTACGGAAGATCATCCATATGGGGGTAATATGGGCTTGGTGGATGTGCTTTCCAATGGAAGTGGTTTTTTTCTCTTTTAAGTTTTCTAACGAGAGTTCCCTCTGGAACATTATGCAACAACCATGGTTTTTTTTCAAATAAGCTGTTGGTGTTGGAGAGGTGGCACATAGGCATGTCCCTATCTTGTGTAAGCCCAAGGAAGATACCGGTTTGGGTAAGACTTTGGGGAGTTTTAAGGGAATTCCTTCACAGTGAGGGAATTGGGTATGCAGCTAGCGCTTTGGGTAGACCACTCTAAGTAGATGTAATTGTGGTAACAAATGCTAGAGTGAAGTATGTTAAGGCATTGGTTAAAATGGAGGCAAATGGAGAGTTCCTAATCGACTTTCAAATGGAATGTGTGGATGGGTCCATTCATAGGGTGGATGTTGAATATCACATCATACCTCCCCAATGCTTGAAATGTGGTGTATTTGGGCATAATGATTTAGTGTCCTTATATGGAAAATAACAATAGCAAAAGGGAGGTAGAAGGTGTCGTGGAAACAGAAGAAACACCAACTAGAAATCCATATGAGCAAGTTGGCTTGAAGGGGGTAGGTAGGTTTGTAGGAGGTGTTTCAATCACAGAAGAAGTATCTAAAAACAATCGGACTCTTGGTCCAGTAATGCCGAGTAAGGGGAAGGTGAATGAGAGCTCATTTGAATCTAGTCATGCTTTGCACATGGATGGTGAATCTTCAACCTTATACTTGGAAATGGTGATATCTAAGGGAGATTATGAGGAATCGATTATTTTAGGTGATATGTCAAATGGAGATGAAGGAGAGTTCGACTTCACGTCTACTTTTTGTATGGAAAAAACTCAAAAGATGGGATTAAATGAAGGCAAAGGTGATATGAGCATTGTGTTGCCATTGATGGTTAATGAAACACCAAATCATTCATTAAACCAAAGTGGTGATTTGGTAGTTAGTGTTGGAATCAATACCATTATAAATGTACCAAATGTAAACGGATTTGAGAAAAAAAAGAAGAGATCCAAGAAAAAACGAGCCGGAGAGAAAAAAGAACGGGAGAAGGCAGAAGGTATTTTGCCTTCCCAATCTAGATGAGTTTTTTCCATCTTCCCTTTGATCCATATGTTAGCATCATGGGATATAAGGGGGTTGAACAACCCCGAAAAATGTGAAGAGGTAGTTAGATTGTGTAATCAACACAAAATTTCTCTTTTAAGTATAGTTGAAACAAAAATGAAGCAAATAAATACTCAAAAGGTGTGGGAGGGGTTTTGGCTCGGTTGGCAACTTGAAACATATCCAAGTGGTTGTATATGGATTGCTTGGAAACCGATTGTTTAGAATGTCTAAGTCTTGGTGTCTTTGGACCAATTCATACACTGCAAATGTGAGTTAGTGGGCAAATCCCTATCATGTTATACATCATTTATATATGGTGTAAATAATGAAGCTCTTAAGAAAACACTCTGGACTAATTTAAAACTACCGAGTTCATCAATTTCTAAGCCTTGGGTTGTATTGGGCAACTTCAATGAATGTAGAAATATTAGTGACAAGTTGGGAGGGAATGTGATTGTAACTAATGGAATGGATGGTTTCAATAAATTTTGTTTCAAGGTGGAATCGGAAGATATGCATTCATTGGGCATTTGGTTTACTTGGTCAAATAGCTGCCCGTCTAATCCCATTTTTAGGTGGTTGGACTGAGCATTGGTAAACCATGCATGGGAGTCAAAATTCTCTCTTTTTGATGTGCAAATTATAAACTCTGGTATGTTTGATCATTGCTCACTAGTTTTTAGATTTAATGATGAAACATGTAGGAGGAAAACTTTTTTCAAGTTCTTTGATTGTTGGGCGGATCACCCTGATTTCAAGAATAGCGTCCAGCAAGTGTGAAACACCAATGTCGAAGGTACTCCAATGTTCCAGGTGGTATCTAAGCTAAAGTTGTTGAAGAGAAAGCTCAAGAAGTTAAATGGTAAGTTCTTTTATGACATTCAAAGTTGTGTGAATGATGCAAGATCCAAACTACATGATATTCAAGAATGGAATCGCCATCACTCAAATGTGGCAAAGTGTATGAGGAAAAAGCGGCTTTCAAAGAGACATACTTCCTTAATGCGGCAAAAGAGTGTTTCTTAAAACAGAAATCTAGAATCTTGTGGCTTAAGCTTGGAGATTGTAACATAAAGTTCTTTGGATTCTTGAAGCGAAAGTTTCATAGAGATCCTATAAGATCCTTAATGGATGGTTTTGGTAAGCTTATTGATTTACCATAGGAAATAAAAGATCATGTAGTAAATTTTTTTGGGGAGATGCTAAAGGAACTAAGGCCACCAATGCATTCATTTAATTGCATTGAGGCCTTTGTTGCAAAAAGAGTTGGAAGTATAGATAGAGAGCGGTTAATTAGGCTAGTGACAGATGAGGAGATGAAAGAGACATTCGATATCATGGCCAAAGATAAAGCATCGGGTCCGAATGGTTTTAATGCTAACTTTTTTCAAAAAGCATGGGATATTATAGGAATGGATGCGTGTGTAGCCATAAAGGACTTCTTCGCTTTAGGAAGGATCCTCAAATCCATCAATTCCACTGCTATCTCTCTAGTTCCAAAGGTTGGCAATCCCTCTTCACTATTTGATTTTTGGCCTATTTTGTGTTGCGGTATGTTATACAAGTGCATATCCATGATCTTGGCTGAATGTTTAAAGTTGGTTCTTCCCTACCTAGTTAGGAAAGAACAAACAACCTTCAAAAATTGTAGAAGGATTGTGGATAATGTCTTTATGGCCTAGAACTCCTTTATGGTTATCACAAGGAGAACTGTAGGGTGAGATGTGCTATAAAGGTAGATATTATGAAGGCATATGATCATGTACGATGGTACCTACTTGAACAACTTATGCGTACAATGGATTTTTCTCCACATATATAGATTGGGTCATGCAGTGTGTATCTACCCCAAAATTCTCTATAAATTTAAATGGAGAACTGGTGGAGTTTTTCTTCAGTTCAAGGGTCTTAGGCAAGGTTATCACCATACCTTTTTGTACTTGTTATGGAGTTGTTCTCATGCATCATGAGTAGAGTGAATAGAGAGGATGATTTTTCTTATCATTGGAGATGTTGAAAGAATCGCATAAATCACCTATGTTTTGCAGATGATATCATTTTCTTTAGAGGTGATGTTTAGTTTCATTGATAAAGGAGGGTTTGGAAGATTTTTTTTTTCTTAATGTAACTTTGATAAGTAATTGTGTATTTTTACTGATAATACAAGGATAATATATATAGAGATAAAAAATCTTCTACTTACTTCTACCTAACATTATATTAATTACAACATAGAAAATATAATTATAGAAACTATAAACTATAATTACAATATAGAAATTATAATATATTATAATACTCCCTCTCAAGTTGGAGTATAGATATTGATCATGCCTAACTTGTTACATATATTATCAATTCTAACACTATTCAAAGCTTTGGTGAAGATATCTGCTAACTGTTTTCCAGTTCTGACATGTCATGTAGAAATCTAATTTTGTTGTATTTTCTCATGGATGAAATGACAATCAATTTCACTATGTTTGGTTTGCTCATGAAACACAGGGTTAGATGCAATGTGAAGGGCTGCCTGATTATCACACCATAACTGGGCATGTATAGGCACTTTAAATCCAACTTCAGTTAAGAGTTAATGAATCTACATTATTTTACATGTGAATTGTGCCATAGCTCTATATTCTGCTTCTTACTTGAGTGGGATACTGTGTGTTGTTTCTTGCTTTTCTAAGTGACTAGATTTCCTCTAACAAACACAATACCCAGTGGTGGATCTTGTCTATTTTGAATCCTGCCCAATCAGCATCCGAAAAACACTCAATACGATTATGTCTATATTAAACCACGTTCGGGAGCACCCTTTAGATAACACAAAATTTGATCTAAAGCTGTCTAATGATCCATTGTAGGAGAAGACATGAATCGACTTACAATACTAACTGTGTATGCAATATTAGGACGAGTTATTGTGAGATAGTTCAACTTCCCAACTAGACGTCTGTACCTTTTGGATCCTTGAATGATTCTCCTTCTTTTGTAAGCTGCATATTAGGAGTCATAGGTGTATTGCATGGCTTAGCTCCCAATTTACCTATCTCAGTTAATAAGTCAAGTATATATTTTCTCTGAGATAGGAAAATGCCTTTCTTACTTTTTGTCAATTCAATTCTTAAGAAATGCTTCAGTTGCCCCAAATCCTTAGTATGAAATTGAGTGTGAAGGAATGATTTGAGAGAGGTAATGCCGATGCTATCATTTCCTGTAATAATAATATCATCAACATATACAATGAGGATAATTATACCGGTGTCAAAATACTTAAAGAATACTGAGTGATTCGATCTGCTCCTTAGACCAAAACTCTCAACTGCTTGATTGAATTTCCCAAACCAAGCTTGAGGACTTTATTTTAGTCCATATAATGACTTCCGCAAGCGACAAACTTTACCTGACTACCCCTAAGCAACAAATCCTGGTGGTTGCTCCATATAAACTTCCTCTTGCAAATCGCCATGTAAAAAGGCATTTTTTATATCCAGTTGATATAAAGGCCAAGAATTAGACACTGCAATAAAGATAAATAGGCGAATAGCAGTTAACTTAGCCACAGGAGAAAATGTGTCTAAATAATCCACATCATAGGTTTGAGCATATCCCTTTGCTACAAGACGGGCTTTTAGTCGAGCTACTGTTCCATTAGGATTAACCTTGATTGCATGTACCCATTTACAACCAATTGCCTTCTTTCTTGCAGGTAAGTCCACTAGATGCCAAGTGTGATTTGCATCTAAGGCATTCATCTCATTAATTATAGCATCTCGTTAACTAGGATGTGAAAGTGCAATATGAAGAGACTTTGGAATGGTCATGGTGTCAAGGGATGCAATAAATGAGGAAGATGATGTTAACAAGTGATCATAAGATACACAAGAAGAAATTGGATAAGTACATTGACGTTTACCTTTACGGAGTGCTATAGGAAGATCAAGATCACTTGTAGCTAGATCCATTGAGGAAGAAGTGACTGATGCAGGACATGAAGCAGGAGGAACTTGTCGTCGAGAGTATACATACTGAATTGGAGGTTGTGATGGTGGGGGTAGTGGTAAGGTACCTGGAGACTTATAAGTAATATGATAAAGTAAAAAATCGTCATCTTCTTCTTGTTTTGGAGTTTTAATGGTTGAAAAATATGGTGTGTTTTTTACAAAAGTGACATCAATTGAGATAAGATATTTATCAAGATGAGGATAAAAATACCAATATCCTTTTTGAACCTGAGAATATCAAAAAAAAATACATTTGAGAGATTTAGGATCAAGTTTAGTAACCTGAGGACGGACATCATGAACAAAACAAGTACTACCAAATATCTTAGGTTCAATAGGAAACAATGACTTCGTAGGAAATATATATAAGGAGCTTCACCTTGTAGAATAGATGAAGGGAGACGATTAATCAAAAAACAAGCAATGGAGACTGCATCAGCCCAAAATTATTTAGGAACATGCATCTGAAATAGAAGTGCTCGTGCAGTCTTAAGAAGATGTCTGTTTTTTCTTTTAGCTACTCCATTTTGAGAAGGTGTATCCACACAGGAAGATTGATGTAGGATACCTTTTTGGAGCATATATGATTGAAATGAGTGAGAAATATTCTTTGGCATTATCACTTCTTAATGTATGTATTGAGACATTGAATTGTGTTTATATTATAGCACAAAAGGTAGAAAAATGTAAAAACACTTCTGAACGATTTTTCATGAGATAAAGCTACGCCATACGAGAATAATCATCTAAGAAGATAACAAAATACCGAAAACCGGCCTTACTTACAACTGGGCATGGACCCCATATATTAGAATGAACTAACTCAAAAGGTAAATTAGCCATTTTATTGACTTCAGGTAAACTAGACAAACGGTGGTGTTTAGCAAAATGACAAGATTCGCAATCTAAGGTAGAAACATTATTAAATTGTGGATAAATGGTCTTTAACACAAATAGAGAAGGGTGACCAAGCCGACAATGAGCTTGGAAAGGTGTTAAGACACTTAAACATGCAACTGACCACTGCACTTATGTATCTAATATATAGAGACCGCCCAATTCATGCCATTTACCAATAATCTTCTTATCATAAGATCTTGAAACAGATAATGATTAGGATAAAATGAGATACAACAATTCAGTGCTTGAGTAAGTTGACTTACTGATAGTAAGTTAAAGGAAAATTGTGGTAAACTTAACACAGATGATAAGGAAATCAAAGGAGTTGGATTAATAGTGTTAGATCCATGGACAAATGACTTAGAACCATCCGCTAGAGTGACATTTGTAGGAGAGGTGTATGGTTGGTAAGTGGAGAAGAGATCAAGGTTACCTGTCATGTGATCTGTGGTACTGGAATCGATGACCCACTTGGATGATGAGGAAAGAAGACATTGAGTTGATTTACCTAATTCAGTAATTGCAGATGTATGATGAGATGAAGCCTTCAATGCCTCTTGATACTGAGAGAATTTGGCATATTCATTAGCAGAAATTGTTATTGTTTTTTTAGAAGATGAACTTGATGTGTAGTCAGTGGAGGCAATGAGTACTGACTGCTTCTTTTGGCTACGATTTTGCAATTTCTTACAAGTACTCTTTGTATGCCCTGGCTCATGACAGTAATAGCAAACAACTCTCCCTATTTCTTGACTTCGAATATGATCTCCCCCTCTCTTATTGGTGGAATTTCGACCTGTACTTTGACCAACTAGAGCACTAACATTGTGAGATGAGGTGACAACTATACGAATGATTTGTTTAAAAGTTTCCTGAAGAGAGGAGACTTTGGGACTCGAGAGAATCTAAGACTTGATAGACTCGTACTCTGGACGAAGACCGGCTAAAAAACTCATAATTGCCATCTGGTCCATTTGAGTTTGTTGAACTCTTACATTAGGGCTAAAAGGCAGTTACATATTTAATTCTTCATATATCTTCTTAAAATTCATCGGATATGTGGTAAGAGAGTGATCATGTTACTTAGCATAGTAGAAACTTTTACACACATCATAGATATGGGAAATATTTCCTTTCCCAGAATATATGAACTCCAAATATTTCATAAGTTCCTTAACATACTCACAATGATAAACTAAATTAATGATCTCATTGTTAATGGAGTTTTTAAGCTGCAAAAATATACGAGCATCGTCTCGTAACCATGCCTATCTTGTATCATCTAATGGTGGATCATTAGTGAGATGATCATCTTTCTCAATGCTTCGTAAATATATTCGTACAGTTTTGCTCCAAGCAATAAAGTTGTCTCCATTAAGTTTATATTCTGTTATTTTAGTTGTCACTGGAACCATATCTATGATATGTGATTTATTCTTAGCCATTTAGCAATACACACAACAAACACCAACAACACCAAATAACACTAGAAGATTAAACTAAGGCAGAAATGCTAACTTCAAATAGAGAAAACACCTCAACTAGCTTATTCAAGTTTTAAAAAAAAAAACACCCCAGCAACAGTAAAACCCAAACCAGAAACCCTAACCTTAGCAAGGAGCACGTGTCCCAAGATGATTTCCGAAATGGCGAGATTAGAATGAAGAATACCGTTCCACGAAGACCCAACAAGAACACGTGGATGACCGAAGGTCACACGCGCCTCCACGCGTAGAAAACAAGGACGAGTGGCGGATGGCTTATGTGGTGCATGAGCCTCACGCGCCGATTCGTTGGTTGGAGAAGTTCGTTAGTCAGTAATCTTTCCTCTTGGAGGGGTGGTGAGAAAAAAGAAACACAAACATTCTTCGGGGTGTGTGTGGGATACAAACGTTGCTCACTAGGCAGCTAGGTCTAAACCTAATTTTTTTTTTCTTAAAAAAAAATTCCTATAGTTAGATTGCTCTGATACCATGTAACTTTGATAAGTAATTGTGTATTTTTACTGATAATAGAAGAACAATATATATAGAGATACAAAATCTTTTATTTACTTCTACCTAATATTATATTAATTACAACTTAGAAAATATAATTCTAGAAACTATAATTACAATATATAAACTATAACATATTATAACACTTAACAAGGCTTAAAGCAAATCCAAACAAAAGTGTGTTTTTAAGTGGTATGGATCCAGATAGCAAAGAAGGAATATATTAGTGTTTGGTTTTTCCTCTAGGTGAGTTACTAGTTCGATATCTTGGTGTTCCTTTATCATCGATGAAACCTAATAAGCTGACTTGTCATTTTTTAGTGGAAAAGTTTTCAAATAGAATTAACCGTTGGACCTGTAAATTCTTATCGTATGCTGGTTGCATACAATTAGTTAAAGTGTTCTTTTCTCACTACAAGTATATTGGTCAACTATATTCATCTTACCAAAAAATATACTCAAAACTTTAACTATGAAGATGAAGAGGTTTATTTGGAATGGTTTGGATGAATCTAGAGCCAAAGCAAAGGTTGATCAGGATACAATTTGTAAACTGAGATCTCAAGGTGGTTTAGGAATCAAAGATTTGTGTGTGTGGAGCAAGGTAGCTCAATTAAGCATATCTGGTATTTGTGTACAAATCAAAATGATAGCCTTTGGTCCCATTAGGTTAAATCAAAGTTGTTTTTGAGCAATCAAAATTCCGGCTAATGCATTTTGGTCTTGGTGCAAGATATTGCAACTTAGATCTCTTGCAAGAAACCTATTCAAGTGGGAAGTGGAGAATGGTAACTCCATCTCCTTATGGTATGATGATTGATACCTCGAAGGGAGTGCTGGTTTTATGGTTGAGTGAGAGGGCTATATATGCATTGGACATTTTGAAAGAAGCGAGATTATGTATCATTATAAGTGGTGGAAACTGGGAGTGGTCGTCAAGTGTACTTTGGCAACAAATTAAAATTGAGTTAAGAGATGAAATTACAGCAAGAGTGGAGTTTGAGGATAAATTCATATGGAAAGGGTGGTCATCTAAAAAATTTTCAATCAAATTGGTTTATAATTCCCTTCTTCCAAATAGCAGCAGGGTTAGCTGATTTTATTTTGTATGGAATAAGAGCCTACCACCTAGATTCACCTTCTTCCTATGGTTGGTTGCCCAATAGAAAGTTACAACATTGGACAAGTTAGTTAACTGGGGCCTCTTAAATCAAAATATATGTTTTTTATGTAAAGAAGAAATGGAGACACATTGCCATTTGTTCCTCAAATGTTCTTTTGTAAGGCAGATATGGGTTAAGATGAGGAAATTTTACCTAGGGTTTTGGTACTATCACACCAAGTTGCAAATATTTAGGAGTTGGTCAACATGGTGGGACCTAAATTAACAGCTCAATGGAAGTTAATCTATAGTTTTGTCATCTACTACTTGTGGAGAGAGAGAAATGAGAAGAGATTGGGATTGAGCACTCGCTTAGTTGAAGATGTTTCTCGTACTATTTTTTTGTTTGTTTGCAAGTATTAGCTCTAGCTGATTGTATTGCTAAGATCTCGATCCTTATACCATTTAAAACATTTTTGTGAGTACTATGATCGATCTCTTAGGTCACTTTAGGAGTCTTCTTGTTTTATTCTATCTTTTAGCTTTGTTTTTGTTTGTATATTCTATCCTTTTAATTAAAAAAAACCGACATTTTATCCAAAAAAATTATTGAAATTGCTACTAACTTTTTTTGCTTGACTACTGCTTATCATTTGACTATGTTTTACTTCATTGAGTTTTGTTTCCAAACTCGTGCTATTTTTATTTGTTGTCATATCAAATGAAACTTAGTGACTTTCTCTTACGAAATTACAATTTTGTACTACTTGTGCAAGCATGTGGCTATAGCCAATTATATATTTAGTAAAAGATAGGGGCAAAGAAGGAATCATTTAGTGGCTTTTGATGAGTGCCTTTCTCTAATGTAAAATGTTATAAAGTAAATATAATATAATATTTATTTATTTATTTAGTTAGCTAGTTATGGGTATTTGGATTCATATTTTCTTCTTGATCTATCACACAAAGTATAACGAGATTTAATAATTGTGAGTTTAATGGGGAAATCTCTATGAAGCTTTCTCTAAGATATGTGCATACTAATGCAATGAGAGATCCGGTTATAAAGGTCCAAGGATCTGCTCTTGTGAAATTGTCTTTGATGACTATGCAACTTAATCTCAGCTTGATGCTGGAGAGGGTTGAATCTTATGCATCAATGGACATCAGATGTCAAATGTTCTGGTGTGGGCCCTCAATTAAACCTTTTATTCTTAAGATAGTGTTATTGCTAAAATTAGCATTAAGATGATTGGCACTTGGGGGCTTGAGAGGATGAAAAGAGAGGAGTTCATTTGGAGGAGGAAAGATATAACCATAAAAATTATTTGAAATATCCAGAGATGGTAGATTTTGAGCTTTTGAGAAAGACAATTTTGCACAAATCTTCCCCTTGTTCAACGTAATCACACCTTTCTTTTTCATCTCCTTGAATTTTGAGAACTTTCAAATGCTACATTTGGTATCTTTAGCTAAACATAACCTAAGTGTGTAAGCAAAGTTGAGTTAAAAAGGCTAGTGAAAAGAACATAACCTAAGTGTGTAAGCAAAGTTGAGTTATCAAGGCTAGTGAAAAGAACTCTTAATATCGAAGTAACGCGTGTGTGGTTGTATGTAGTTATGTTGGTCATTTGTACACAGGTTCTTGCACCTAAGAAGGCATGGTTTTCTCCTCAGCGAAGGTCTTGTCTTCTGTTATGTTAAGTGGCTGAATGGTTGCTTTGCATGTTCAATGACTGCCCGTGCTTTGTTTAGAAACTCATGTGCACCTTCAAGACCATATAGATGATAAGTGGAGAAGTATTTTGTGCTGATTGATTCTGATATAGGATCGTGTGTAAGTTCTAGTGTTAGGACAATTAACAATTATATCTGTTATATAGGTCTAGGAGTTTTTCTTCCTCATTTCCCTATTGTGAACAAAAGTAAATTTGGGCTCGTTGAGAGAGAACTTGGTGATCTCCTGTTAGCAACGAAGTTTGGAAAAACACCAAACGTACTTTCCTTTTTTGGAGCTGGAGCTTTTTAATTACATTTGTGGCAGTTTCCAGGTTCATAATTGCTTGCCTTAATCCCACTACCATACATGACTGACTCACATAACTGCCCACCTTGCTCTACTTCCCACTACATGACTCAAGACTCCAAAACATGAAATTCATAAAAATAAAAATAAAGACAACAAACCCAACATGAATAAAACCCACAAGATGCCAACACTACGATATGTTAATACGTTGATAGACATGACAACGATACATTAGAAGAATAAAACAAGAACAACTTGTGAGGAAAAAAGGAAGACTAGAAAAATATTTTTATTACATTTAAAACAATATATTGTAGTGTTATATATATATATATAAGATACTCAAAATATACTATACTAAACAATGTGGGACCTCTATACAATATACAACTCAACACTCTCCCTCAAGTTGGAGCATACAAATCATATGTATCAAGCTTATTACAAATGTATTCAATATGAGAACTTCTTAAAGACTAAGTTGAAATATCAGTTAATTGATCATTTGAATTGATATAGCTAGTGATAATACAACTAGATAAATTTTTTTCTTGAATAAAGTGACAGTCGAATTTTATATGTTTAATTCTCTTGTAAAAGACTGGATTAGAGGTTATATGTAAAGCAACTTGATTATCACAAATTGGCTTCATTTGCATTGCTTCATTGAACTTTAACTCCTGAAGAAGTTGTTTAATCCAAATACGTTCACAAGTTGTTAAGGCTATTTTATGATATTTTGTTTTTGCACTTGATCTAACAACATCTTGCTTACTCTTCCAAGTAACTAGATTGCCTCCAACTAAGACATAATACCCATAAGTGGATCTTCTATTAGAAGAACCTGCTTAGTCAGCATCAGAATAACCAATCACTTGAGAATGATCATGAGCTTCATATGGTAAACTCTACTTGGAGCACTTTTAATATATCTATAAATCTTGACAATTGCATTTCAATGATTAACACAAGGAGATTGAAGGAATTGATTGACAACACTAATCGCAAAAGATATATCAGGTCGAGTGATAGTAAGATAATTAAGCCTTCCTATCAATCAACAATATCTCCTAGAATTTGCAAATGGCTCTCCCTGTTTTGGTAACAACTCCACATTAGTATTCATAGGAAAATCTATAGGCTTACAATTAAGTATATCAATCTCTTTTAGAAGATTTAAGGCTTATTTTCTTTGAAAGTACTAGGATTGGATTGAGCAACTTCTATGCCAAGGAAGTATCTTAATAAGTCAAGATTCTTGATCTGAAAATGTCTAAAAAGATGTTTCTTCAAGTGAATAATACTATCCTGATCATTGCCGGTAATGACAATATCATCTACATAAACTATTAAGTAAATGCATTTCTCTTCAAATGTATGTTTGTAAAAGATTGAATGATCGAATGTACTATGAACCATGTCAAATTCCATAATTACAAAACCGAATCGACTACCAAGCACGTGGAGATTGTTTCTAACCATAAAGTGAGCGATGGAGTTTACATATCAGATTAGACTTTCCTTGAGGAACAAAACTAGGCGATTGCTCCATATCAATGTCCTCTTAGAGCTCACCATGAAGAAGTGCATTTTTTATATCCAATTGGTACAATAGCTAATGTTTCATGGCTGCAATGGATAGAAATAATCAAATAGAGGATATCTTAGCCACAAGAGAAAATGTATCAACGTAATCTAAACCATACACTTGAGTGTAACCTTTAGCAACCAAATGAGCCTTAAGTCGGTCAATTTTATCACTAGGACCAACTTTCATAGCATAAACCCACTAATACCTAACCAAAGATTTTTCAAGAGGTAAAGGAACCAAATTCCAAGTATCATTAGCATGTAAAGCAATCATCTCCTCTACCATTGCCTGTGTCTATCTTGGATTTGAAAATGTCTTACTCACATTTTTAAGAATAGAAATAGAAGATAGAGGCGAAATAACAACATAGTAGGATGGAGATAAATGGTGATAACTAAGAAAATTATAAATGGGGCAAGGATTTCGAGAAGATCGATTACCTTTCTTGAGCTATTGGGAGATCTGTGTTTAGGAGGTCCTCAATAGGTAAAGACGGTGGAACAGAAGGTGAGTCAGCAAAAGCATCTAAAGGAGGTGGTGTGTTTGATGAAGAGTGGTTTCGATGGCACCGATGATAAACTTGCAAGGGTAAGGGTGAAGGAATAGAATAAGAGGGAGTAGCTATAGACTTGGCAAGAGATAACTGAGATGGAATAGGTAAGACTTCAGAAATAGGGTGCTCTAATGAAGAGGAGGAATAGGGGGAAGAAATTTCAAGGAAGGTAACATCGGGAGACAAATAGTAACGATAAGTGGTAAGTGAATAACACTTATAATCTTTTTGAAATTTAGAATAACTAAGGAAAATACACTTAATAGAAAGGATTGACAATTTATCTTGACCAACAGACATATTTTTAACAAAATATGTGTAACCAAATACACTTAGTGGAAGAATATACACGGGTTGATAAGGAAATAAGATGGTGTAAGGAATTTTGTATTGAAGGATAGAAGAAGGCATTTGATTAATGTGATGACACTTAGTGAGAACTACATCAACCTAAAACTGAGTAGGTACATGGCGATGTAAAAGAAGTGTATAAGTAGTTTCAATTAAATGTTTATTTTTACGCTCAGCAATACCATTTTGTTGAGGTGTATATGCACAAGATGATTGATGTAAAATGCTATGAGAGGATAAGAACTTAGTAAATGGAGTAGAAAAAATATTTAGGAGCATTGTTACTACAGAAAATTTGTATAGATGCATTAAACTGAGTTTTAATTTTAGCACAAAAAGATTAAAAAATTGCAAATAGCTCATATTGATGTTTTATTAAATATAACCAAGTACAATAAGAATAGTTGTCAATAAAGGTTACGAAGTACTGAAAACTCAAAACAAATACGACATGCCCCAAATGTCAAAATGAATTACAACAAAAGGAGAGGTAACTCAATTATTGACTCGCTTAGGAAATGAAATTCTAGATTGTTTTCTTAGTTGGCACGACTCACACCTTAAGGAAGACAAATGGGGAACCATCTTCTGAAATTTAGAGATGCTCTAACGGCCCAAATGATTGTGAAGAAGAGCTGAAGAGATTGGAGTAGAACATGCAACAGGAGAAGTTAGAGGGATAGTGAGGTAGTAAAGTCCCTATGACTCACATCTTGTGCTAATTGTTTGTTCCGTATTGAGATTCTGGGAAACAAAAAAATGAGGGTTAAATTTAATCGAACAATTTAAATCACGAGTAATTTTTCGAATAGATACAAGGTTAAATGGACAATTGGAAATGTAAATGACATTTTCTAAAGAAAGTGATGGTAAGAGCTGTGCGTTGCTCATAGCTTTAGTAACTGTATGAGAACCATTTGCTACAGTAACAGAACGTAAAGATGTAAATTGCAAAAACCGAGAAAATAGATTGGGATTACCAGAGATATGCTTAGAAGCACTAGAGTCAATAACCCATGGACTTAGAGAAGAGGATTGATTGAGGCATGCAATAGAATTACCGATATGAGCAATGGAAGCAGTAGGGAATGATGATTGTTTTGAAGCTTGATATTAGAAATAGTTCTTAAGATCAGGTCTTGTGAGAAGTAGAGAATCCTTGTGCTATCCATCAAAAGTTGTATGATTAGTATTTTAAATGTTATTAGCACAAGGACAATGACCATGTAGTTTGTGGCATTTGTCCTTTAGTATGTTCCCACCAATTGTAGTAGGTACACCTAGGACAATTTCCTTGGTTATCTCCATGAATTCCATTGTGTCCCTCTCTTGCACTTAATTAAACTTGAGAAGCCATTTGAGAAGCCAAAGTTGAACTATCTATACTAAAAGACCTATGTATGGGTGCATTAGAAATAGATGACATACGGAAAAGACAGGAGAAAACTTCATCCATGGATGGTATAGTAGGACTAGCTAATATTTGATCACGAACAGGAGTAAGGTTAGCATCAAGTGTAGCAAGAATATAAACCATGAAAAATTTCTCTCCCTAAGCTAAATCGCCTGTGAGATTCTGACCAGGAGGAAGTAGAGAATTGCATTCAGCTTTAATTGATGTCCATTTGCCAAAAAAATCAGTAATAAACATACCTGATTATCTTAAATTAAGCAAATTAGATATCACTAAATATAAATGTTGATTATCATTAGTATAAAGTGATTTTTCTTGAGTCTAAACATTATAACAAATATTATAATGCTTGTAAATGGGATGAAGAGATGGATTAATGGATTGCTACGAAAGACTTAATAATGAAGCATCTGCTCTTGGTCAGTCATCCTTATCCTTTTGCACATTGTCGAGTTTAGTGGTAAAATGGTCTTGTAGACCTTGATACACACACCATAATTCCACAACTTTAGACCAAGACATGTAGTTGGAACTCCCTATCAACTTTTCCATTGTAATAGCAGGAGATGGAGATAGGAAGCTTGAAAAAGGACTGATTTTCAATGAGGAAGCATTGTAAGCCATGGATTGAAGACAACCTTGAAAAAAAAAGGGTGAAAAGGTGGTAAACAATGTTGGTTGGCGGTGGACAGCAACGGCCGATGGTGGAAGATGTGGTGTTTGGACAATTGGAGCTAGAGGAAGCAAGTGCACTGACACATGAAGGTCTGTCCTTTTCTTCATGCAGGTCTATTGGTGTTCCATCTTCATCCTTCCTAAGTCGGTTGTCTCAAAAATAGAACAACTACTTAAGAACTTCCTCTGGAGTGGCAACCCACACATATTCACTAGAGCCAAGGTCAAATGGGCTGAAGTGTGTCAACCAAAAGGAAGTGGTGGCTTAGGATTACTGGACATTCACCTGTGGAACAAAGCCATCCAAATCAAGCACATATGGAGACTCTACAAGGAGGGAACAAAGAGCTTGTGGCCAGAATGGGTTCATTCCACTCTACTCAAGGGAAAAAATTTCTGGTCTTCCAAGGCACCAGCTGTCTGTTCATGGACATGGAAGAAATTACTCAAGTTGAGAGGTTTGGTTAGATCTTCCTTCTATTGGGAACTAAACAATGGCCTTGAAATTTCGCTATGGGCAGACTTTTGGCTCCCGACAGGACCTTTGGATACCTTGTTTAGTGCTCGGGTCATGCACAGTACAGGCTTTCCGGACAACACAAGGCTATGCTCCATAATGAGTGGAAACGAATGGAGTATCCCAGAGGGCCCACCGTGGAATAGTTTTAGTATTCCTCCCTCCATCAAGCCGAATGGTACAGAGTCGGACTGACTTCGATGGAAACACTCAGGATCTGGAGAGTACACCATAAAGAGTGGTTATACTTTCATTAACCCCCCAAGACTCAAAGTACCTTAGCAGAGAGTAGTATGGAATAAAACCTCCATCCCTAAACACACCTTCATACTATGGTTGGCTTGGTTAAGGGAACTATCCACCTTTGATAGGGTACATCGTTGGGGACTAGTGCAGTCTACTACTTGCCTCCTATGTAACCGACATCAAGAGGACCACGCCCACTCCAACGACGGGGACAATGTGACCAGATTTTTGATGACTCTGGAGACTCACCGACACATTAGAGATGGCGTGCAACATTAGCGGCAGCAGTCTACTGTATATGGCGCACTCGAAACCAAGTGCGTTTAGGGAATGACCTCTCAGGGATTAGCATACTAGCAAACCACATATGAGCTTACATAAGGCCACTGTAATCCTTTCACTTTACTTTACATTAGTGCCTAGGATTAGTATGCTAGTACATTCATCGATTATGTGCTCCTTGTAACTTGTTTTCATTTCTGTATTGTATTTCTTAATATTGCAATTTAATAAATTATTAATTACCAAAAAAAAAAGTGCACTGACACATGAAGGAAAAGAAGGATTCAATGCTGGAAAAAGAAGAAAAAAGAAAAAATATGAAGATAAGGGTGCGTGGTTGCATGTGGAGGCATTTCTAGTGGCGAGCTTCGGGGGATATGACGTCGGAGAGAAGATGAATATAGTGATGTGATTGGATTCTAAATCTAAAGTGGCCGGAGATGCGTGACAGCCGCCGAAGACTAGGGCTTTTTTTTTTTTGTGTGTGTGTGTGTTGGGAGGGTGGGGGAGAATTGTGGTTTCTCTAAAGCTTTGATATCATGTGAGGAAAAAAGGAAGATTAGGAAAATATTTTTATTACACTTAAAACAGTATATTATAGTTTATATATATATATATATATATATAAGATACTCAAAATATACTATACTAAACAATGTGAGACTTATATGCAACTTAACACAACTAATCATGGAGGTCTCCCTTTTGTCTACATGTGTAAACACGCTCAAAAGGAATGATTCCACTGTGTTCATATAAGCTAGCTGTATGCATAGCTGTATGTGTAGCATTACTCCCCTCTTCAAGAGTGTGTGACCTCACGTGTGAAAGATGGATATTGCTGAGAGATCATTGCAGCATCTTCCCATGAAGCATCTGCTAGTGAGTAGCCTTCCTAGTGAATGAGAACTTTTGGTTTGGTTGATGCTTTGCGCATGTCTAGAACTGCCTTATGAATGGGTATCACTTGTCCTTGTTGTACTGTAGGAAGTACTGGCTGGGTATTTGGTTCGCCTGTGAACCTTTTTAAATAGGAAACATGAAAGAGAGGATGGATCTTGACATCAGAAGGTATGGTGAGACGATATGCCATGCTACCAATTCGAGCTTCTATTGGGAACGGACCATAGAACTCAGGAGCAAGTTTTTGATTTCATCTGGTTGCAAGGGATATTTATTTATATGGCTGCAATTTAAGAACTAAATACCCCACCTGAAAGCTGATTTCGTGATGTTTCTTATCATATCTGGACTTCAAGGCATCCTAGGCTTGCAACAGCCAATAACGCAACTCTCTCAATGCCTGATCCTGGTTGATCAGAACTTGCTCTACAGCTTCCACCTCGACTAAACCTGGATGGTAAGCTAATTGTCTAGGAGGCGCTTGTTCATACACTATTTCAAATGGGTTTCCTTTAATAGAGTTTGGTACCCTATATTATAGGTAAACTCTGCCTATGAAATCCAATCAACCCATTTCTTTGGTCGATCACTTGTGAAGCACCTTAGATACATTTCGATAGTTCTATTAACTACTTTGGTTTGACCATCATTTTGAAGATGATATGCTGATGAGAAAGCCAATGTAGTCCCACACAATTTGAACAATTCCCTCTAAAAAGAACTTGTGAATGTCACATCTCTGTCGCTCACTATTGTTTCCAGCAATCCATGGAGTTTAAAGACATTATCGAAAAATACTTGAGCTATTGTTACAGCTGAATATGGGTTAGCTTAAAGGAATGAAATGTGCATATTTGGAAAATCTATTGACAACCACAGACAGAACTGATTTACTGTACGGAAGTGGTAACCTTTCTATGAAATCCATCGAAATGTGAGACCAGATTTGAGTAGGTAACTGAAGGGTCTGTAACAAACCTGATGGTAGCAAGTGTTAAGCCTTATGGCGTTGGCACACACATGCATGGACAAAGTCACGTACCTGTTGTTTAAGCCTTTCCAAAAATTTGCTGCAATTCAGTGGATGTTCATTTGGTATCCTTTGCGGTAGTTCATATGCATGGCTTCAATGATGGTGGCACATAGATCAGATGTGGGGTCTAAGTAGACTCATTTGCAGAAGATCAGGCCATCTGTTACTGTCCATTTTGCTCCCATTTCCCCTGCCTCAATACAATTAATAAGCTGTTGCAGCTCTGGAGAATTGCTGTTTTCCTTTCTGATCAACTTAAAGAGATGGACTTGAGGACTTGAGATGGCAAAATTCTGACCGACCTCTTCATCTCTTCTGGATAATGCATCTGCCACCTTGTTTTCAGGACCTGCAGGGTAATCAATCTCAAAATCAAACCCAAGGAATTTGCTAATCCAATGCTGTTGTGGGGAAGTTGATACCCACTGCTCCAGTAAGAACTTCAAACTATAATGATGGTTTTCATCACAAACCTTCTCCCCCACAAATATGCTTGCAGATGTCTTACTGCCTTTGCCAAGCCAATCAACTCCTTTTTATAAGCAGTCAATTTAAAGTGTTGTTTGGTGAAAGGCCTACTAAAAAATGAAATGGGCCTTCCCTGCTGCTGCAGAATAGCTCCAATGCTTGAATCAGATCCGTCGCATTTGACTACAAAGGTTTGAGTGAAATCTGGCAATGTTAACACAGGTGCTTCCATCATGGTTCATTTCAATTGTTCAAACGCCCCGCTCTATTGGTTCTGTCCACTTAAACCCATTTTTTCGCAGCATATGTGTGACAGTGTGAGTGGTTTGGCAATCTTGCCATAATTTTGTACAAACCTTTGATAGTGTCCCATCAAGCCCAAGAATCCCCTTAGGGCTGTGGCACTAGTTGGTTTTGGCCTCATGGGTATTGATTCAACCTTGGTCGGATACCAATTTGTTATAGGATTGTGTGTAAGTTTTAGTGTTAGGACGATTAACGATTGTATTTGGTTCTGATATAGGTCTAAGAGTTTTTCTTCCTAGTTTCCCTATTGTGAATAAAAGTAAATTCGGGCTTGTTAAGAGAAAACCTGATGATCTCTGGTTAGCAACCAAGTTTGGAAAAACACTGAACATACTTCCCTTTTTTGGAGCTAGAGCTCCTTTAATTACATACATGGCAGTTTCCAGGTTCATATCTGCTTGCCTTAATCCCACTACCATACATGACTGACTCACATAACTACCCACCACATGCTCTACTTCCCACTACGTGACTCCAAAACATGAAATTCATAAAAATAAAAATAAAGACAACAAAAACCAACATAAATAAAACCCACAAGATGCCAACACCATGATATGTTAATACGTTGATAGACACGACAACAATACATTAGAAAAATAAAACAAGAAATTCTAATCATGGAGGTCTCCCTTCTGTCTATGCCTGTAAACACGCTCGAAAGGAATGATTCCACCATGTTCTTTTAAGCTAGCTGTACGCATAGATGTACTTGTAACAGATTCTTTCAGTTTTATAAGAGCAAAATATTGTATTAGCTAGAAAATTGTCTAAAATAATAAGAAAGAAAGGCAAGCAGCAAAGATGACTATGGTACAGAAGTAATGAATGGACATTGCTAATTTCAATCATTCACATTTGAAGGTTCTATGCTTTTCTGGGGAGAATGATGAATATAAGAAGCTTTTTTTCTTTCAGAGTATTGTTAAAGAGAGTTCGAAAATGGAAAATAGACTTCATTGTTGTAGTTAAATTAATTCACTCCCAAAATTTATGTAATCATGACATCTCTGCGATGGATAAGAGAATCTTGTTGAATGGATGTGTCACTGGCTTAGTTGTAACTTCAAATGTTGTTTCAAGTAATTGCTTTGTATTCCAGTGACAACTTTCATTTTGTTTTCCATTCCATGTCATTAATACATTAGTCTAGGTCTCTGCACAACTAGAAGACCATGTTTGAAGAAGATTGTGGTAGTTTTCTGGATTGTAGCATAGATATGGCAACAAATCCTAAGAGCCATGATGGATTAAACATCTGATCTCCAAGGAATTTATGGTTTTGTCTTTAAGTTATAATAAATTCATCAGCTGGAAAAACATTATTCTCTGCAGCTGTTGCACCTGGTTAGTGCAAAATCTTAGCACCATAGGCTTGCCATTTTCTACATTGCGCCTTTGTATATATTCCAGTGAGAACATCTCAGCATCTTCTTTAGTTCAGGAAGATGGGTGCTGGAAACATGCATGATGATGTAAATTCTTAAAGAATTTCATTGAGATAGCAGGTGATGAAATATCAGTTCTTTGAGCTTTGAGAAAAGAAGTGTTAGACATGCATACAATCTGCGTGAGTGGACAATTAATGGCCTTCCTTTAGTTTGCATATGTGAATTTCTCAATTTTAATTTTCCATGCTCTTTGTTCCTTGTGTGCTTCGAATAAGTTACAGATCATAGTCACAATAATTTATTTGAAAGCAATAAAAGGACTAATCATTTCATATTGATTTCTACTTTTTTCTTGAAGTCTTGAAAAGCTAGTATTCTGGTCCTGGTAGGTCTGGAATTTTTCTTGAACTCAAATGGTATTGATTCCAGGTTACTGTGCTCCTGATACTGGGAAATTTGGAGCTGACATTTCCCATTTGGACCGTTATTCTGGCATAGCAGAAAAATCACTTGAGAAATTTGTCTCTGCAATATCCTCATTTAGATTCACTGGTTCGGCAACATGTTCTGGCTCTCGAGCTAGTGGTCTCCGCCCACCTCTCAAAGATATGCAAAATACCACCAAAAACAGGTGGTGCTCAAGCACCCTTTCATGTTTTCCATACTTCCAGTTTGTCATCCATATCTAATTTATTTTTATAATTATAGGCCTAGTGCTGTCAAAGACTTAAGTGAGTTTGCTTATGTGCCAAAGAGCCGTAAGCCTACCCTTGCATCACAGAGACCGAGAAGATGAGCTTAAATTTCAGAGATTTTTATGCAAATAAATTCTTCCGGTTAAGTCTCCAGTAGACATTGGATTGCAGTGCTTTCTTCTCATCCTTTGGAGGGCCAGTAATTGAAGTTTTGTTCATAGTTTGCCTTGTTTTTTTAGAGCATGCTCATGCTAAAATCTGTGTTTGCTATATGTTCTTTGTTGGTGTGAAGACACCATCAACAGTTTTGCTATGTGCTTCACCAAAACATAGGGCCCAACTTCCCACAAGATGAGTTGCTCATTTCTGATCACATAAGTTCAGTAGTGGCAGTCCATTGGGAGATTTCTCTATTAATTGGTATAACCTTTCAAAGGTTGATAGTGATCAATTGTATTAAAAATTCAGAGCATTCCCTATTAGTTATTCTGCCAATTTCGCTGTACTGGTGGTGCAGTAAAATCTATTTCCTCTTGGGTTACTGCAAGTATACTCGTTGTTTAGGATCCCTTCTCTTATTTGTAATTTACTTTCTTGATATGGGGCGGCTAATCCAATGTAGTTTCAGATTATATACCCTTTCCTGTATTTCACCACTGAAAAGAGATATATACTACTAATGGTCAAAGGAAAAACTTATTAAGGTGTGTTTGCTACAAGGAAAACGTGTCTTGAATATCTTTTAGCATCTGTTATAGTATAAATCATACAATGCTTGAATCTTATTGTATTGATCTCCATAGGTTGTGTTAGTAGTGGTAGCCATTAATGAGAGGCAGTAGTGGCATCCAATGGCTAATGGTGGTAAGAAGTTAGAGCAAAAAAATGTTAATACGCTTTCCATATTTTCCATTAGTAATTAATTACCACAACCTGCCACTTGCCAGTAACATTACATCGGAGCACCAGTCACTATAAAAGCCATTTGATATCACGTCTTAATTACTACAAGATTACTTGATATGGGTAAGGTTTGAATCACAGCAAATATTTACAGAAAGAACCATTGGAAAATGTTTCCCTTATAAACACGCTCCAATGGTAGGTCATCAAATGATGGTTTAGTAAGTTATGAGTAGGAGATTAAAAAAAGTGTGAGTGAGTTAAACCTACTCTTGATTGCCTAGAGTTTGGTTCAATGTTTACTTGAGTTGGATTTAAAGACAATTGAGTCAAGTTTAAACTTAAGTAGTTCGGGTTTAAGTAGAATGTATATAGTCAAGTTTGAGTTGGGTTTATTAAGTGATTTTTTAATTAAAATTGAGTTAAATTAGTTTAGTTGAGTTAAGTTTAAACTCATTAAGTATTATTTCAATTTGAATCGAATTTAAAATTTTTAGTTTGATTGAGTTAAATTTGAATTCAAATTCAAACTTTGTATTATATCGTCTTTACTCAATTTACACCCATATTTGTGAAGAAAAAATTGGATGAGTAGGTGGTGTGGCTTTTTTTTCAAATTAATTATATGTATATGATGATATGTGCTATAATAGTTGAGCGCTTATAGAATATTAATATCCTGTAGTTAACATAGAGTTGGAAGTTTTCCGGAATTAAAGGCGACCTCAATAAGGAAATTCCGAACTAAGGAGTTGGAAGTTTTCGGGTATGTTCGTTAAAAAAGTGCATTTCCTTTTTTACTTTTCTGTTCACTTGATGGATATACTAGCTTTATATCAATACAAAAAAAAAAAAAGGTCCAAATACAAATACTGACGATGACCCAAAAGATACAAATGAAATAAACCAAGATAAAATGAGGTAAACAATAAAGGAATCATCTAGTATAATATGTACTTGTTTCATGTATAATATTATCTTTTTTTTTTTTTTTAACTTCTAATATTTAGTAGGTGTGGGTGCGGATAAAATTGATGTAGCTTTTCTTTCGAATTAAACCAAACCATAAAAATATGATTTGGTTTTTCATTGCTTCAATTTAAACCATAAGGTTTGATTTTAAATTTTTTCTAAACTATAAAAATTCAGTTTAGTTTACAGATTAAACTATATGTTTTTTAAGAAAGTATACTTGCTTAACATAGAATCTCTTATATGTAATAGTGAATTTATTTAATAATAACATATATTAATATGAAATGAGAAATTAATAAAATTAATATTCAAGTAATTAATAAATTTTAAATATGTAATATAACTAATTTATTTTTCAAGTTAGCATATAATATAAATTTTTAGTTAACTTATATACATATTTGCTACATTATGACTATAAAATTTAAATACATATATTTTTCAATAAATATAATTTATTTTTTTTCAAATGTTATGCTACAACAAAAGAGTTTTTTTTTTTTTTTCAATTGGATTACGATTTTTCGATAGACAATTTCGATTAAAGGTTCATATCCAAGCTCAGTATAGATACATATCTAGCTTTATATAGGGGGTTCGGCCATGTGTTTTAGAGGTAGTCTAGTTTTTCTCTTTACAATTTTTAAATTTGATCAATTACAGATAAGATTTGTTGTAAACTGTAACTCATATTATTGCCTACTCTCTCATTACTTGGATACCTCGAACGTATAATCATGAACACATCCCACGTTCTCCATAATTAATCATGCCTCGATAACTTTATAAATATTCAAAACTATTATGAATAAAGGGATTGAAAATTCTAAAATCTTTTGTTTTTTCTTTTTTATATTATTTCTTATAAGTATCTTAACTTGAACATCGGAATGATAATATCAAACAATATTAACATTCTCATAGCTCATTATTTTTGATAGATTCACATCTCTCGGTCGAATCCACTACCAATAGGATTTATGATTGTCCACAAAGCTCCCGAGGAAAAGAGGCCATCATGGTTGAGATGGAAACTTGAAAACCGACTCAAATGAGAGTTGTTTGACTCAAACTCCTACTTGAAAAAGAGCATAACACTTACCCTTCTCCAATTATTTTCTTCAATTAAATCAAGAAAACCAAACTTTAGGGAAATCATAATAACACGTCTCCTCTCCGGTCATTTTCTTATCCATTAAATGATATAGTATAAAATTATACATGTATATTAGTTGACAGTAACCTTTTACCCTCTAAGTTTCTCCTTTTGGTTGATACTGACGGTGACAGGGACTTCAACTCCTTGAAAAAGGGATAAATGAAACACAAAATTCATATTCTCGCAAAAAAAAAAAAAAATTGAAAATTGAAAATCGTATAGAAACTTCTTTCTAAATTATTATTGGCCGATTGACTTTTGTTTCATTTATCCTCTCACCAAAGAAATTGAGAACCATGAAAATGTCATATTTGTCTTTTCATAAAGGAGTTAAAGAGTTGAGTTGAGATATTAGCATAAACAATCCCCCTTACACGTTATTCCTGGAGTCAAATGCTTTAAAGACTGGTTTTATATCCACTTTAACGGGTTGCATCATCGTCAAATCAACGAAAATAATTTTACATATTTTAACAATTTCAAAGTGTATTCATCAAATTTTACAAAGGATTGGATTTTTATATACTATATTGTACAAACCCAAAAGTTTATATGCTTAAGAAGTTAAATGAAAATTCATGTAGCCAAATTGAAACGCTTCATATTTGAAGAATATAGTAAAATATACTTTATATGTAATCCTATTTTAAGGAATAAAATAATTAAACCAGGATATAATGATTCCTATCCTCCAGAGTCAATTAAAGCTAGAGCCCACTGATACTTCAAATCATTTTCAGAAATCAGTCTTTCATGAGCCCATTGATATTTCAAATCATTTTTTCATCATTGCTTCAGAATGGGACTAAAATTACTATTGAACAATATATAAATGTTCCAAAGTCAAAACCCATGTCCTCCAATTTTTTTTTTTCTCCTTCCTTCCTTCTAGTCACTTATGGATTAAGAGGAGCCCCCGCGAACACTGCCCGAAGACTTAATATTAATAATAAAAGCTTCACCTATCAATTTAAAACTAATAAGCTTTAAAATAATTTGAACTCTTAATGGTCAGATGGATTTCTAAATGATCAATTATGTTGATGATAATATAATAAAACAACTCGAGACTATTCATATAAATTCATTTGCCCCCAACAACCAATCATTAGGTTCAACCATAATAAAAGTATTTCAAATTTGATTGAGTAATCCCAAGTTTGAAGAATTACCATTAGAATGATCTCTCACAACTTTATATACTTTTACGTTATCCAATTGTTATTTTGGAAAAGGCATTGTAGTAAACACGTTGTTTTTCTTGGAATACCACCTTCTCGGTGACAAATCAATATTGAACAACTCAAAAGCCATGGGATCCATATCCTATGCCAGATTAAAGAATTTAATTAGTAATATATTGTATTATTCTATTACTAATGATGTCCTAATCCACCTGATGACATGGTTAATGGAGAACTGAAAGTTGTTGAGATTTAGTGTTTCTGCAAAATTACTCTGGGTCTGTGATTTATTTTTTGCTAATGACATCTTTGGCTAATAAGCATATTTACTAACCATTCTATCATCGAAAACAACAACTACCATGATTACGATGTTGAAACACTACAATAGTTTTGAACTAATTTGATATGACATGTATGGCAACATTAAGTTTTATTGGTTCTCATATATTGATACATAAAAAAAAGTAAAAAAAAAAAAAATTATTCATATGCTGTTGCTATAAGAAATAGTCAACAAAATATTTACAACGGTATTTTTTTTTTTATATATATATATATATGAGATCTTTTATGTAAAGTTTAATGTGTGAGAACAAACCTTTCAAATTATTTTGCTGGTTATTATTCAATCCAGTAAATTATTTAATGGAGACCTCTTCAAAAAAGAGTTAATTGCTGTTTATAGATAAGATCAATAGGACTTTTTAATCATTATTAGGATTTTACAAGAGATAATAACACTAATAACCTTTTAAGGGTCCTGCTTAATACATATGTTTATTGATAAAATTAGGTTTAAATAGATCTTATTCTAAACCCATTAATTTAAATTCTTTGAATCATCCCAAAAGTGAATCTAATTATTTAGATTCTATTATTAATTCAAAAAA
The DNA here is from genome assembly GCA_037954665.1 of Laguncularia racemosa. Taxonomy (NCBI): domain Eukaryota; kingdom Viridiplantae; phylum Streptophyta; class Magnoliopsida; order Myrtales; family Combretaceae; genus Laguncularia; species Laguncularia racemosa. The sequence goes on along the minus strand of JBBMOL010000078.1, from coordinate 2,663,877 downwards.
TTAACTGATATTATCATTAAAGTTAACTCTTTTCATTTAAAAAAAAAAAAAAAGGTTTCGGGATTTTTAGGCCAAGTGTTTATTGATTATTCTTTAAAGCATCCGAATAATTCTGAATACGAAAGATGTGAATAAGCAATTCTTTAACAGGAATTGTCATATCCATAGAATTAGTTTTTCAACGTACTACAAAATCAATACGTACAACTTCACAAGTATTGCATTACTAAAAAACCTTCTGTGCCCAACACGTGCCCATGGTGTTGCTTTTAATCATCAATCAAACTTGCGTACCAACACGTGGCTCTCGGTGCGTGTGATCTTGTTCCACTCGGATCTTGATGTTTTTGTCGTTATTCTGATGCTTAGCGCCAATGATATGATTGATTTCAATCGGCATATCGACAAGCGCCAAAACAACAACATTAAAATAGTGCTGGCCACTTGTCATTATTTTGTCACCACGGGTGAATGGTGAATCAACCATGGATGAAAGATATTTGGATCGTTTATCAAGGAGTCACCCTCTCCTTTCACACGCCCACAGAAAAGGGTACGCAAGAGTTCAGCTTACTTATAAACTACTCGATTTTACTTTAATATTTACTAATTTTTTTTTCTTTTAAATCCTTGGTAAGTGACTAAGTGCCCGTATAGATAAAAATGGATGTCCTTAACATACTTACTAATAAGCTAAATGAAAAAGCGTTGCACCTTTTCTTACACTTGCTGAAACCGAGGAAAAAAATAATAAATATAGGCAGAATAACATAAAAGTTACCATAATAAATAAAACTAATAACACACCTCACATGTAAAGAGATAATACAAAAAAATAATAAAATAAAAAGTAAAACATATTAACGGATAAGTGACTTTCCATAAAAATAGTAAATAAGTATAGATTATCCTTTTTATTTATTTATTTATAAATAGCCTTCAACTTTTCCTTATAAATCACTCTAGCAATTTTTCTTTTGTCGCGACAAGGAAAGGGAAAAGATGGAAACACCCATTATGTGCTTAAACCCTCAATTCCTTTTCATGAATGATAAGATTATGAATTAAATGAAAAATGAGAAACTTACGACAAACATGGTAATTGGATTTTGTAAAGACGGATTGAAATTGATAAATTTACGGTATATACAATAGATTAAAGGTTTGTAAAACTAGTAGAAGGAATTTGTTAATCAAGAATATAAACCCTAGAATAACAATGATAACAAATTGTTAGAATCAAATAGACTACAAAGACTAGGGCTTTGCAAAAGGTATTAAGATTGATAAAATAGGGTGCATTTAAAAGATCCATGGCTTATGAAATTTATCTAAATTGTTTGTTGATTAGGAACTAGAAACCCTAAAATGATCAAAGATAATGAATTTTGATAATCAAACTTTAAAAGAATTTACTAGTAAAAGAAATCTTGTAGACTTCAAAAATTAGGACTTAATATCAGTTAGATAAAACGTTAAAATTAGATATAAGATAAGAAGTAAAATGGATGAAGAAAATAGGAGGACCCAAATAGAGGCAAGCTGATTGACAACCTTACCTAAGTCGATTGCCTATGCCTCAAGTGTGATCCTTCACTCGATTAATTACTATACAATATATAGATTGGTTAAATTATTATTATAATTAATTAAAATTAGTAGAAACTCGTAAACTAGAAAAGATTAAGATAAAATAAATATAGGATTTAGATTATTTAATTTATTGTTATAGGATAACAAGTGGATGGGGGAGTCAAATAATGACTTTTTAGGAAAACAAAGGTGATGAGTAACTATGCTGTTGCTTGCTATATGTGCTTACTGGAGTAGAAAACAAATTTGACTAATAATTATTTAGCTATTAAATTATTGTGTTGGTTGTGCTTGCATGATAAAATTTGTATATGGTGACCTCAAGTTTAGTTTTTATGGCCATAGATGGGATGGATTCTTAGGGTGATACAGTAGTTTGGTGTTGAAACTAAGATTATGATTCACTAAGTAGTTGAATTGAAAGAATTGTGGCTAGTTTTAGTTCATGAGTAGAAAGGAAATTGCAAAGGGGTGAATTGGTGGTATAGGTCGCTGGTTCAAATGTTGTATATCAACTATGCTCTTGATGGTACTATATGGGCAGCAAACTTAGGATGATGCCATTTTGTGTTGTTGTTGTAGGCAGTGTGGACTTAGATGATTATTCCTCGTATTTATCATAGTGATATTGGTGCCATTTTAGGATTTGTCCAACATGTGATAGGAGTCATGAGCTACTTCAATTCTTTGAATATTAGGCATATTCTTTGGGTATGGGACATGACACTTACTTTTTTCATAATGTGTGCAACAAATCTTGAAAAAAAACGACGAATTTTATTTTTAAACTCTTGATGAGTGCTCTAGAAATACATGTTAGCGGGACTTAATGGTCAAATATGTTTTACATCTTTTTGTCTATATATTTCTCTCCTCGTGTGCAAATGGAATATCAATCCGGATTCCTGGCCGGATATGCTGTAATCCTATTCCTATACTACAGAATTATTATCATTATCATTTCTTTTGGTTGAATATTTATAAGCTCAGTAATTGCGTACATTGCGTGCATGCAAGGTGTTGAATTTGAATTACGTGGTCCTTTCTGTTGAATTTTCAAGTGCTTCGTCTAATTACTAATTGCGTTGTGTTTTGGTCATAGATAATAGGCCTTTTGATTTGTCTTTTTTACCATAACATAACTTGTTCATATACGTGTCGTGGTAAATACGTTTCACATATTTTCTCCATGAGTCTTTAATCGTTTCTTACGTGAACTTGCACAACTACTGGAAGAACTTCTGAACTTGAAACCTCATTCGTTATTACCAAAGGTACATCTAAGGCAAATAATGATAACCGATTCTTCACGATAATTGTTGGAAATTCTTAAGGAAACAAAATCGTATCTTTTCTATTTTTTATTTTTTGATGCATTTATTCTTTTCGTGAAGTATATTTATAAAATCTAGAAAATTATAATATTTTTAATATTTTAATAGATGTCTCTTGAAAACCCGTCCTATTGAGATCCATATAGACATATTGACAATAGCATATGAACTCTCATAATTAACAATGATCAGAGAGATTGAAAACGATTGTTTTGCAATAAGAAGAGATTATATTGAAAAATTGGTTAGTGTTTGCTATTTGAGATGATTTCGTCGTATTCTTTGAAATGCAATATCTAAAATTTGTTAATAATATATGATATTAAAAATTATTGACTTGTCTATTTTATGAGGTGTATAACCAATGGAATTACAAATTTCCCTGTTAAAAGTATTATATGACATCGACTTTAGGCACTTCTCGACAAACCCAATAAACTTAAACAAAAGCCCTTTCCGATTTTTTAAATGGAAAAACGTGTGCCATGTTTTAGGATGATTATGTATTCTCCTCGTAACAGCAACTCAAAAACTCAATCTAAATCTTCATCTACCCTTATTAAAGTAGATATAAATAATAAAGGCATTCTAAGCATGCACCGAAGCTGAACGTGACTGGAAAATTCCATAGATGAACATATTAAAGCCGATACAATAATGTATGTATCATTTATTTTAAGATAAGGATCGAATATTAATTAATCCATACCACCTACATTTGCTTTTACTGCTTAACGTATGAACTAAAAACTCTCTCTCTCTCTCTCTCTCCCCGCTTGCAAATAGCCAATAATAAACTATTTAATATATAACAAACAAGTGTGTTAATATTTATTGAAGTGTTTTTACCTTATGTTGAATACTTGCGCATGTTATGTCGGACTTATAGACATTTGGTTTACACAAATATTTTTCGCTATTCAATCAGCATATACATATGTTTTCCCAAGATGTGTTGATAAGAAAATAGGCATTTTAGCAAATACTACATTTTCACTACTTTTTTTTTTTCTCTTTTCTCGATGTTTCCAAGTTGTCAAATATTATTATACAATAAATAATGAATAATGAGAGTCTAAGCAAAGCTGCTAAATTAAAAACAATATAGGACGAAAAAAGATTAACACTAATTTCCTTGACGTTTTTTTTTTTTTCCTTGTAGTCTTTGTTCGAGTTTCTACGATTTTGCAATTGTACACATCGAAAACGATATCAACGACCTGACATCGTTACTCATGGGAGTATCGTATCTGTTTAGTAGTTAAAAGGTTTTGGCGCAGACTCCATCGTCTATACCTCGACATGTCAATGTCATTGGTAGTTGCTTTCTCTCCCCTGTGCGGCCGGCCATCTGGGAAGAAACGCAACCTTATATAGCTAGGACTCAAAAAATCCAGTCATTCTTAGAATCGAATTTCGAAATTCATGCATGTGTCTTCCCTTCATCATCCCGCCACTATTTGGACACAACGACGATGCAATTTTTCCAGCAACTCGCCGCCCCACGATTAAATGGGGCGGTATCACTTCACAGTGGTCATGATCATCACCATCATCTTCAAACGAACCATCTGAATTATCCGGACGTCGTAGAAAATTGTTAGGTATATCCACCGGAGGCGAATTCGTGATTCTCTTCTTGTTCTTCTGACGACTCTGACACATACTACTTTGCACCGCCCGTGGATTGCCATGTACAGGGGCTAGCATGTCTTCAAAATTGAGCATAAAATTCTCCTCCAATTCGTCGCGAATGATAATCCGATTCAGGGCAAGTTGATCTTGTTCTTGATCGTTTGAGAAAATAATATCAGATTCCTGGAATTCGGATTCCATGAAATGAAATGTGAAATATATATATATATACACACTAAGTAGACTTACTAGGGAAAATTGAGCTAGGGGTTAAAGTAATTTCTTTTGTTGAATAATGAGGGAAGGAAAGGGCGAGTTGATGAGCTAGGGGATGAAATGGTGGGGGATTAAAGGATTTATAGGCGTTTGGAGAGAGATTGTGATTTGTGATTGGGGGAAAGTGAAAGAAATGAAGAATCCATATACCCCGATGGAGTGCACACTACTAATTTAATTGCCTTTGTTGTCATGACTTATGGCACATATTAAAGGCATTGAGTACGGTACTCGCTACCTCTTCCCTCTCTCTCTCTCTTTTTCTCTATTTGTATTATTATTTTATTTCAGATAAAATGTGAAATTTTCTCCTTAATTATTCGTCCTGTATGGATGGATTAAAACACTTCTCTACCTTATACAACTTTTTGCAAGATATGTATGTACATTTTTAAAAACGTTACTAAAGCCGTAAATCCGTCAATAATTGAATGGTCCTTTTAATAAAGGTTTTTCGGATATTTAATAATAATGATTTAAAAATTATCTATACATTTTTAAAAGTTAATAAAAAGATAAATTACATTTATAAAATTTTAAAAGGTTATCCGGAGCCAATCAATAGCTTAAATTAACTGTGTATTTACCATCATCGGTTTTATTTTTTGTGTTTCTAAATCTAATTCTTTTTCTCGATAAACTATGGTAGCGTTTCTACTCCATAATAATGGTGCTCTTCCTCCGTTAAATCGGCTGACGGTAGTCATGTTATACACGGCCTACAGGTTAACTTTGGCCGCTTTAGATGACTGAGTTTGACAAGGCTATTGTTGTTGGGTTAAATCGTTCTTATCCTTTACGCGTTGACGTCTTTGTAAATTATAATTTACTATCAATTTTTCATGTAAGAGTTTGATCTATGATGATAAGAAAATATAAAATTCTTAACTTCTATTTTTTTTTCATTTATTTATTTTTTAAATCCTAACAAGTAGCGGGCATAGAAGAAATCAAACTTTGCGGATTAACTTCAACAGTTATTGTTTTTTCTTTTGATTCATACCGACTCCCTATAAGATTTAGAATAGATTGGATTTTAGGAAAAGACGGAAGAGCACGAACCCGACACCCTGAACATGTAGTACTTTCGATTTTTAAATTGATATAAATTCTTTTCCCTTAATATTATAGAGATGATGGCTTGTAAGATTTTAAGTTAATTTGATATGTCTTGTTATTCCAATCATTAATTTTTAAGAATATTTGTTTTTATGCAAATTTTGATGTGCTTTAATTAAATTAAATTATTTTAACAGTCGAGTCTCAAGCGAATATGAAGTATATACAATAATGTCATTGGTTGGATTTCATGAACATGTTAAGATGCCTTACAGGATTTCCGCTAAATTTCAAGATGAGTAATATATTATTAGGTCGAGTTTGGATTTTCTGAGACTTACTGCAAACTTGTTTGAACACTCCTAAGTTTGGGACTGATAAGAAATGCTTCTTTCATTTACACTATGTTTGGGAGAGTGAAAAAGGAAAGGAATGAATGGGAGATGAAAGAAAATTTAGGCTTTCCATTGTTTGGATTGAAGGAAAATTTTAAAAGAAAGGAATGTAAGTGGATTTAAATTCATGGATCCCACAAAAGGGTGTTCCCTCCTAATTCTTTTTTTTTTCTTTTTACTTTCATTCCTCTCTATTTATTATTTATTATTATTATTATTTTTTACAAACATGATGTTAATGAATTGCCATTTCTCTTTTGCCTTGATGTTTTTAACTCCGTAAAAAGTGACATATCAATCCCAGTGTCACAATAAGTGTATAAAAAAGAAAATTGAAAGTATTATTCTTTTTAATTATATGTCTACTATTGATAAGACAACCAATCTTCTTACTTTTTAGAGAGTTTTAATTTTTCTTTTTCCATGTGTACCCTTAACATGACTTGTACTTGAATCTTTAAGTGGAAAATGTGAGTTGTATTTAAATTTTTATATTTTTAAAACTCTTGTAATTTAATATAAGAACATTGGTCTTTCAATAAGATAAACTATTTCTTTTTTCTTTTTTCCAATAGTTATAATAGTAATAGAAAAAAAAGTAAGTGGAAAATATGAGGAGAAATGAAATTGTAAATTTCATTTAAATTTGAACATTACCATTTTGCATTTTCGTTTGTTTTAAAATATTTGCACTTATTATATGATAAACAACTTAAAAGTTAGAACAATAATAAGAGATTTTTCTTTTATTGACATTTTAGTAACCTTTACAATTGACTATTTGCTCTCTTTGGGCAAAGTTTAACAATGTCTACCGTCTAACAATAATATGCTTTCAATCCACAAAACTTTTCTCTGTGATCTTCCATTCACCCTATACTCCAAAACATCAAACTTAATGGTATTATCCCATAAATGTTAAAAGACTTAATTTTTTGGTCATAATTATATTTTTTATATTAACATGGCAATGAATTTTATTGAATTTCAATTAAACAAAACTTTTTTCGAAATATTGTAACATAATTCCTCTCATACACATAGTGGTGCCCTTTGTTGTCCTTTAAAATATACCTTTTAAAGTATTACTTGGATTTAGATAGATGTCCTACATTTTTCAAAACATGACTTCACCTTCTTATATTATTTAAAAAATATACAAATAACTTCAAAATCGTTACTAAAACTCAAAAGTAATGAAATAGTGATGGTTTAAATCTATGTGCAAGCTTTGACAAGCTATAGAGGGGTAAAATTACGAAAAATTCTATAGTTTAGTGTCTCAAAAGTGGCTATATAGTATAATCCTTTTTTAGTTATAGTAAATTATCCCATATTACAATAAATAAGGCTTATTAATAGTAAAAACAATTGTTGATAGTCTCAATGGATACCGATGATAACTTTCATAAAAAATTGTTGATAGCTATATTGTTATCGTCAATGAATCTTATTTATTGTAATTTGAAATGATTTACTATAATTAAAAAATGGCTGTACCATTTAGTTTAGGGGTTTAATTTGCCAATAGATTGAAACATATGAAAACTATAAATTGAATAATAAATTCTTGAAAAAGGTATAGTGATCCATTAAATAGTTTATAGAATTTTAGAGATGAGCATTAACTAAATAGTTTTTTTTTTTTTGTTAAAATTGCACTTTATTAAGGATTCCAAAACTTGAATTTTTGTTTTAGTTGAGTTGTACTAGATATTTAGGGACTCTTAGATCTTTAAATTTTCTTCAATTAAGTGTGTGCTACAATTCTAAAAATTCTTAAATACCTACACAATATGGATTATATTAGTAAATATTATCCCTTATACTTAACAAGAGCCATAAAAGAAATGCATATATACATGGAGAATCATCAATATTTTTCTCTCTTTTTATGAATGATTGAATATAATTTAAGACTTTTATAGTTTAGTGGTATGAACATTGATCTCTAGGTTATATTGATTAGGTTTGAATCCCTACCTCCCTCCTCATGTTGTAATCACCCAAAAAAAAAAAAAAAATATATATATATATATAAACTAAGGCTTCATCAATATGTGATATAGTTTAATCTTTCATCAATATTATAATATGGTTAATATCTAAATGTAAAAGAGTTAAATCTATTTGTGAACTACTTGAATAATTTAATTCAATATTTACTCGAATGTGACTCCACAATAGTTGAGTTAGGTTTGAACTTTTTCATGATATATAGCTTGATTGTTGATTAAGATTAATCGGGTTTTAGTCAAGCTTAAATGTCAATCGAATTTGATTGGAATCTTGATATTAATTTTGTCTTAATTAGAAAAACAAAAGATTTAGAATAAATTTTTCCTAAACAAGAGGATAAAGTCGAGTCTATATTAATTAAGTGTCGTTTTAAATAGAGGACATAAGCTCAAATTTTTAAACTTAATTAAATATGAGTTTAATTGAATTTAAAATTTAGAATGATTTAATATTATATCATTTTGACTTGACTAATTTATATCCCTCTTAAATAATGATGTTGAATTTAAATTCCGGTTTCTTGTTGTGAAACAGTCATATTGTTTGGTCTAATATTGCAATGTATTTGGTCATGACAAGGAAAAAAAGGTTCGTGTGTTTGTCTTGTTAGCATAACTTAGCCATGTACGTGTCACAGCAAAAAGTAAAAACGTTTCGCACATTGTATTTACTTATATAATCTATAATCTGTTCTTACATGTACTTGCGTAAGTGCTAAGAAAACATATAAAGCAACCTCGAAGGGCCTCGCACTCTTAATAAAAAAAAAAAAAAACCTTGTTTTACCGTGACTCCGTCTCCGTGGACCATATCATGTGATTGATAACATAAAAGTAGACAAATCTCTAGAACGCTGCTAAAACTATTCTTAAGCATATGCCTTCTCATACTTTCTAACGTAAAAACATGTGCCAGGTTTCTAGGATGATTATTCTCCTCGTAATGAGAGCTCAATCTAAATCTGCATCTATATCATTGAATTATATTATATAAATACAGTTTTTTTTTAATTTTAAAAAATTATTAGGTATTTAATATTGTAAGAAAGATATGCATATATACTTATATTTTCATATTTTTTTTTATCTTATTTTTAAAACATACAATTCAAAATGATATTAAATTAATACTATAAAAAAAAGAGAAAAAACTTTGAACCGAAACAGCCCTAAAGCTAAAAAAACCTCAAACTCAATTATATGAAAATTATACTCTTATAGCGCTACATTATTAATATGTTCAATTTCCCCATTTCTCATTATTCCCTTAAAATATATGTTTGGCAAAAAGGAAAACTAGAGAAATATAACATAAATTCTATCCATAAATAACGAACAGCAATTTTCTATTTTTATTATATTTTTATTTGGGAGGGGTGGTGTTCATAATAAGAAATGAAATACTTGAGTACTCTTCACTCAGCTACTTTTAATGGAGGTCCAAAAGCTTGCATTGAACAAAACTAGAAAAGCTCCATACATACATTAATGGACACACGATACAAACCACGGATAAGATTTAGGCTCTGTATAATATAATAATGACTTTAACCTATTATAATAACACGTGCATTTATTCAATTTCACCTTGCAATGCAGTGGTGAGACGTATGAACTCAAAACTCATCCTAGCTTATCTGTCCTTTCCGCGACTCTCCATAATAGCCATTTGTACGTTTCTCAACTCCAGTCAAGTTTGTACATTATAACCCCAACTCTCATAAATTAAAAAAATATAAAAAAATTACATTATAATATAAGGAATCCGTTAACCATGTCCGATATATTCATTAACAGTTAAAAAAAAAAAAAGAATTTTCTTATACTATTCAAAATAAACGTTAACATCTTCTTTAGCAAAATTACACCAAAATTAACTAATTTTAGACGAATAAATCTTTAGTACAAAGCGATGATACGACCAACACATATGAATACAAGAAATAGTATTAACTTGTGGAACCAATGAAATTTTTTTTCCATTGATCCCGAAACGTCAAATTTTATACAGTGAAGAAGCAAAATCTAAGTAAGCTACTAAATCTGACAAATATCAGACAAAAGAGTAACATTTCTTTCTCTTTTTTTTCTTTTCTTTTCTTTTTCCCTTTTTATCTGGGCTTCTCTAATAATACAATGCACAAGAGAGAGATTAAAAAAAAAAAAAAAATCCCTGTAAAGCTACGAAATAATTATTGACTGCCATATGTCACGACTCTAAAAATCCAGTCATCCTTAGAATTGAATTTCTCAATTCATTCATGTACCTGCCCTTCATCATCCTGCCATTACTTGTGCATATCGACGATGCAATTTTTCCAGCAACTCGCCGCCCCACGATCACGTGTGGCGGTATCATTTCTCCGCTATCATAACCATCATCCTCAAAAGAGTCATCTGAGCAGTCCGGGGACCGGAGAAACTTTTCGGGTATATCGACCGGAGGCGAATTCGTAATCTTCTTGCTTCTCTTGCTCTTATGTCTTCGCACCCGGGAATTATTGCTCTCTGCATGTATAGGGACTAGCAGGTCGTCTTGAAAGTTGAATAGATATAAATTTTCATCTACTTCATCGTGCTGAATAATCGTTCGATCCGGGGAAAATCGATCTTGATGTTCTTGATGATCATCTGAGAAAACAATGTCGGATTCTTGGAATTCGAATTCCATACGATGATACGTGAAATATACACAAAATTACGGAAACTAAAAAGGAAAAAAGAGCTAAGGGTTTACGTAAATATATATATATATATATATTTTGGAGAGATGAATAAAGTAGGGGTCTAAGAGATGGACATAGGAGAGGAGATGAGATGAAGAGTTTGGGGATGGATGAATAAATGAAACAGTGTGGGAGAGGACAAGGAGTTAAAGGATTTATAGATTTTTGGAGATGGATTGTGATCGGGGGAAAATGGGAGAAATGGAGAATCAAAATCGTAATGAGTACACTATTGATTGTTATTGTGTTGTCAGAACGGCCAAATAATAAAAAAAAATAAAATAAAAAGAAAAGGCATTGAGTAAGGTCCCCGCTTCCTCATGCTTCTCTCTCTTTAGGTTTCAATTATTATTTTACTGACTAGTAATAACAGGTATTGAAATAAAAAAAAAACTTTTTTTATCTTTTTTATATGCACTATTATTATAACCGTTGACTTAATTATCTAATTATTAAAATTTTTATTATATTAATTCTTATAATTATCTTAAAACAGTCAAATAAAGAACTGAATAATTCTATTAATAACCATAAAATACCCCTTTTTATAAAGTGTTTATGAAAATATAATATTGAAATACGTGTTAAGTATTTTATTATTATTATTATTATTTTTAATCTTAAGACATCTTTGTTATCTAATTTCCTTCTCTTACCGGAAACTATCTCTCTCTCTCTCTAATAAATCGGTTGCCTGAATAATACTCATGTCTTGGCATGTTTGTAAATTATAATTGCTTGAATGCATTGACTTTACATCACAAAGTTGGTGTTGTGGGTTTAAATTCACTTATAGGAGTTAATTTTCTCTTTTATTAATGGTTGAATTGTCTTTTAGATGAGAATAGTTGGTTTCCGTTCGTCCAAAAATGGATTTATTAGTTGAATATGACTAGTAGAAATTCAATTTTTTTTTTTTTTGGTGCTAATGACCGGTAGAATTTGATTTATCAAATATACATAAATTGTGGAGAATGCGGTTTTCAATTGGTAGAATCCATAGAGTTGAATATCCAATGAAACTTGCTAATTGTATCAAATATGTTATAAATAAAATTATTATATATATATATATATATATACGCGCACTACAAGAAAAAGACCAAAAAATCAATATAATAGTGATAGTATAAAAATTATATCCACAACTTGTTAATCCATGACAACAAATTTAATTTTTGTAAGTACCTATAGCAGTGATTTGTATTTAATTATCAGAACAACTTTTAAGTTTATGACACATTTTAGAATCTAGGAAATAATACATATTTAGTCTTCAACGTTTAACACATTTTCTAAATAAGTCCTAAATATTTCTTTTTTTTTTCTTTTCTATTTTAGTCCTCAATATTTTCAAAATATTACAAATGAGACATTTTATCAATATTTTTAACTTTTCCATCCAATGGTGACAGATGGCACCTTATGATTAATCTACAAATTTTTAATAATAAATAATAAACTAAAAATTATAGAAATTGAATAAAAATATTAAAATTTTTAGAAAAAGCAAAAAAAAAGAAGAAAAACTTTAGAAAAAAAATCAAAATGAAAAAAATATACACATAATATATATAATATTTGTGTATATATATGTATAAGAATTTATGTAAAGTAATAAAAATATGTAGAAAAAAAAGAGAGAAAAAGACTAGAAAAATAAAAATATGATAAAATATAATATAAGTTAATTAAAAAAAATCAGAATTTTCCAAAAAAATAAAAATAAAAAAGAAACAAAAAAATTATCTAGCCACTAGAAGGTCGTGGGTCATGGCCTACTCCCCACTTGAAAAAAAGTGGGTCATGCTACCCCTTAGTGGTGAGTGGCCATCCACAGCCATCCAATTTAAGGAAAGAAAAAAGACAATAAAAACATGGTCGAGTCGATAAAAAAAATATTAAAACAATGAAACCTGATTGGGTCATACAACTTGACTCGGTTTTACTTCAATTTTTTTTTAAACAACAAAACCTATATTAATGGATGCACTTTCCATATTTATTATATTGAAGACCTAAAAAAAGATTATTACGTCTTTCAAAATTAATTGTGCATTTTAAGATTTTTTTTTTGTTTAAGCATGTTAAGAAAAAGTTAGTGCATGGAAGATGGACTTTTCTTTTTTTCTTCTTAACGTGTGCCAAAACTGCACTGCTTAACATTTGATTCCTTGCAATAACACACATATATGTAACTTATGCTTAAACAATTTGTAATCTTCAAATAAATAAAGTAAACAAGTACTATGAAATTCTTTATTTTTTTATTTTTCTTTGAAAACTATTGGAGTGCATCTACTTGTAGGACAGGCAAACAGTTTTACTTTGGTCAAATAATGAGCTTGAGGAAGGAGAAGAGACTGGTTGTTATTTAATAGAATTTGATTATTCTACAATATCTACTATTAAGCTATTTTCTCCTTTGATAGTTCAACTACTAACTACATAATTTTAAAAATGTTAACGAATGCTCAAAATTAATTATTAAGATATTAAATAAAAAAAATTATATTTCTTATGTATTTACTTTTCCATAAAATATCTAATTACTGATTTATATTTAAATCGAGTCGAGAGAAGCCAAGGCAACCGAGATTGAGCGGCCACTTGCATATACTATTGTGCTAAAAGCCAGCTGGCTTAGCTGGGGAAGTCATGACATAGTGGGCGTTGAAAGTCGGATATGTTAGGTTTAAAGTATAGAGTAACCAATGATTGGGTTTAGAAAGCGTGAGAAGAAAGCGTGAAATCCTTCAACTCGGCGCATCACCCGGCTTTCGAAGTAGAATTGGTCCCACCATAATCACGGGACTCATAATCCCTTATTGAACTTAGCTGCATATATTACAATAATTGTGCTAAAAACATTTGATTATTTTTTATTTGATTTATATATTTTTTTATTATTGAAAAAAAATTATCCTGAAGTATTAGATAAAATATTTATATTTTATACCATCTAAAATTTGATATAAAAATTAAATTTATTAGATAAAAATATAAAAATCTTTATCAAATACTTTATACATCATGTTTAGTGTAGTACTTTATTTATATAAATAGTAGATGTTACAAAATTTTTTATTTAATATAATATATACCAAATGTGATATGAGAAAGTTATATTGTATTTTTTTTTATTCTATATTATTCAGTATTGCAATCTAAATGTTATCTATATATTTTTAGTAAGTTGTTTTATTTGATTAGTTATGTTTGATGATATAAAAAGCAAATACTAGAGTGAAAATTTTAATCCAGCATTATTGCTTTAGATTTGGTTATATTCTTGAATTAAAGACTCTTATATATATATCACATGGTAAACAATTTCTTTTTTTGAAATAATAGTAGAGGAGATCCATAAAGTTTCACTTTTTGTACGTTTTAGCGCCCAATCTATCTATCTATATATATTTTCCTTTTCGGTATCTTAAATTATCACAAAGAGACACATTAAAAAAAAAGAAAAAGATAATCACTGTATATGTCTGGACTTTTTACACCTTTTCTATCTTTTTTTACTCAAACTTTTGATGTTCCTTTGTTTTGGTATCTTGATTTTTCAAAGAAAAAAAATTAAGGAAAGTAAAAAGATTGAGGATCAAAAGGATCATTAGGACAACGACCTTCATGATGGAGGCACTCGTTTGGTTGACTTTGCAAAGTCAAAAAACAAAAAGTGAAAAAAAGAAGAAGTTAAAGTTTACGTACCAAATTAAAGAAAAAGATATAACTTGAATTCTTAACATTTATTTATATATACTTTTAATTATTCTTCAACTTTCATTTTTTTTTCTATTTAAATCTTTATGAACGTATTTAAATTTTTATAAAATAGAGCATCTACTAAATCTGTTTAATTTTTTTGTCTTTTATAACATGTGTTAGTTTTAAATTGATCGATAATAATTAATTTAATAAAATAAAAATATTAAATAGATTTAGTTACATAATTTAATAGAAAAATATGATATGTATTTAATTTTATAATATAATATAAGTAATACAAAAATTCCAAATAATTAAAAGTAAAAAGAAAAGGGGTTGGAAATAATTATGCAAACCTTAGCCACCTTACTGATCACCTTGAGATCAATGAGAAGCTAACATATGCTCACCATAGATAGAAAATTTAACATAATTGATGGAAGTATTATTTCTATGAGAATTTGAAAATATTGAAAATTTAAATAGAAGAAAAAGTAAATTTTAATACCATTCCGAATGAAAATATATGAAGGATTGCATACGTTTGCTATTATTATCCCTGGTTTCCCAATGAAGGCGTCTAATTTGTTCCCAACGATATCGTTATTTTATTTTATTTTTTTGCTTGCTGGCCCAGTTTTTATATCTCCCAATTATGAACCCTCTATCTTAAAAGAAAAAAGAAAATGCTGCTAAATTTTCCTTTTTAATGCATTATTGTGATGGATTAGAAGTATTTGGCATTATATCCCAAGAAATAAGAAAATAATTACTGGGAAGGTAGCTGTGTATAGGTAAACAAGGACCAAATCTGCTATTTTCGGCATAACTCATCAAATATCAATTTGACAAGACAAAAAAACAAAGGAGGTACATATCCTTAATGTTGTAATTCCAATCAAAGAAGAGATTGAAGACGCTTAATATTAGATGCGTCTAATTTTGGTGCACTGTGTGAATTAGCTAACCAACTCCATATACTAAATACGCAATAACGACAAGTAATGAGTAAGTGAATGTGAATAAATGCAATATTTACCAAAATTAAAATCAATATTTGGTTAAAAATGTAAGAGGCGCACAAACATCGGTTCATTGGATAATTAATATAAAAGGACAAAGGCACTGATTTATGAACACATGTCACTTCACGTCACAAGTGGCATGAATAGAGTCTGAATAATTCTAGTTAGGTGCCATGTTCACGTTCAAGGGGTAGCTTTCGTGCAAGCCTATTGTTGTGATTTGTGAAACCTTAATTTCGTTATTTTATGTATTTGGGCAAGCCAAGTCACAGGTCTTCTATGGGGATAAGCAAAGCAATTAGCATTTTCAAGAAAACGACAAGCAAAGTCATCTAAGGTAGATGAATAAAGGCATACTTCAAGCAATTAGTCAAGTGATACACGAGGGCCACTAACCCCTCTAATTTTTTTTTTTTAAATATAAAATTTAAGGTAATTGCAAACACATATATTTAGATTTACCTCATGTGGGTTTTGTTCATTAATTTTTAAATTAAGTATTTAGATTTAAAATTTTTGAAAAAAGTTACTTTAAAACTTTTACATAATCATAATCATGTTGTCCTTCCTTATTTAAGGATGATGATAAGAATCAAAATCCGACAAAACCAATCATTAAGGTAAAAATCAAATGATTTCAAATCTTGGCGATAAAGGCCCATTTTGAGTATATCGACTCTAGAATTATTTGTTTACTATCCTCTTTTCTTTTATTTATGTATTGTATATTTCAACAGACATATTTATCATATTTTATAGGGTAATGGACAAACTCACTAAGACTCAGCTTATAGGTTATCCATAGATCGACCTAAATCGCCGACAAGCTAGGCCGACGAATCTTATGGAAGAGTTAGCATGATGAATACTATTTTTATTTATAATTATTTCTTTAGACTATTTATGTATAAGCTTTTGGGACACTTTTTATTTGATTGTAATTGAGTTTTAGGACTAGCCACCCTAAAAGTGGTATAGTTGTAATTTTGTAGACTTTTTAACCCTAAAGGGAGCAAGTATAAATACTTGTTTAAGTAGGGTTTTGAGGGAGTTAGCAAAAATTTTTTAGAAATAGAAAATACTTCACATGTGAGGTTAGGGTTTTTCCTAAAATCCAAATTGCTCATATCAATTTCAATACCAAGAATTGGAATTGTGGCGAGTTACAACAAAGAGAAATTATGAGTAATATTAATTCCTTTTTGTTGTGTTTCCTTTTTCATCACTAGTGAGTTATATCTAGGTTTAATTAAGATTGTTCTTGGGCAGATTTTGTTTTCAATTGTAATCATTTTATCATGTTATAAGATTGCTTAGTTTTGACATTAGTTCTAACCATTAATTTTGCTTCATTTGAATTGTGGATCAATTTGTTGGAAAAGGGGATCTTGGATTGGTTCTTGTTGTTTTTGTTGAATTCACGTGGCATTCAAGTTTGTTTAGTGTTGTTTTGAAGAATTTGATCATTGTGGATTATTAATTTGTAAGTTATAGCATTCGGATCTACTTGCACTCCAATAGGGTTCATGCAATTCTAGCATTTTGTTCCAATTGAACCGGTTGTGATCTTGTCATTTAGGAGTGGATTAATTGGTTCATTTGCATGTGCTTAAACTTGATTTTAGGCACATTATAATTTGGTATAAGAGCTGAACACATTTGGTTCATTTCAATCTGGATTACGTGGTGGTGAGGAATTGGTTATAAATATTGAGATTTGACGCCAGTGTTCATGTGATTGGAAGCTAGTTTGATTAACATTGTCTAATTGTCTTTCAAATTGGCTTTGCATGTGCTTAATCTTGATTTTAGACACATCAGATGAGCATTTCAAATATCATATTTGGCATGATTTCTAGTCAGTCATAGCCTAAAAGTGTTAAAATACAACAATTATTTTAAGAAACTATGGTCTAGATGATTTAAAATGCTTTTCAGTGACAAAGCTCAAAATATTAAGTTAATTTTTCTTGAATTTATACAGGACTTTGTCATGAAAGAACATTTCGATAAAGAAAAGGGTAAAAAGCTAATCGATACGGTTGTTATATCATTAAAAGCTACCTATTTCTATATATTTTTAATTGGTAACTAAATAACTTCAAGTGCTCTAAGATTGTAAAAGAAACATTGTATTACTATTGTTACACTATTAAAGATTGATCTAGTCTTGCTTGTAGTTTATTAACCCTATTCTTTTGGGGTTTTCTACTTAAGTTTTGTGTGTTTTCTGTTTCTCTTTACTTATGATATCTCTTATAGTTATGTGTCATGTGATTAATAACAAAAATCTATATCATGTCCCAACAAATTGGTATAAGAGCAAGATTGAGAGTTCCATGATTTTAAGTGTTAACGATCTATAAACTACATGCTGACCACCAAGTATGATATTGAGAAGTGGTGAAGGCAACATTGAAAAAGGCTTTGGATTGTTAGCTGGTGTCTATGAAAGATGACGAGTGGATTAAACTTGAAGAGAAGGCCTTAGTGGGGGTGATCCGGTTGAGTATAATGATTAGCATTTTGTAGGAGGTCTTAGTGAAGAAGACGACTACAAGAATATAGAAGAAGTTAGAAGAAATGTACATGATGAACAAGTCACTTACATATTGTTTGGCATAAAAGAAAAACTCATATTTACTTAGAATGAGTTATATACATCATCAATAAGACAACACATTTTAGATTTTATGTCTCTAATTAACGATTTCAAAAACATTGGTATTAAGGTTGAAAATGAAGATCGGGCGATGATTATGTATTTAACAGAATTAGGGAGATTATGATCTAATGCGAAGATAGATTGTCAATAAAAAAAAGTAAAAAGTGATTTGTTGAGTAAGGACCAATTAGATCATGGGATAAGATCCATAAATAAAGAGGTTGTAGATAGTCTAATTGCTAGCGATTGATAATCTAGTGGCAAAGGTAGTTCTAGAGGGAGATTTAGAGGTCAAGGTTTTATCCTTTATCACTACAAACAAAAAGCCTTGTGAAAGGAATGGTGCCTTGAGAATCAACCCATGCATAAGATGATAGAGGTAAAGTTGTTATTATTGTAGTAATTACTAAGTTAGTGGATGGTGAGTTGTTACTAGAATAATTAAAAAATCTATAAAATCGATCATTTGTTGCAAGATAGATTGGTCTAATACCTACAAGCTTGTGAAAAGTGCTTCTATATAAATAGGCAATGTTCAAAGGTTGAGGATTGCTGATATAGGTGTAGTCTAGGGTAGATTACATAATGAGTAAATGTGCATGGTATTAGATGTGAGTTATGTGTTAAAGTTATCCCTTAATGTTTTATTTCTTTAGTTAATGGATTTTGCTAGTATTATAGTATAATAAGATTTTGTAGCATTGATGTGTTGATGCGTGTAACCCTAGGTATGTTAAACCTAGAATCTCAACGATGTTAGTTGGTTTCAATTACCTTGAGGATCATCTTGAATAAGCGATGCGTAACTAGACCCTAATCAAACCCGATGACTATAACCTAAGTTATCAAAAGTTATTCCTAGTAATTCGGTTAAGAATTCTATGGAAAAGTTCTTTTGCAAAAGAACAAAAAAGATGTATTTCGTATCTCATGAAAAAGATGTGTTTTCATATATTAAAATTGTCCTTTAGCCGGCTCCTAGCACGATCATATATATAGCACACAACATAATATGGAAATCATACGTTACCTATTCTATCCTTATTTTTGTGTCACCAAGTAGGTAACTAAATAACATGGAAAACATAC
Source organism: Laguncularia racemosa (assembly GCA_037954665.1). NCBI lineage: Eukaryota > Viridiplantae > Streptophyta > Magnoliopsida > Myrtales > Combretaceae > Laguncularia > Laguncularia racemosa. The sequence goes on along the minus strand of JBBMOL010000078.1, from coordinate 2,644,348 downwards.
CAATAAATAATAATAAAATCGAATGTATCCTCTAATATAGTGTCCATGCAAATATATAATATTCCTAAAATATTTCATCCTTCCGTGGTCACGTCAGTCAAGTTGACACATGTATGTTTTCATTCTATGTAGCTTGATTTCCGGGCCTGTAAGTCCATGACTAGTCCTTGTAGAGCTTCGTTCATCCTTTTAGCTCTAGCTTGGGTCATCGGGCCTCCAATACCATGTAATGGATTATTAGATTTTGGTTCCTTCCTTTGTGATGCTAACTGATCCTCATCACGTGTCTTGTGGTTGGAGAGTTGATGGTGAAGAGAGGAGTTAGGCATATAATCTTGTTCATGTTGCAAAGGATAATGGTTCCTGATGATTCTATTAGAGATGTTGATCCTAAAGTAGATGATCTTAGTATTTATGTTGTTATTTATGATAAGAAAATGCGTATTTGTTGTATATTGAAAAAGTTTATTTTACTTCAATCAAGTGTTGTAAAATTCTAAGGTTAAGAAAGTAAAGAGGAAGTTTGAGCTTTGAGAATCTAAGAAGCACTTGATGATTTAGACTATTCTACTTAGAAAGCGTGAAGGAATCATGAGTATCAATGGTCATAATTGCGCATGGTTGTCAAGTTAGACAGATGGTGTCGAGCATAGAGTGATAGTGGCTTATGGGTATTTGTAGTGCATAGTATAACCTAGGTGTAGGTGGCTAGCACCATTGAATTAAGGAGTTCATTGTATATGTTGCTTGAGTGGTTGAGGGTCTGTTTGAATTGTCTTTTTTTTTTTTGTTTATATTTTATCTATATCCAATATGAATATTATTTTCATTATTATGATACAAATGGTGATTGGAAAATGAAAATTAGGAAGTAAAAGTTAATGTAATTTTAAAAGAAAATGATTTAAAAATATATTTTATATATTAGAAAAGAAGATATTAGTCACTATTTTTGTTAAAATAAATAAAGTAGTGAATAAGTAAGTCTAAATTTTCAGGAATATGTTGGGTATTTAATTTTGCATGAAGGGTATATATATATTTATTTATTTTCATCTTTTTTTATATCTTATTCTTGATAAACACATATATTAAAAATAATGCCAAATGGACACTAAACAAATGAAAAAAAGATGAACCAAAAGCTGAGGTTATATCTTTAATTCAAACAATATATATAATGGAAGAGCATTTTGACAAAAACAAGTAAAGAGCTAATTTAGGGTTGTTATGTCTTTGGCATTTTCCTATTTGCATTTTCTTGATGCGTATGTTATTTCATAATATATTTATTTGGCTTGTCTTCTTGTAATCCCCTCTCTCTCTATATAATGCAAACAAAAAAAAAATGCGAACAAAAAAAAAAGCGAACGTATTTTATTTTATTTTATTTTGTATTATTTAGATTAGGTATGATTTATTTATTATCTATATTTGTTTTCTTATGTCTAGGATTTGATTAGGTTTAGTTTTTTTTTTTTAATATTTAAGATTTAGTTAGACTAACATTTTTTTTTTCTTTTTAATGGTGTGATTCCATTAAATCATTGTTGTTGGCGTGATCCTTTCATGAACTTGTTAGTGTGAGACATTCAAGAAATCCTTTAAGTGTGATGCTGTAATAAAACATATCCTATCCAATAGTGTGATGCTGTCAAATGTATCCCCCTTTATGTTCATTGTTTTCTTTAAAAAAACACAAAAAAAAGTATTTTATTTTGTTTCTAGTGGTTTTTTAGTATTGTTAAATAACTATTGTTTAAATTAATTTTTCTTATTGATTTTTGTACTTTTCCATATTTTTATATTTTATCATTTTTCCGTTTCCACTGTGTTACATCAATATATTTTGTTATATATAAGGGATAGAGTAAGTTAGAGAGGGAAAAAAAAAGGAAAAAGCAAAAGGGATTGGATCCGTTTCTAAATCAAGTACAATAATTAAATCTATAAAAGTAGGAGCATTTTATTCTTTAAAAATGAAATCATAAAGTCATTTTATGCAGAGTCGAAAGCAACTTCTTGAAAGACGGATGGCTCAAATTCAATTACATGAACTACAGAGTTATGTGTATTTATTTACTTTATTTATAAATGATTGGATATAGGGACTGGATAAGGTCAAATTGAAAATGTCTACCCAATGAAAGAAGAGAATCGTTTTTTTAGAATTGGGTAGCTGACGTATATGAAGAAGTAATGATCTTGAGTGAGAAGGAATTCGCAATTTTTCTGAAGTAGAAGTCGTCGTGCTGATGCACATTTTCGGTTTTCTTCTGCTGCATGATGGCACCGTCGCATTGAAAAGAGACATACGATAGGGACTTCGATCTCATCTCAATCTCAAGGTGACTGCCGACTGGTGTAGGTGAGTTATTGGTACGTACGTGTGCCCGTATTTATTTGACGGGTATGTAATAAGGTTAACAATGTTTGAAAATTTTGAATACGGCCTTGACTTAGAATTTCGTTTCGTATCGTATATGTCCTATTTTATTATGTGTTTGAGTTCTTCAAGTTTGTATATCTGAAATTGGAAAATTCAGGGTTTTTGTGTCGTTAGGATCAGATCAGGTTTCGAATAATATTTTTATTTGAGTTATTCAATATTTAAAGTTTTGTTTTTTTTTTTAAATATTAACATATGTGTTTTAAAATAAAGTATGATGTTGTATTTCCATTATGTATTAATTTTTTAAATAATAAAACTTTAAATACTGAATTGTCTAAAATAAAAAATAAAGGTACTCTCAATTAAATTTTAATTCAAAAAATTTGTAGCTATATCTCTCTAATATATTAATAAATAGTCAAAATTTTTAACCATGATGAATTTAAGTGATGCAAGTAATAACTTTAAGTTTCTTTAAAAAGATAAAACGGGCACATTTTTTTTTTAATACCGTTCAATTGGCAGGTTTAAACGTGATTATTAAATATAATATTTCTAGGCTTTGATGACCTTAGCAAAAATATAATGACTAATATATCGCTATACAAAGTATATATTAGTATTATCCCCTCAATCTTATGATGTAAATATCGGTCAAGGTAATTCAAAATGGATAGATCCTCGGTGAAGATGTCGTGCACTGTTGTTTGATGATGGAGGCATACCAAACCAAAATTTCACTAGTAATAAATTTTCCTTGACAATATCATCATTATTGTTCAATATATTTGGTGATATCATTTAGGATTCAATTAGCTAAGAGATAAACAATGTCAAGATTTTCATTACACAAGACGAGGTGGGACAATGAATGGGCATAGATAGCTCGCTTACCCTAGCTAACACTCAAAATTGACACTTGTAAGGGTATGGTGTTTAGCTTTAATAGAGCTATAGACATTATAATAGTGTTTGATTAGTAAAACTGATAGCATAAAAAGAAATAGATAATATTCTATAAAGAGAATAGTATGATACACTTTTTTTATACCACAATTAGAGTGCACAGTACATAACATACGAATTTTGATGATGACATATGATTTTTTTTTTGCATTAATATGGAAATTCACAAAAAATGTTTTAGTATGAAAACAATAATAAAAGAAATGATGATATCAAAGGGTTATTTTTTGAGTTTTAAGAATATATTTATTTTATTCTGTAAAATAAATTTTTATACCACCATACATACGATACATTTTTTTAGATTTTATTCAATATCTTGATGTCTTTTTAACTAGTGATATAGTTCAATGTGCAAAACAAACAAAGGATTTGGGGTTTTATTTAGTCCAGTTTATAAAATAATAGTAACCAAATGATACCTATGGGTTTGGAAAAATAGTTTAGTTTATATAAGCAATGGTGGTCAAAAGTATGTTGGATGTATGAATTATAAGTAAACCATCAAGTTATCATTTTCTATTGTTTGTATCCCATAAATTGCTTGACTGCCCCTGATTCTTATAGTAATACATATATTGATTTAATGGATTGAGCACAAATTTGATAGGTGGTCTAGTGGTAGTGTTGATGTTGCATTGCATCAACAATCTCATGATAATTAGTAAGGTTAGTTATTAACAATGGGAAACACCTCAAGCTTTGATATATGTGGTCTACTCTATTGTTGTACTTAAACATAGCTTAAAAATCATGTAAACACATCGAGTTATTGACGAAGAGGAAGAGCTCTTAGTGGCATTTTGTGTTACGAAGTTGAAGCCAACAAAGTGTCAAGACTAGATTTGCAAATCTATAACTTCTTAATTTTATTCATCTTAAACAAACTTTTTTAGCACCTTTTTTATATAGCTAATTCAAAAAGATAATCTTGAATAATAAAGAAGCGTATCTTAACAAACTTTACTAAAGATTATGAAAGATTCATTCACTCCTAAAGAATAGAAAAACTAGAAACAAAATCATAACCAACTAAGATATTTCCAAATCCCTCCCTTAAATTGAAAGTTTCAAACACTTAGTTTAACAAGATTCATTAAATGCATATACTCCAAGTAGCTTCTTTAGCTTTTGAAATGTAGTTAGCTTCAATGGTTCGATCATTACATCAACAATTTGATCTTCACTTCTGTAGTAGCAAAGACTAATTGTTTCATCTCTTGTCATATCTCCTAGAAAATAAAACTTCATATGAATGTGTTTGCTTCTTCCATGCAAAACATGATTCTTGGAGAGCTTAATTGCAGAGCTATTGTCATAGTAAATTGCGGTAACACTGTCTTGTTTGAAGTCCAATTCTTCGAGCATTTTCCTTAGCCATATTGCTTGACATGCGTAAGCTATTGTAGCTATGAACTCTGTTTCAGTTGTTGACAAGCTGACAATTGCTTGCTTTTTCGAAGACCATGATATAGCTCTTGAACCAAGCATGAAAATATATCCTAAAGTGCTCTTTCTATCATCTTGATCTCCAGCATAGTCACTATCTATGAAGCCAAAAAAATTTGATTTTCCCCCTTTCTTGTAGAACAACCCATAACTAATGGTCCCTTGTAGATACAAAAAAATTCTTTTTGCAGCCAAGAGGTGAATCTCCTTTGGACACTTGATGTACCTACGGATGTAAATGGGTTGGGTTTGGGATGGGTTTATTGAAACCCGAACTTGACCAGGTAAAGAATTTATATTCTCAAAAACTACCTCGACTCAATAGGTTATTTTTTAATCCTGACCCGAACCCAACCTGAATGGTGATTAAATATTTTTTTTTTTCATATTTCAACTTATTTTCATATATCATTTATTTAATTTATTATTAAATTATTTGTGATGAAAAGAAGAGAGAAATTAAATATAAAAATATACTGATTAAAAATATAAAAATAATAAAATAAAATATATCGATTATAAATTACAAAATTAATTTATTATTATTTTTTAAAAAATCGAGTCGGGTTTTCCCATTAGGTTTTTTATAGATCTTGTAACCCGATCCTAAACCCTATCGGGTTTTATTTCATATCCAAAAACTTGACCTTAAACCCTATAGGGTCTGACCTTATAGGGTTTTGATCGGGTCAGTCGGGGCGGATATCCTATTACGACCCGCCTTAGTTGCATACCTACGTGTACCTGCTTATGAGACTTACAATATACATTATATTAGGTCTTGTAGCTGTTAAATACATCAAACTTCCTACCATTTGCTTGTAAAGTGTGCTGTCAACCTTTCTTCCTTCAGGATCTTGAACAAGCTTAAAGCTTACTTTAGTAGGTGTGATAGCAAAGTTGCAATTCTCCATTTGGAACCTACCTAAAACTTCTTGCACATACTTTCTTTAAGAGATAAAAATTTTAACTATGGATTCCTTTACTTCGATGCCAAGAAAATAATGCATCTTTCCAAGATCAAACATATTAAACTCCATCATCATGGATTGCTTGAATTCTTCAAACATAGACTCATCATTTCTAGTGTATATCAGATCATCAACATATAAGCACACAATAAGCAACCTTTTTTCTTTCCATTCTTAAGAAATAGATTATGCTCATATAGACATTTTCGAAAGTCTTTCTTCTAAAAATAAGCTTTAATATGACTGTACTAAGGGCGTGGAGCTTGCTTTAGTCTATATAATGTTTTTTTGAGTTTATACACCTTATTTTCACTTCCAAACTTCTCATAACTAGGAGGTTGATTAATAAATACCTGTTCTTGAAGATCACAATGCAAGAATGCTAATTTCACATTTAGTTAGAAGATAGGCCATGAATGTTACACTGCTAATGCAATCACTAAACGAATTGTATCATGTCTTGTAACAGGAGCAAAAACTTCTTTGTAATCCACCTCGAATTCTTGCTTATAGCCTTTAGCTACTAAGTGTGCCTTGCACTTGTCAACTTCCCCATTTTCTTTAAATTTCGTCTTGTACACCCACTTGACACCAATTTTCTTGTGTCCTTCCAGAAGATCAGTCAATTCTCATGTGTTGCTTCTTTCAATGGCTGCAATTTCTTCATCCATTGCCTTTTGCCACTTTGCTTCTTTGATAGCCTCTTCAAAGGTTGTAGGATCACAATATGAAAATAGAGCAAAATGTATGAGTAGATCCTCGGATTGATTAATTCCAGTCACCTCATAATCAATCATCCATGCAGGTCTTCTTTGAGCACATTAAGGGTGTTCTACAGTTTCTACTATTGCTGTAACATCAGTTGGAGCAGCTACTGGAATGTGACCTACTATTAGAACTGTCCTCCTATTTGTTTCCATTGGAACTCTCCTATTGTATGTCGTTGTTGAAATTGTCCTACTGTTTATTGCTACTATTTTGGTATTTTTGCTTTGCTGTGGCATTGTCCCATTATTGCTGTTGCACTATCCTTCTTCTTCATTAATCCCATCAAAGTCAATAGGAACTTGTTCAACGTCATTGCCATTCCATGGCTAAAAACTTTCTTCATAAAAAATTACTTCTTAACTGATAATAATTTTCTTAGTAATGAGACCACAAAGCTTATAAGCTTTTGATTGATCACTTACACCAAGGAAAAAACATTTCTCCTCTCTGTCATTAAGTTTCGCTTGCTTTTGATATGGTATATAAGCATACATGAGACATAAAAAAATTCTAAAACAATCCATAGTTAGTCTGCATCCACTCCAAGCTTCCTCTGGTGTCTTATTTCGAACAACACGTTTAGGACATCTATTCAAGATATGAATGCTCCAATTGATTGCTTCGAGCCAGAAGATTTTTGAGATGCCACTCCTTGTTAGAAGGCCTTGCACCATATTCAAGATAGTGCGATTCTTCTGCTAACAAACACCATTTTATTGAGGCGTGTAGGCTGTTGTAAGTTGCTTCTTGATTCCATGGACCTCACAAAATTTTGTGAATTCATACAAATTATATTCTCCACCATGGTCCATGTGAAGAATCTTGATTGAGTTGCCTACTTCTTTCTCCACCATCACTTTAAAGTTTTTGAAAATTTTAAAAGCTTTAGATTTTTCCTGAAGAAATGACACCCATGTTTTCCAAGAAAAATCATCAATGAAGATAATTAAATATCTTTTATCACCATTTGAAGATGGATTTATGGGGCCACAAATATTAAAATACACCAGCTCTAGTGCATTCTTTGCTCTCCATGATCTTCCTTGTGGAAATTGATTATGGTGTTGTTTGCTAACAACACATTCTTTACATACTTAAGATGAAGGAGTAATTTGAGGAAGACCAATCATCATATCCTTTTGCTATAAGGTCTTTAAACCACCAAAATGCAAGTGACCATAATGAAAGTGCCATAACTATGATGCATCCTTCAGTTTTGCTGAGAAACATAAATGAGTGATATTATGAGGATAAAGTGGGAACGTGTGATTTGTTGTCATGTTGACTTGAGCAATTAAGCCTTGCTTAGCATCTTGAATTCAACACACTCCATTTCTTTTTGTGATCTCATAGTCGTTCTCTTGTAGTTGACTAACACTAAGCAAGTTGGTCTTTAAATCTAGAACAAAAAGAACATTAGAGATAGTATGAGTGAAGTTCTCTTTAGTCTAGAGTGTTACTCTTCCTTTGCCCATAATAGCTACCTTGGTGTTATCTCTAAACTTGATAGCATTGCAAACGGATTCATCTGGCTTAGAGAACACCTTTTTGTCTCCACTTGCTATAGCCACTATCTAAGTACCATAAGTTTGATTGAGTTTCTTCATTCAAGTGGCACACCATCAAGAGAGACACCTCTTCTTCCTTTTCTATAAAGTTAATTCTTTCTGCAATATATTTATTTAAATTAGTTCAACATTCTAACTTATAGTGGCCATACCTATGACATCGATAGCTCCATTTGTCTACTGACTTTAGTTGATGTGTTGTTGAGAAGTGACCACATCGACCTCTCCCTTGAGATTGATTCTCTTGGTGTTGAAATTGGTGTTGTTGGTTTCCACGTTCATTGCTTCCTTTTCCTTTACTTCTACCTCTGCCTCCTTGTCTATCTCCCCTCGATGTAAAGTGCTTTTCTGTTGAGGCCTTCAATGCTTGTTCCTCCTTCTCTTGCTGGATTATCTTTTGCTCATGAACTAACAACAAGCTCTACAACTCATCAGTGGAAAGTGCATCAATATCTTTCGATTCCTCTGTAGAACATACCACAAAATTAAATTTCGGTGTCATAGATCAAAGAATCTTTTTGATGATGGTGATGTCCTCCATTTTTTCTCCATGGATCCTCATCTTATTGACGATCATCATTGTTCTTGCGAAGAAGTCTGCAACAAACTCACCCATCTTCATGTGTAAAGTCTCAAATTTAGTTCGAAGTCTTTGAAGCATCACACACTTTGACTCTGTGTTGCCTTGATACTTCTTCTTCATGGAGTCCCAAATCTTCTTGGAGGTGTCTTTATAAAGAATTGTCTCTAAGGTCGCTTGATCAATTGCTTGGAAAAGATAATTCTTGGCCTTTAGATCCTTCAGCTTTAATGCTTCCAATTCACTCCTCTGCACCTCTAACATTAGTGCTCCTGTTGGTGGTTCTGTTACTCTAGATTCAACAACCTGCTAATACTCCTTGGACCTCAAGAAGTTCTCCATTAACATGCTCCAATGATCATAGTGACCATCAAAGCGAGGAATTGTTGGTTGAACAAAGTTTTCAATGGCCATCAAATTCTATTCCGACTTTGACCACTTTGACACACAACCGTTGGAACCTCCTTCAATGTCTTCAACACCAACAAGTGAGTTGCCTAACCCACCAAGCTCTAATATCACTATTATGAAGTTGAAGCCAACAAAGCATCAAGACCAAATTTGCAAATTTGTGACTTCTTAATTTTATTCATCGTAAACAAATATTTTCAGTACTCTTTTTATATAGTTGATTCAAAAAGATAATCTTGAATAATAAAAAAGTGTACTTTAACAGATTTCACTAAAGATCATGAAAGATTCAGCTACTCCTGAAGATTAGGAAAACTAGAAATAGAATCATAATCAATTAAGATATTTCCAACATTTTGTTGGGTTGTTGCCAAAAGGTAACAATGAAATGCTAGCAGTGATGGGTCTAGTGGTCTAGTATTTCTATTTCCTGTTCAGGTTTCTGACTTCAGTAGTAATATGGTTTTATATTGATAGCAACGTGGCATTTAGTTATGATCAATCCCTTGCAACTATTGAAGACAGAAGGATCTACTAACCCCACTGGCAGGGTTTAAGAAACAACACACCTATATGATAAGGAAGCACTAGCTTTTGCTAAGACATCCGCCAAGCAATTATTTTCTCTTATGATGTATTGCAAAGAGGCCCCCTCAAACTGGCGTAGCCTATCCCTGCAAAGCATAACAACATCATGCAGCAAATTAGGCTCCAAATCTGAATTGGAAATGATGGAAATAGCTTCCATACAATCCATCATGACTAGCAACGTATGAATGGAATGAGAAGTCGCTAGTTGCAATCCAGTCGCAATGCCTTATAACTCTAATTCAAGAGGCGATGTGTAAGCTATCGGTTGTGCAAAACCCCCAAAAAATGAAAGGACCAATGCCAGATTTATTTGAAATCAGAGATGATGATGCATCCATATACAGAATTGCCGCATAAGTGACTGGACAAGAAATAAGAGTAGGAGTAAATGAAGAAGGAAAGGACACCTCTTTTGGGAATTCATCGCCCAGAAGTCAGCAGCACAAATCTATGCAAATTCTATCCAATTGAGCCGTAGTTCATTATCGGGGAAATTTTTATTATTTCGGTGTATCTAAATTCTCTACAAGTAAAAGGAGAAATGACAAGCCCAAGGAGGCTTCTCCCCACCTTATCAAGATGACTCATAGTACAATTATTTTTAATCCAAGTGGTGAAAGGGACCATGGATGAAGAGCACAACTGTCATCCTTGATCAACAGATAGCAAAAAATTCTATATCATAGGACAATCCTAAAAATATGTTGTACTGATTCGAAATCAGATTTGCAAAACGAACAGATATTTTCTATGTTAATACCACGCTGAATAAGCTCATCCTTTGTAGGGAGTCCTCTATGTAGCAATCTCCATAATAACATCCGAATTTTTGGCAGCGTGGGAATTTTTAATATCCAACTCCAATTAGTTGGAGCGATATCCAAAGTTTCATCTTGCAAAAGTTTTGAATAGGTGGATTTGGTAGTGAAAACGCCACTGGGATGCAAAGCCCATGCTATACTAGCTCTACTTTCATACAAAGGTTGAAGATAAATGTTTCCTAACCGGTTCTTGTGTTGTAGATCTAATGGAAATCCAATTAGATCCTCTTGCCACTCATTTAGAGACACCCACACATTTGTAGCAGTAAGGGAAGAAGGATGTTTTACCAATGGGCTGATAAACATCTCTCGTGGAATATCATTCTCGGTCCAGTTATGGTTCCAGAATAAAAGCTCCTTCCCATTCCCAACTCTGCATTTAATATGTTGCTCTAACCAGTCCAATTCTGCATAAATGTTCTTTGCAAGTCGAGTGGATCCGTGTAATCTGGGTCAGGACAAGGTAATCCTATATTCATCGGTTAGAAAACACTCCCTCAAGGGCTCGGTTGATCGAACTTGCCAGGCTAGTTTGGTAATTGTAGCTCTATTCCTCAATCTCAGATCCATTAAACGCAAACCACCATATTGTTTTGGCATTTTAACTTTGGATTAGTTAACCTAATGAGTTTTACGATGCTCTGGGGATGATCCCCGTAAGAAGTCTCTAGCTAACTGTTGAAGTTTATCAAGAAGGGGACTTGGTAGTGAGGTTGCCTGAAGGTAATTATTAACCGTATGAAATTAGTACCTTTCAACTAGGCAGATTTAGAGATCAAGATTTCCATCCTGTAAGATTCGAACAGACTTTTTTCAGAAGAAATTCCATATCCTTAGCTTGAATATTGCCATTGTGCTTAATGGGATAGCCAAGATATCTCCCAAAATCTATGGCCTGTTTAATTCCCATCCTATCGCAAATTGCTCTTTTGGAGACAGTTGAACATACCCGGAGAAAAAGATTTCAGACTAGGCATATTTTATTTTTTTGTCCTGGTAGCTTTTGGAATAAATTACAATTACCTTTCTCAACATGATTTTTGTATTCAAAACGTCCAAGGATTTTGTGGCCCCGCAAAATGTAATATGTCATTATTCACCATATACTAATGTTTATATAACTTGGTTCATACAAATTGTTATACATTAGCAAATATTTTGAGTGACACGCACACACTCCCTCCTAGATGTAGTTGATTATTAAAGTTTGGACATTTATTCTAGTGATATCGTAAAAAATTGTTTGCAATGCGTGGATGATAATTATGTTATTACATTTATGTCTGAATGATTGTTTTGTCAACTGGGTTTTTGCTTCAGAACGTGGTACCTTAGACCGTGTTTCTTTTAGTAAATGATAAAAATAGATTAATATCTTCAAAATTGAAACTCATGGAGATTACAGATCAAGCATGCGGCTATCTCCCACTCCATAACCTCTTTCTTCAAGTTTCGGTTTTAATTTGCTAGTTATAAATAATTAAAATAACCCATTTGCCCCTTTTTTTTCCCTTTCTAAATTAGATATTCCATTAAATGAGCTAGGAAAGAGAAAAAAAGAAATAGGAATCCGATATTGTTTCCCCCATATGCACGCTTCTTAGGTGTATATGTCCCAAGTTGCTCTAATTTCATTCCTTTGTGGACTTTCCCATTTAAAATATGCATGCTCAATCATATGGCCGTCTAGATATGTATAATTGTGACAGTAATACCTTTTTTTTTTTTTTTTTTCCCAAATGAAATATATGATTCATCTCTTTTGCTCTACAAGGTTACGCCTTAGACACCATCACCAGTTCACCACCTAGGATTGTGTAATAAAGAGGGAAAAACAAAGGTGAGGAAAGAAGATGAAGCGATGCCTATTTCAATCGACCCTTTCAGGAGCACTGTAGTATTGAAGCATGCACCAATAAAACATACATTGTCCAATGCATTGAGCCAGCATTATGAATTTCATTCAACTTCTAAAAGGGAATAGGTAAATCAAGGTACTTTGAGATAAATTTTAAAGTTTGAGTTGATAAATAGACATTTTCTTACATATATTTACTCGCAAAACAATGAGACATTAAACCGTAGTGAAGAAGAAAACTTAGAACATAATTATATTAATCTTGAGACTAATTATTCAGAGCATCAACCTAAATTTTTCCATTATATTTAGAAGACAATTTAGCACGACCTCAGCAATCACGAGAATCGGGCCTACTCATAGCTGAAGAGATCAAATGTATCTTTTGCCCAGAAGAATTCTTATCCAAGAATCAATAAATTGATTCACTAATTCATCGCTCAATGATCTGATCTACACTTTTAAATTTTCCAACTTCATAAGATAATGTAATAAGCACTCATTGGTTAGAGATAATATAGTAAATTAGATAAATCAAAGTTTGATAAGATATTAATAATGTTTAGTAACATTAAACTTCAGTATGAAATTGAAAAAACAGATATGAGTGCATTTATTCCAAAGGCAAATTTCTTTAATAATATCCGCTCAAGTTGTGTGTTATTCTTTTCTTGCAGATATAGTTACCGATAACTTGCATAAGAAACAGGTTTTAGATCACATTCTAAGAAACAGTGCTATGTGACAGATTTTTTGAAGTAAATTAATAAAGTTGAGTTTGAATATTTCTGGTTCCAGCCATGACATCGACGCATCACATATACTTGAAAAGACAACTTTCAGCGAAGATTGGTAGTTTTGAAACAACTGGGACAAAGCAAAACTATTGATAAACAAGACCTAAATTTAAACACATGGTTTTTGACTTTGTTCTACTAGTTTACTAATATAGCGTAAACCTGGAGTAGAGTATCTTGCAAATTGCATTGCCAGTCAATGGATAATACATAAATGTATTCACGTATATCCCAATGTCCTTGCACTGTACAAGATTGAGCAATAAAAACTATGGATTGGTCGTGTAATTGCTATAATTGTCAATTTATATTGGTAATTTTATTTTAGTAAATGCGTTTTATAGTATTTTTATTTTATTTTATTTATTCAACTACAACTATATACTAGGACCACTTTTTCAAGCAATTATATCTAGCGATATGTAACAAATATGATAGTTGTTTTAAGTCCACTATTTTTGGTATAATCATGTTATGGCTAGAATGTCCCGAAAGAAGGATACTCATACACTTCAGTTATGAATAGATCAGTAGTCTAGTTTACAAATTTTTGTAGTGATGCAAACGTGTGCAAATTATCACGCTATGGAGTAGTGCAATACTTAGCATGTAACAATATATATAGCAAACGTAACAGTCATTTAGTGGAAAATAAATACATACAAAATGAAATAAAAAGAAAGAAAAATAATAAGAAGGAGATTATTTTACGCCCCCTAAAATAGATCTGGCATCTCTTCTTCTTTTCTCTTTTCTTGGAGTCTGACTAGCTCGAAATCAGCCATTATTATGCTTCATTGCCTTGCATAAGCAAAGAAGAGTAAAGGATAATTACATAATAAACATGAGAATCGAGAGGATTAGAGTTTTGCTAGTCTCCTTGACAATAGATTTCTAGGAGAGATATTGATAGAACATTTGAGAATAATTGAGAAAGAAAATAAGCACATATTGGGATAGGCCTAGTTAGGTTTCCTCAAGTTGCAAGGTTAGACTAAATAAGTCAACTGAATATTAGTGCTCTCATTGAGAGTTGAACTCAAGTTTAAAATTTTAAATTTAAGCTTAACTCAAAATGGCACTTAAAAAGATCAAACTTGGTTTAATTAAGCACGTTAGGCTTAATAAAGATAAAACTTCATTCTAATTAAAATAGTATTAATATTCAAATTTGACATAGTCTTGACTAACATTAAACTTGACTTAGTCAAGTTAAATATTATCAAACCCAAGTTTGACTTGATAAAATACTTGGATAGTTCGAGATTTAGGTTGAGCTTAACTTGGTTGTTGTCAAATCAAGCTTAAGTAAATATCAAGTCGAACTTGAATAATTTGTTATTAAACTTAACTTATTTGTACCCTTATTTGGCATGATCATTTATTTGACATTTGTCTTTTATAGTATGAGTTGGGCCTAAGGATGTAAATGAGTCAAACCATTAGTGAGCTACTCGAGTTCGACTTGAGAACAACTGAATCGAGCTTCAACTTTAGCTTAAGTTACTTCAGTAATTAATTGAGTTGAGTTTGAACTTTATAATGTTTAACTTCGATTAGCTTGAGAACCAAATCAAACTTGAGTCAAGTATAAATATTGATTGAGTTTTAATCGAGTTTATATATTAATATTGTTATAATTAGAAGGAAAAAAATATTATTTAGATAAATCAATTTTAAATGAGTTTAATTAAGTTAATTTTGAATTTTAAAATTTTGAGTTGAAATCAAGTTTAAACTTAAAATTCTAAGTTTAATCAAGTTTGAGTTTGAGTTTTAAGTTTAAAAATTTTGAATTGAGCTCGAAGACGAGCTTAGTAATCTAATGTGCTATATTTGCTCAACTCATTTATAAGGCCAATTGGGCCTCTTTCTGCTACCGATATCTATGCCACAAGGGAACCCATTTTTGGACGCATTGAGTACGAAGGAATTGTAGCGAAATAGCTAACTTTAAAGGGGAAAGCAAGAGGTTTATAGCTCGAATATTTTCTGATATAGATATGACTGCAAAAATAAAACTTGAAATAGATATATAAGACGTAATTTGATTATGATATGAAAATATTATAATAAACTAATTTTCATCATATCTAATTTATGATATAATATTTTTTAGCATTAAGATAAAATGCAGTTTGGGTACAATTTATTTGTTATAATTAATTGTCGTCCATTTTCCCGAAATTAGAAAAAGAGAAATTAAGTGATTTCTCTATCGAGAGCATCCGGGTCAAAGAATAGTCCATAACCAAGCTGGATATCTTTGTGTTAATGCTTCAGGTTCGGCCCAACCAGAAGTGTAATACCAAGAGGAAGGTGAACAACTTGCTTAGCCCAGTCGATCGCCTTAGAAGACTTTCTATCTTTTTTTTTTTTTAAATATATATATTTTATTTTTTTATTTTTCTCTTTCTTGTTTAAATTGTAAAACAATCTCTCTTTTATTTTTACCCACTTAACTATTTAAATGGAAAGAATTTTAAACCCCAAAATTTTCACTGCGTGCTTTTTATCTCATGTTATAGTTCAACCTAATATAGAGAATTCACTTTATGGATATAAGTTTAGTCACTTAATAACGGTAGGATAACATAATTTCCTAGTGAAGGAATCCCTTTCAAAAAGCCTTCTTCTAATGACTAGGGATGAGTGTGATTCGTTTTTTTTTTTTTTTACTAAACTATAAAAATATGATTTGATTTTTTATTACTTTGAACAAATCGAATGGTTCAATTTTGAAACTTCTTTAAACCATAAAAATTTAGTTTGGGTTGGTTTCGTTCATTAGTCAACCATATTTTATTATCTAAGAAAACATATATTTTTAACACGTAATCTCATTTGAAAATTACTAAATTTATTTAATAATAATATGTATTAATATTATATAAGAGATTTATAAAATCAATGTTAAATCAACTAAAATATTTCGAATGTATATTAACAACTAATTCTATTCCTCAAGTTAGTATGTAATATAAAGTTTGAATCAACCTATATATATATTTGCTAAATAATGACTATAAAATTTAAATTATTTAAGTTTCAATGAATGTAAACTAAAGTTTCTTTTAAATATTATGTTAAAACAAAATATTTTTTTTTAGTTTTAAGTAAAATATTGTCATTTTTTTATAGAATATTTTGGTTTGATTTTATGATTTAGTTTGGTTTATTATACCATAAATTTTTTGGTTTAGTTCAAAGTAGAAAATTTCCATACCAAATGGCAAAAGAAAAAAAAAACTATAATTTTTTTTTGTTTGGTTAGGTTTGATTTGAGAATTGTTTTTTTTTTTTTTTTCATCCCTTCCATTGACCCACATTTTTTTTCCTCATAGGAAAAAACACACATTTACTTGTTAACATTTACCATTTTTTATTTTAATCATTCACTATATTTTTTTCTCTTTTATGCGAGTCTTCAACGCTTCCAAACTTTTACAAAAGTAAAACTTCAAGCAACATTATTATATTTTTTGGCCATTCTTGATAAAGTTTCAATTTCTAATTGGTTCATAATAATTAATTAAATAAAAAAATATTATTAAATACATTTAATAACATGATGCAATTAAAAATAATATCAATAAGAATTAATTACACAATACAAAAAACTAAAAAATACAAAAAAAAAAGAGAGAAAAAAGGTTACAAAAAATTATGCAAACTTGAACAATCTTAATTGCCCACCTCAAGGCTAATAAAAAATCAGTACATGTCAAAGATGGAATAGAAAATTTAACATAGTCCATATAAGTCTTATTTTTATTAAGGTTAAATTATTAAGGATTCAAGTAGATGAAAAGAAAAGGTTAAGGGTTCATATATAAAAATAGATAAACATTCGATGTGGTGAGCATTGTATTACTTCTTTAAGTGTCTAGCTTTCATTGTTACCATCATATAGGGTCTCTCTCTTTCTCTAAGTTTCTTACTTATGCTATTCTTTAAGGAGTTGAATGCTAAATGAGGTTTGAGGGAAAGGTTTTAAAATGTAAAACTCATTTTAAAGGTAAGAAGATTAACTATATATTGAAAATGTTATGCTTTGAAACTAAAGAATGTGAACAATCTGTTGTATATTTATATCGTAGTATGGGCATGAAAGATTCAAAACTAACTATATGCTCTATGATGCATTATATATATAAATATATATATATATTTCTTTTGAATAATCAAAGTCATTAAATTTTTTATTCGTAACAATTTTGTGGTTTGTTATACTTAAATCTAAATTAGATCAACTTATAGACTAAATAAAGCCTTCTGTGTACTAATGCCGTTTCCACTCTGACATCAAAAGTCAAAACTGAGGAACAATAATTATTTTGTGTGCTTGAAAATCCCAAATGGGTAAGCAATCACGTCGAGGATGTTATCACTATATGCACAACATAAGAATTCTACAACCATAAAATCACATTGACGCTTGATTACTAATGTAATAGCCACTAGCATGGTCCTAAGGTTCCTAAACTTAGAGTATCCAAAACTCCTCAACCAACATACATCTTCTCATGGTCGTCTCATTGCTGGTTCATTACTGATGTTAACCATTGATATAACTAGTCTACTAAAACATTAGCAAAGGCATCCCACAACTTGATTGCATCTTTGCTTGAGAAGATCGTCTCATATCACATCAAGTAGCCAGTTAACAACCCACTTGCATTAACATAGTATTTTAGTGCTTATTTTAAACATCACATCACCCTATATCTTTGCATTCGATTTTCTTTTTTTATTGCCCATTGATTTGTCATTCTTCATATGTTGTAGTAGGGGAGATTCCCATGCTTTTTAACTATTATTTGGAGCTTATCTTGTTCATGAAGAAGCTGCATCTGTCAAGTACATTAGAGTTTTTTTTTTTTTTTTCATATTACATTTATTATTGATTATTTTTTAATAAATGATTTTTATATTCTTTTTTCTTTTTTTTTTCTATCATAACTAAAAAAAAATAAATTTCTTTAATAAAATCACGATAAACAAAATAATTTTTCATTATATAATTCCGTTGCACAACAAAATACATGTGCTATTTGCTTCCTAGAAAGACGCTTTTCTGACGTGCAGAGTCTCGTTTAATTTTTTTTCAATAGACGCTTGCTCTCCTGCTTTTCTTACTTATAGTTAAGAAGTTTGCATTCATCAATGCAATCTAGAAAAAACTGTTAGATACTTTTTGAATTGGATATGTTTTATTTTAGATTGATTAGAATAAGCCCAAAAATATTATCCTTATGCATTATTTGCATATATGGCTCCATATGTCCTCTCCATTTTGTTTCCTTATATTGATTTTGAAATGAGAATGTATCTTAGTTTAGAAATGAAAAGTCAAATTATGTAGATTTAAACTTATAATAATTGTTGAAAGTTGTTTGATACGTGAGTTAGAGTTTATACTAGAGTAGTCAAGTCAAGTTGGCATTAAACTTTTAAATTTCATTTTAACTTTAGTTGGTGAAAAATGTGGTAATCAAGTCAAGTTGGGCTCGCAAACTCGCCTTTATGCTCTCGCAAGTCAAGTAGTTATCCAGTTTGAGTGGAAGCTTCAAAACACTCAGTTCACTGTTTCTTGTTGGCTCGCATTATATTTCAATATGCTTTTAAGATGTTATTTATTTTTAACTTTAAACTTAGATTGAGCTTGAGGGCTGGTTGATTTCGAGCTCTAAAACAATAAACAAATTGAGATCGAGCTTTGGATTTTTATTTAGAGATCAGCATGATCCAACTTGAGAGATGATTATTCATAATCCACCGTAATTTTTTTCTAGGTTATCCACTCATCAACACCTCTAAGTTAGAATATACATCTTTCTTTTTCTCTATGTCGTGACCGTTTTGAATTTTACTTTTGCATGTACTTTGAAGTTGTGGGCAAAAGCATATCAGTAAGATAGAATAATGCACTTGGTTATCGAACATTTCAAGGCGTTTCAAAGGTTATTGAGCATTTTAAGGTGTTTCAAAGGTTATTGAGCACTTTAAGATGTTTCAAAAGGGTGGCCACAATCTTCAATCTGTGAC
This sequence comes from Laguncularia racemosa, assembly GCA_037954665.1. Classification (NCBI taxonomy): domain Eukaryota; kingdom Viridiplantae; phylum Streptophyta; class Magnoliopsida; order Myrtales; family Combretaceae; genus Laguncularia; species Laguncularia racemosa. Next base: position 2,625,128 of record JBBMOL010000078.1, on the reverse strand, counting down.
ATGTAAGTAGAGTTTATGTCTTTTGAAGATGAAGATTAAGGCTGAAAATAGGAAAATAAATAAACAACGCAAATGGAGCCAATGGTCATTATTGCGTTTCCTATAATTGTATGTAAATCTTCAATACTTTTTTTTTTGCTAATTTGCTGAAAATTTAAAAATGATAATTAATTAACCTAGGGATATTGCCATTGGACTGCTAACATTGTGAATTCCATCATTCCATGTGTACCAACCAAAGCCATAGGAATTCCTCAAGAGTTGCTTCGCCTTTTCACTTGTAGCTCTAATGGTAAGGGTAAAAGTTTTCTTTTGGCCAACGTGGTCAAAGAATAGAACGCCCGGATTCACCTTTACATCGACACCTAGTGGTGGTTTCACTGACGAGAAATATACGCTCTTTCTTCCTCCAACATTTGTCACAGTTCTCTCCACAGTGACTGTGCCGTTGAGTTTGGAGATTTGAAGAGAAGGGTAATTGAGATTGTATGACGGAATGGTCTCTTCTGGACACGGGATATGTCGATCTGAATGTTTGAAGCCAATGCTACAGAGGTATAGATGGTAATCACTGTAAGATGCATCATAGACAAGGCCAGGGTCTATTGCCTTTTGGGGCCTGAAATGGCCAGCCCCAAATCCGAAAGGAGTGTCTGGCTTTCCATTTGCGTCCGTTATTGGTAGTCCCAGGTTGTTGGTCAGGCCAGCTGTGCATAAGAATTTAAGGGTTAGAAAGGAAAGGCCACGGTAAGAGGAATAATAATTATTGTAGATCTGCATCCTTACAGTGCTTAGGGCTTATAGTAGAGTAGAGTGAAGTTACCATTGCTAAGTTTGTTGTTCTTAAGGGGAAAAGTCAATGGAGGTTATAATGCTTACCTGTGGTCATCAGGGCAGACCTTATGGCTGCACTGCTCCATTTCGGGTGTACGGCTTTGACAAGAGCAGCTGCAGCAGCCACATGAGGGCATGCCATTGAAGTTCCCGAGTCCAGATTGTACTCCACAATTCTATGCTCTTTTTCCAGTTTTGTAGGTGAATCGCCACCAGTCCAAGCAGCAAGTATATTCACTCCAGGAGCTGTGATATCCGGCTAAGCAAAACAGAAGACATTTCATTTCACTAGAGAAAGAAGTAGGTACTCAGATGCTGCCAGACAAGGCGTATAAATTTACAGCCAAATGCCTTTAAAGCAGGATCAAGTTCAACTAATTATGATTTTAATTGCTGACGATATATAGACTTCGAAGCATCAAGATAAGAAGTTTCTCTAAGAAATTTACTTCAAACAAGCTTACCTTGAGTATATGTGGATCAATCACATTTGGACCTCTGCTAGTGAAGGATGCCATAACTGGAGCTGGCTTAATGTTTGTCACTGTCTTTGCTGGTATAATTTTTGCCACCGGTTTCTTGCTAGACTTGATGTACTTAAGAATCCTTTGTGCATCATCGGATGAAACGGTTGTTGCTAGAAGGACATGATTATCGACTTGCAAATCGCTTCCGTATTCTGGTGAATTCCCCAGGATAAATCCAGCACCACCAGCCCTTTTCACTTCCTGGCCTTTGCCAATTCTTGTACCATTTCCTCTAAAGCACAATACTATGTTCCCCTTAACCTTCTCACTGGAGAGAGAACCGGGTAGGCATTGACTGTAACACAATCATATGACATCATGGTTAAAAATGAAATTCGATGATGAATACTTAAATTCAAAAGATGTTGTTATATTTTCAAGGCAAGAAGAATCACCCAGAAACATTCTTTGCTACTTGGGGAACTTCTACATCTCCAGCATAAACCAGTGGTAACATCCTGCTCTTCTTGTTGTATGGAGTGATGGTTTCTCCCTAGAAGATCAAATAACGATAAGGGTAAACTAAAAATAAATAAATAAAAGCACGAACTCTCACACTAATGAAAACCTAGCATATTTACAATAAAGCATGTGTAGGTACACTTCGAACTTTTAATACGCATGGAAAAGCTAATATGCTATTGTCACATCAGAAAAGCTAAAAAGAAAATAAAAAAAAAAAAGATGGAAGAAGAATTATAAAAGAAAACAAAATGAAATTAAAATTGAATAGGAAAGAAAAAAAGAAAAAGAAATAAACAAATTAAGGAAACGAGTAGCCATTTCGCTCTTCGCCTTCTTCTATCTTCTTTTACGCTTTTTTATGTGGCAAAGCCACATAAGCCTTTATGCCATGTGTGCACTATTGTGTACAAAAAATGAGGGTACAGCACATGTCGGGAGGAAGTGCCCAATTTCAAAAGCCTGGGTTTTTGTGAAATTATATAAGCTTTTAGGGTGATCCACACAATTTCTCTTCATTTTCCACATTCCATTAGTCTAAAATACCCAAATTTTGGATATTTTTCCTTCTTTCTCATCACAAGAAAGTGGGCATGATAGTGTGTGGTGGCTAACTTTTTGCCATGGGAATGAGGTAAAAAAAGAAGACATTTGAGTGTTTTAGTTCATTATGCACATCTCATGCTATTAATTTTAATAGTTGACTAACGCTTTTATGGAGCAAAACTTAGTTATGTAATGTGGAGAGGTGCAAAATCTCATATACGATTTCTTAATATATATTAAAAATAATGAGTAAAATGGAAACTAGTCAGGGAAAAAAAAGCAGGAAATGATTAAATAAAAGAAGTAGAAGAGTTAATATGTAATTTATTTATGTTTTACCTGAATTATCATCCCATTTCCTAGCACTACTGGTGCAAGAAACTTCCGATCCAGAGTGCTGGCACCAACTGTAATCATCCAAGGCGCCGGGTTCGATAATGTGCTCGGACCAGGGCCTTCGTTCCCTGCCGCGCAAGCCGCAATAATGCCATGTTTGGCAGCATGAAATGCCCCAATAGCCATGCTGTCCTCATGGTATGGAACGGGCTCGACGTTCCCTATTGACATACTCAACACATCAACACCATCTGCTATGGCATCATCAATGGCTGCTAACATGTCTTCGTCAAAGCATGAGCTGTCACCTGCTTTGGTTTCGTGTGGAATAGCCCAACAGACCTTGTATATGGCAAGGTGCACGCGCGGTGCGCCGCCACGGGCTGTGCCTTTAGCGAAACCGTAGATGGAGGCATTAGGGACCTCTGCACCCCCTACGGTGGATGCTGTGTGGGTGCCGTGCCCGTCCAAGTCACGAGGGGATCTGGAGTCCAATGTGGTGTTCAAGGGACCATAGTATTGCTCAAAGCCCTTGAGGTAGTATCTTGCACCTATGATTTTCCTGTAAATTCATTTTGTTTTCTGCTATTAGTAATTTGTGTTGGTTTTTTAAACCCCTCGCCCAAAAAAAAAAAAAAAGAAAAGAAACAAACTTGTTTTGTTGGATTGAAAAGCTTAATTACAACAACAATCTGCATAATCATCAAATGAAACATCATATACAAAATCATAGTATAATTCATTTATATGTTACTTTGTTTTAGTAAAAGCGAAGCTCGTTTGCAATAAGAAATCCTACAATTTATAATCGTATTTTCCATTTCCAGTTGTGATCATATTATTTATATTTATACAATATTATTAATGTGATTTCTTCTTCAAAATTGGTTTGACATCACAACAGATAATATTCAATCATCATTTCACTTGAAGTTTTACAATTATTATAATAACAAAATCTAATATTGATTTTTTTTTTTAGACAAATCGAAAGTTCATATAAAAGTAAACCCTGTTTTATTATTATTTCTCATTTTTAACCTTTTCATAAATTTGATGCTTTTTTAAAGTCATTATTTATCATAAATATATTCAATATATTTTTAACATAATTGAAGTGAACTACATGCTTTTGGAGTAAAAGGGACAAAACATACGAATTAAGGAATTAAAATGGTCTTATTATTAACTATTAATTATTTATCATAAGCATATTGGCCGTCGGCCCTAATATTATCAAGTACGAAGTATCTGGAAGAAGCCAAAGACTTGCTTTCATGTTGGATTGAAATGGACAAAAGCGGTGGAAGTTGGCATATAAACTCTTCTTCATTTTGATGCAGAATCCTCTTAAATAATCCAAAATTCGAAATGAATCTAAAAAGGACTTTGTCTTTTAACAACTTGCAAGTCTTGAAGCAAGGAGTGTCGAGTACAGTTGAAAATTTGTGTTAATTCATATATTTTTTATATTTAAAAAAATTCAATTCGTAATTTAATCTATTTATTAATTATATATAAAAATCTAAACTCATAATCTAACCTATTTAATTAAAAAGTTATAGGCTTGTAACCCGTTCAAGTTGACTTGTTTATTAATTAAAATGGGAAATTATAAAATTAATATTACAAATAAAAATGACATAATCTTAACATTAATAAACAAAATCATAAATAAGTTTATAACCTCGAACTCGAACATAAATTTTATTATATTTAAATAGATTTGATTCATTTATATCTTGTATGGATTTTTTTTTCATATACAAATATATTTATAGTCGTATTTGTCATATTTGAATTTACATATTGTATACTCAATTGTGAATCCTAATATCGGGCTTTCTAGCTAAAAGCTTCTCCTTTGATTTATCGGAAAAATGTCAAGGTACCTGCTAGTAGCAGCATTAATATGCTTCATTGCAAAAAAATATTAGAGGCCAACGTTGGAATTTGTAGAGCCTTAGATATTAGAGGTTATAAGGTGGTTTTGATTTTGAAACTTATTGTAAGAGAAGGTACGGATTCCAAAAACTGTTAATAGTATAATTATAAACGAATTAAGTAGAAATAATATAATGATAAGTTCGAATCAAAATTTTGTAATATAAGTCCAATTCAGTAATCTAAAAAGGAATATTATTATTTTTATTAAAATAATATTAATATTTAAACTTAGTTTAAATTTAACTTAAGTTTGATCAAAATTGCAATTCAAGTAAGCTAAATATAATGAAACTTAAGTTTTATTTAATAAACAATTGGAGTAATTTGAGCTCGAGCTTAACTCAATTGCTATCGATTTGAATTTTAGTAAAAATTGAGTTAAATTCGAGTAGGTTGATAGTTTATTTAGGCTAATAGATAAGTTGGGTGTGTGCGTTTAATTTAAAATATGACACGTGTCTTGAGAATAAAGAGAGGAAAGGCCAATAAGAATAAGTTTTATTTGAATAGAATTATTAGAGATAGCGAGGAACTTGGATCCCTTGTATAACTTTCATTTGTTTTGTCATATTTATTTTTGGACATCATATAAAACGAAAGACGAAGATGATGAGAGAATATAAAATTTTTTAAATCCGAAATTGCCATATTTATCCAATTGCACATACGTGCATGCACAATCGTTAGTATATATATATATATATATACCAATTAAGTAAACCAATTCTTTTTCCCACAAGTACTGGAATATATAAGGAAATATATCCAATAAAATGTACACCAAAGAGGAAATAAACTAAGCAATTAATTTTATATTATCGTATCTATGAAACTGTTTAATTTATTATTATGTGATGATTATATATATAAGGTAACGCAATAAAGAGGATTTGCAGAATAATTGAAGAAAAAATGGCAAAATTACCTGTTGCAGTGTGATGTGTTGAAGTTTTCACCAGACTGGCAGATTCCTTTCCATGATTTTGGGATTGGCCCCATGCTTTTATCACTAAAACTTTTTGATTCTGGCCATACCCCTGATAAAATAAAATCATCCTCCCAGTCAATTTTTGCTTTCCATATTCAAATAAGCAATGAAATCTTTCTTTCAAGTATTCCCACCCATATAGTCCACAATTTCGCTGGCTAATAATTTCTCAAAATAACATACTTTCACTTAGAATCCCTTTTAGGTTGGATACTGTTACATATGTAACAAGCTAAAGTATATCTTAAGGATTTCAACCTATGACTTTTCAATGTAAAATGCAAATGTATTCCTAATTTATTGATAAAGTGGAATAGACTTTATAAACTCCCAAATGTCATAATTTTTTTTTCAAATATGTATATACCTTATAAAAGATGGGTAAAAACTTCCTGTAGTTCTTTTAAAGATGATTTTATGAATCTAGCAATAGTTTGAGGTTATTAAAAACAAAGTCGCACTTTATATGAAATTTATCTACAACCATTCCATAGTTTAACTATACTACTAATAATGCCAAGGTTTGTCCTCCTAATTGGATTTCATATGGACTGTAATGAGTTTGAGTCTCTATTCTCACATCCTAGAATGTGTAATTGAAAAAAAAAAGAAAAGAAAAAACACTAATACTCTTAATTGAAGACACCCAATAGTCAATTTTCTTGGCAACCATAAAAGTACTTTTTGATTCAAAATATTTTCATATTATTTGCAGTAATGACGTGTTGTTATTAATTATTATTACCTATTACCTTTTCTTTTTCCAAATACAAATATGATACTTGCCGAAAACTCCTATGAAGACAAGAATGGGATCACTCGAGAAACAGTAGCACAACACATAAAAGACATCATAATTTGAATATTACCGCTATCCAATAAGCCAACTATAACTCCTTGCCCAAACTTCGCCTTTTGCAGCAGATCTTCTCCAAACTTATAATGGCTAAACCCATGCTTATGCTTCTTTTTTTGGTCTTTTAATCCCACAAAGTCCCATGACCTTGTTGTTTTTAGCTTGTATTTCCCTGGATTGCTTCTATATATTGATACCACTTCTTCTTTCTCTACAACAATAAAATACCCTCATTAGCATTATTTACATAATCCAAAAAGAATTTTACCTTTTTTATTTTCAGGGCTTACGGGATAATCTATCGGCCTCCTCGGGAGTAAGCCGCGCTGCGAAGCCATTTATGCTGTTTTTGTAGCTGTAAACTAGAGATGCCCTAGCTTCTTCCTCGGTGTTTTTCACGGACAGCAAATATGAATGATGATAGTCTTCTATTTCATTCAATGCTATGTCAGTCCCATAATGCTGTGCCAATTTCACTATATAAACCTGAAATAATCATGAACAAAAGCTGTGCACATAAGGGGAAGGATAAAAAAAGAATGAGATTAATCATAGATTCTTCATCCACACATGACAGGGATGTAATCGGAGATATAATCCAGACAGGAGAGATAGATAAAGAAACAATGAAAATTAGTTTAATTCAAACCTTGTGATCGTCCGTGGAGAAGACAAGGGAAGGAATGTGAATGAACACGAAGAACACCAAGAAGATGCTGATGTTCTTCATTTTGTTGGAGTTGGAGATGGCTGAAATCTATGAAATATTTTGGGTATTTATATACGAGTGAAGTGTTTAGGGTAGGAACATCGTATCTTTTCTTAATTAGATTCACGTGGAAGAGAATCTTTTATCTTAAATGGAATCACGACCGAATGGTATTGTTATTATACGGTTATACTCACATCTGACTGATTATATATGATATGACGCACGAGGAGGCTATAATCTAGATCTTGATTTCCATGTGTATCCGCGGATGCCCATAAAAATCTATGACAGCAAATTTGTATTAAACAAACAGCTAATCCATTCTTTAAGAAGGCATCGTTTTGATTCATTCGGAGCCACCATTCATAGTAAATCTTAATATATGGAATGCTTTTAAAGCTATTAGCCTATATATATATATATATATATATTATTTGAATGATTTTAAATTCATTAATGTATATTTAATTCGAAATTGTGAATTAAGTATCTTCACGAATACAAGAATTTCCTTATACGTAGCTCTTCGATTTTCAATCAACTATAAAATGTTTATAATATTTTGTCCACCTACGTGAAGGGTGCATTAACAAAATATACTGGGTTATAAACCACAGATGTTGTGTACATCTTCATTGTTAAGGAAAGAAAAAAAAAAAAAAAGATACAGAAGATTCTGAATCATTTCAAAATTTACAACTAATTTCTAAAACTTCTAATTTTGATTGATAAAAACTTAAACATTCCGAAACTCATGCAATCAAATGTTCTCATTAATTTGGCCTCAAAGGTTATCATACATAGCATATTTTAATATTTTCATACAAAGTAGCCCTGACATACCATGTTATGTTAGTAAATTAAACCACCTAAAAGATGTTCACAGACATTAATAAATGTAAAATTTTGAAACATACATAAAAGTTAAAACAAACCTCCTTTTAGGGCTAACCCACCACTAATGGTGCATGAGACGCCTTAAACTCAAATTCTGCTTGTGATTGTATAGATTTTGCTTACTGTCCAATGATTTAATCCAGATTATTTGGGCAGTATTGTAAACAGATGAAGACCTAATGATGCATGATGTGTTGGACTGACCAAGAATATTGAAATGGAATGCAACATCACATTGAATGGAACAATTATTGAGGGTTATTAGATTGATTTAAATTACATGGAGCATGATTGGGACCTTTTGATTAATTATTAAACCAAAGTTTACTATACTATATTATGCTAATTTAATTGTTGTTGATAAATAGCAAATCCAGCTAGCAATCTTGGTACTTAGATAAGTGAAGGACTCCTTAGTAGTTGCTTGAGTGGTATGGGCGACTAAAGATTGTACCTAGACAAGAGTACAGCTTGTACTTTTAGAAGGGAATGATCCTTCCTAATTAGCACATGAATGGCTTGTGAGAGTTATTATGAGAGCTCACTTTTTGTTTTTAATTAAATCATATTATAATTTATTTACTAATAGTATGTTTGGTATGTATAAATGAATTTGTAATAGTGTTGCGATTTTAAGGTACTTAAATTAACATGTGTAGACTCATGAACATGTGTACTAATTATATGTTCACTTCGGAAAAATAACTATTTCATTTTCCTCTCATTCGATATGATTTGCTATTATAATGTTTACTTGTATTTTAAATATCGTAATAGCTATTTTGTATGAATTATCATTATGTAAAATATTAAATAGGAATTCATACCCTTACCCTCATGAATTGCTATTTAATAGTTTTTTTTTGTCATTTTCCTATAAATGCCCCTACATTAGAAATGCCACCACCACTACATCCATTACATAATATAGTGAATATTTGAATTATAATTCAATTCCTTCTTAAGTTCATACAGTAAATTGAATGGGTTGTAAGTGTTACAAAAACTTAAAATGTTACAAATAAAATAAAGAAACCAGACAATATGACTAATGAACAAATGAAGAGGGTTGTTGATGCATACTTCGTCTAGATCACTACTTCTAGTTGTTTGAACCAAGTGTAGCCTTCTAATTAGGTTTTGCTTTGGGACCACTTTTTTTCAGATTTATTGTTTGGACCAAGTACTTCATCTTGATCTCTTGTTGCCTTCATCTTGATGAAGTCACCTACATCAACAACATCGATTTCTTGTCATTTTCATCTACTTTAATGTCATTCTTACCAAACTTATTCTTCATAATAAATCTACTTCACTAATGAAGTGGTTTCTTTGAGCAAAAGTATCACATTCTTAGTGGACTTGGTGATATGATAAGTTATAACTCATAAGTTGCTTGAGCCTTAAGATTGCCACACACATCACTAACCACAACTAAATGAGGATAGTAGATAACAACCATATGAGTTAGGTTGGGGCATCAACTTGATTTCTCTAATCTAAAAGACTAAATGTACAATGGTTATGTCAATAGTGAAAACTATATGAATTCACATTTAAAACAATGAAATGCAAGTTTGTAATGTATCCGGTGGTGATTGTTGAATACTATTTCTACTTGTCATTGCTAGCTTTAAAATGCATTAGGTTGCAGATGTGTAATATATTTTGTTGGAATGGTTGGATTAGGAAATGGAAAGTATGAGATTACAACTAACTCTACTAATGAATAGTTGCTAATATAGTTGAAATAGTGATATCATATGGCAACAACAATGTAGTGCTTACAGTTTTAGAAATCATGGTTTCATAAGAAATTTTAAAGATCTACTATGAAAATATCACAACTTTTGCATTATTATGCAAAGATGGGCAATTTGAATGTGTAGAGTGGTAATTGAGCATAACATCCTTAGCCTACTTAAGCTTAAATCAATAGAAACATGAGCATTTGTTAAGTGGCATGCCACTCCAACTAGCTAGTGCTTGAAACTAGTGCAAATGGGAGACTATTAATTTGTATACTATCACTAGGGGCTAAGACACTTTACTAGCTATTTGTACCAATGGAAAGCTATAAGTTGTTATAATGTAAATAAGCAATGGAGATTTGGAAAGGAGACAAATAACACACTTCTATGCAAAAACCGTATGATATTAAGATGAAAAACCATGGGAACTCATGTGATAATAAATTCATTATATTATAAAGGGTAAATTGTGTGGATCACCTCTAAAAACTATTGTAATTGCATAGATACCCCTCATTTTTAAAATTAAGTATTTACACCATTGAAATAGCATTGGAGCTTTTTTTTTTTTAGTAAATTATATAGCGATTTACATGTTTAACTTGATGATGTGGAAAATATTGTAAAACAAATAATTTTTCACATTATCTAAATGTTGACATAGTTTGCACATCATCAATAACCATTTTTTTTTTTTTTGGATTATAGATATAAAACTTTGGAAAGTTTATATTTTACTTTAATCTTCTTAAACCATATATTTTCTGTATTACAAGAAAAAAGAAAAGAAAACAATATATATTTTGAGCAATGCTACTTGAAAAGAAAAAGAAAAATAAAAATTCATATTGATTCCATCATTAAGGGGTATACTCATAAATATTGTATTAAAAAAAAAACAATTTATGAAATATTGTACCTACAAAAATTAATCAAAAAATGCAAAAATGAAGATATAGATGGGGTCTACGCCTTTCGTACGAATTATGCTGGTAGCAAATAAGGTTTGCACCTTTAGTACAATTTGTGCGAAATACTTTTTTGGCATTATCTCCCACTATATAATAATGTAATGAAATACTGCAAACCTATAAAAATTATTATAAAATAATACTGAAAACTTATAAAAATTATTATAAAGTGATACTACAAATTTGCACAATATCACAATATGTGAACTCAAATGCATAAGAAAAATTTTTGCACTGACACTTTGTAATATAAATGCGAATTCTCAGTGCATGTGTTTATTATCAAACATATCAATTTCTTCTTCCAGTCTTCTTCTTTCTCACAATTTCAAACTTTCTATTTTATGCAAGTTTAGCTTGGACATTTATATGTGTAGAAATATATATAAGACATTTTTCTAACTTCTTCAGTAAAGCTATATTTAGTATGTTTTGCTCGAGAAAAAATTAAATTTTTTCCTATTATATTACTTTTCATCAATGCATAAAAAATTAAATGCAATTATTTGTACTTTACTATTTTTATTAAAATTCTAGTAGTTGTTTATTAATAGTTAATTTGTAGTTAATTAGTTGCTAATATATCATTAATTAATATTAGAAAATTGATTAGTAAAAAAATTTGGCATTTTTCGAAAATGAAATGTCTTCATTTATAATTGTGAAATTGTTGTAAAAGTAACCGTTAATTACTAACTAATTAGTCGTTAATTAGTCATTAATTAATCATTAAAAACTTAATTAGGAAAAAAAATTGTATTGATTATAAATGTAATATCTTATTTTGTTATTGTAGAAGTAGTTGTAAAATTAAGTTGTTGTTAATTAATCATTAATTAACAGTAATTAGCCGTCAATATGTTATTAATTAATTATTAAAAAATTATATATTGATTGTAAATGTAATATGTTTGTATAGTTTTGTAAAAGTAGTTGTAAAATTAAGTTGTTATTAATTAACCATTAATTAATAGTAATTAGCCATTAATATGTCATTAATTAATTACTAGAAAATTAATCAGTGAAAATTTTATATTGATTGTAAATATAATATGTTTGTGTGTTTTTGTAAAAGTAGTTATAAACTTAAGTTGTTAATTAATCATTAATTAAACAATGATTAGTTGCTAATATATTTGTTAATTAATATTTTGATATTAATGGTAACATTTTTTAATTTTTTATTTTTTTGCATAATAGATGGAGCTTGAACTTTTCGATCCTTCAGTCTTGATGCAATACGAGGGATATCAATCACAAGCCATTTGGGACGGATAGGTAAACGACCTTTAACTTATTGATTACTTTATGTTTCATTATTAATAGTATAACATTTCACTTGTTATCATTTTAGGAGTAATCATAGATCGCCATTAGACATTGTGAGTTGTCACTCCATCGTGACGAGCACATCATCCTTGTCAATCCTCGAATTGAGCCATTCCTACATTTAGCAGGATTAGAAGATATGAGCCGCCTGTCATTCAGTTTATTAGATTTGTACATAATAATTGCCTTGGTCAAGCAATGGATGTCGACAAGGGAGCTTATTATCACCCTACAAGATGTAGAGGTCCAGCTAAGCCTCCTTATGAATGGTCAGGCAATTTGCAAAGAGTAGTTGCTTGGATTAAGGTACAACATGTGAGAGATTACTGGGGGTAAGGTCGGGGTCTAGTAGTAAGGCTGACCGCATTAGCATGGCATAACTTTGTGATATGTTCTAGATCCTTTCAACCCAAGCCGACATAAAGCGAATTCATCGCCATACACATGTGTATATTTTGCAACTGTTAAAGGGATTTATCTTTGCTGATAAATCCAATTCCCTTGTCCATACGATGTTTTTGCCTTTATTAGAGCATTTTGACATTGTTGCGACGTATAGTTGGGAGTCCGCATGTCTAGCCTAGTTATATCATCAACTTTGTGTCGCATCATCACTGTTAGCATACAACATTAAAGGAGTTGCCATTCTCCTACAGGTGTGGGCTTAGGATAGATTTTCCCACATAGCGCCCCTTATTCAACACAAACTAATTACAAAAGCTAGAGCTCCTTTGGCCTCACGTTAAAACACGTAGAGGGACACTCAGCTTCACCCGACCTATATTATAGGTGCATATAGGGATGCACTCGATAGACAAAACAATGATTCGATATTTCAATTACCTTTTTTTTTCCCCCTTATCATCACTTTATATTGATCGTTAACATTGAATATTATTTTCTATCATTCAGGTTGAATGGGAGCCATACTTTAGGAATCTAATTAACGTCTTACCACATTTTTGCAGAAGCAGCATACATATTTGGATAGCTCGAGTATTACTCATATGTTTCCACATAGTTGAGTGGCATTATGCCAACCAGTCACAAAGGCAGTCTGTGGGATTTCAATATATCCTACAACTGGTGAACACGTAGCCAGAGCTCCATCAAATCAACTTGCATGGGAGGATTGATGTAGATTGGCCGATGCAGCATGCAATGTATATATCCATGTAGAAAGAGCGTGTGGATTGGGTGGTGTACATGGAAGGCCCTAGTGGTGTACATGAGGAATACATACAATGATACTAATTAATAAGCCAACAATATATTGGATGCATGAGAGTTATTCTTGGATTTTTGGTAAGTACAACATGAACACTAGTTAGATGAATTATTGCATAACCATTTCTTATCTAATTTACGTTTAGTTATAATGTGCAAGGTAATATGTTAAGAAAAATCTTCTTATCATCAAATCTTGACACGACCATTAGAATATTTGCTAATGGTCTTCACTTCATGCATCACCACAAGGGGGTAATGCTGTACCCATAGGTGTAGTAACAATATGCCACAGTCGTTGAGGTTGAGGCACAATCGATTGAAGTGTTCCAATCGTAGTTGATTCCTATGTCTCATTAGACCATAGGATGTCGACGACTTCAAAACTAAGGTGAAGCATAAGATAATCCAACACAGGACCAACAATTCCTAATGGATTTCGATTTGATATATGATAGCTCGGGCTCGATTTTCAGCACATATATAACACCACATTGTTATTTTATTAATGGTATTGTCCCTAGATCACTTGCGCTATAGAAGAAATGCTCTAGTAAATAACCAATATATTAGGATGAATCATTGCATGGTCCTATAGAGTGGAGTCTAGTGCCTCCTCGAATATTCGACGATATCCCCTAATAGCATCCAACACATGAGTTACAAGCTACTCTTACTCTATGTCTAAGGCTATCGAGAGAGCCTAGAACACATTTGTCTAGTTGGTTAGATAGTTCCTTAAGGTAAAGAATAGGATGGGATAGGAATTTATCTTTTGTTATTAATTTCATATGTATATCTTCCATTTAAGGTTTTAGTTGATGAAAATTAATATGCAAAATTGATAAATTTATTAACATTGTCTAATGAATTTATAAGCATTTGTCTTACACCGTCTCATAAGTCTATTATATATTGAAAAATCTTACCAACAACTATGAATGTAAAAGTGTATATAGCAGCATATAAAAAGAATCACCAACATCCATGAAAAATTGCCCTTCCACTATGTTAGAATAAAGTGGATGAAGTGGCTTAGGCTTCACCTAAGCTACACAATTGAAACAGATAATGTTAGCATTATATAGGCAATGATTCAACAATAAAAGTGTGCAAGGTTAAGTTAAGATTCAACAAATATAAGTATTATTATCTATTTTTTATCATTATTGTGTCGATATGTACACGTTCTTCTATTATGGCCTTCCACTCAACAAAGTTCACATGTGATTTTATTTGGATGCTCCTTAATGTCCATCTCTGTATGGTATTTTTTTTGTCTCGATTTCCCTTTTTTTGGTGCGAGGTTTTTCCTTAGGCAGAGTGACGAGAAGTGTATCGACACCTAATTGAGCTCGTTGCCTATGGGCATGAAGTGCATCCTATATATCAGCTCTTGTTGTGTCCACCTATACCAATCCAGTATAAAAAGTGTCATGTTGAGCTTGATTGACACAACTAATACATTGGCATGGAAGCATGGGATTCAGTATACTTTCCACTTTTGGCAACTATATATGCTGCGAGCAAAGTCAACAATGTGCATTCAGTCCCCTCCCCTTAACTTGCTCACCACACGATGACTACCGGTGAGCACTTAAAAAAGTTTCTCCTGCCTACTATAGTTGATAACCCTATGGTTGCTAACTCGTGAATTCCATCTATTTATCTTTTTGGTTACATATTTGGTGAAGATTCTACCATTTGCCATATTTTTCAGACTTTGAATGCTTCTTGACAAAGTACCTTACATAATTGTAGAATGTCTTCTTCACCAAAGTACTCACAAGTAACCCTCGAGCTACTTTTAACATGAAATTGTAGCTTTCAACAATGTTAGAGGTCATATACTCAAACCGATAGTAACCGTCATGAGCCAGCATCCACATATCTATTGACATGTCCTCAAACCAATTCAACGCATCGGGCTTAATGATCCTCACCTACTCCGTCATAAAGTTCAACTTTCGAGCTTGTGCTTACAACCCAACGTATGTAACCATCCTCTTGTATTGCATGTTTTTATGTACTAAGTTGAAGTTAACTTTGCAAGGTATCATAAACAAAACCACCACACTGCAAATGGAGAGTACCATCCATTAGCTTCTTCTTCAATTGCTGACTTGATGCCGGCATGTCTGTTAAATATGAGGTAAATAATTTCATGACCTACATGATTGCTAACAACATATTTCTTCAATTTCCTTAAAAACTAGCCCCATGTTTTAATAATTTCTTGATCTACGAGAGCAAATGCTAGTAGAAGTATATGGTTGTTGCCATTAACGCCACAAGTAATTAGTAACTTGTGAGTGTACTTCTCATACAGAAAAGTTCCATCAATGGTAACAACTAATCTAAGGAATCTCCAAGTTGTAATGTATGACCTGAATGCCTAGAAAACCTACTTAAGAGCAGATACCCTAAGGGTAGTTGATATGCTCCACCCCTAATCAATTTGTGTTTCGGGATTTATATTTTTTTATGGAATTTAGAAGCTTGGGGAGTTCATTGTAAAACTTCTCCCAATTCCCCTACAAATGCTCGATAGCTCATTTCTTCCCCTCCCAAACCTGTCTCCTACTTATCCTGTGGCTAAATTCCTATTCGACAACAAAAGCAAGTTCCGTAACCTTCATATCAAGATTGTCCTTAACAAGATTTACAAACTGGCTTGCATGAAGATTGCAATTCAACTATAGGTGATGCTGACTAATCAGTGTGTTAATGCATGTGTGTGGATCTTGAAATCTCATAACTACGAACAACCCTCCAACTTCTTCTTTTGAGCCCGAAGTCTCCATTTACAACCATAATTTCTTCACAAACAATAAATAAACCAAAGCAACGAACTATATTCTATAATAGTGAAGTTACAATGGTTCTTCACATGGTAAGTTTTCGCTACTTAAATCACATCTACCTTTGTTCTAAATCTCATGCCCTTGTACAAATCGTCATTGTTGTTTGAATCGTTGCAAATATTATTTTGCTCCTGCTCAAAATAAATATAACCATAATCATCGCTAACATTATAGTAAGGAACAAGATCTCTAACTTGCATGCTTAGTGGTTCAACCTACGTTGATTGATATATTGCTTGTGTCGAGTACGTAGGTACAATTAGAGAGTCCTCTTCAAGTATTTAATTTCCATCGTTTTCACTTTCCCCATTTTTCTCCTCAGAACTCTTCTCATAATTGGTACTCTCCTCTTCAACACCGATTCCTACATTGGTGTTTGTTATAGCTTTTGCTCCTAAATGAACCATGTATGAATCATGTGTGTTTGGTCATTGTAATACCAAAGTAGTTGCTCTATTTACTTCATTTTCATCATTGCCTTCCATTGGGGTAGGAATCGAGGGTTCAAATGTCGACAGCTTACGTTGCATTTCTTTCATGTGTTTGGTCATTGTAATACCAAAGTAGTTGCTCTATTTACTTCATTTTCATCATTGCCTTCCATTGGGGTAGGAATCGAGGGTTCAAATGTCGACAGCTTACGTTGCATTTCTTTCATGTTATGTGAGCAATGTGGCTGCCTACTTACTTTGAATGTTTGCCTTTCAGAGCCCCCCCCCCCCCCCCCCCCCCCCCCCAAATCATTAGAAATTTTGACAGACAATTGTTATATACCATGATCTTCATAGGATTCAGCCGTTTTAATGAAATTTTCAACATCTTCATCATCTCTAATTGTCATTAAAGCATAAGATGCATTACCCCCATGGAACATAGGATGCTCGTAAATTATCTCAACCCTCACTTCGGTTGGATTGATTTCGATGCTCTAGCATGTTCTATATAAGAATTTAGTTTAGTTGACATTTTTCTTGATTTTCAACTTTTTGATCGGATCTATATCACATTTCACCTCCCAATTACCAATCACAATATTTCTAAACGCATAGATAATTAATTTCACATAGTTATCTATTGTTTTCTTATCCACATTATAAATAAATTATTAACTATTTCAAAAAAATGGCAAATTTAAATAACAACATTGTAAAAATTAGTCCAAAAAGAATTCTCAAATATCCATTTTAATTTTATTTTTAATTTTTCCCATAATTTCGCAACAAAAAATGCCAAATTTAAATAACACCATAAAAATTATTTCACAAAAAAAAAAATTTTACAAATTTCTATTACAATATTTTCTTATAACAACATAGATAATATTTTAAATTTGACATTTACAAATAATATTAAATTATTCATCAGTATAATGTATTCTCATATTAATGTAAAAATTAACTATCACATGTTATGTATTATGGATCTATATAAATCATGTCTAACACACTATAAACTAATAACAAACACTAGTATTTTTTACAAAACATAACATTACAACAACAATTTTGTCAAATATTAATACCAAACATAGTGACAAAAACACCTTCAACTTTTTGTAAAAATATATGTCACAATAGATCAATCGTTGAGGAAATAATATATTTAAGTGAATTCGTTTAAATCTTGATTTATACAAGCACTTCTTTTTCTTTTTGTAAACGAGAGAAAAAAAAATTGAAGAGATGGAGTTTGTAGAAGGTAAAATGAAAATAAAAGTCTTATGTGGTATTATTAATTTAACATATTATAGTGTTTGTGACTTGTTTTTTTTTTTCAAAGCCAATATGGATGGTCGATGTTAAGTAAAAAAATTTGACAATCGGATTAGTCATACGATTTATGGGGGTTGTAGAGTTGAAGGTGTAAATGGGGTTTGCGCCCAACATAATTTGTACTGAAGGCACGAACTTCATATGCACCTTTAGTTTTGTAAAATTTTGCAAAATTGAAGGAGTACACCTTTTGCAAATTTTAATAAATTTTTTGCAAATTAATATCATTTTCTAATATTAATTAATAATATATTAACGATTAATTAATTATTAATGAATGATTAATTAACAACTATTGAAATTTTAATAAAAATAGTAAAGTACAAATAATTTCATTTATTTTTTTATGCATTGATGAAAAGTAATATAATAGGAAAAAAATTAATTTTTTCTAAAGAAAAACATACCAAAATATAGCTTCGTTGAAAAAGTTGGCAAAATATCTTATAAATATTTCTACACATGTAGATGTATAGGCTAAACCTACATAAAATAGAAATTAAGAATAAAGAAAGTTTGAAATTGTGAGAAAGAAGAAGAGTGAAAGAAAAAAATTGAAATGTCTGATAATGAACACATGTAATGAGAATTCACATTTATATTACAAATTAGCAGTGCAAAATTTTTTCTTGTGCATTTGAGTTCACATGTTGCGATACTGTGCAAATTTGCAGTATTATTTTGTAATAATTTTTATAAGTTTGTAGTATTACTTAATAATAATTTTTATAGGTTTACAATTTTCATTACATTATTGAATGGTGGGGGATACTACTAAAAAAAATATTTTGCACAAATTGTATTGAAGGCGTAGACTTTGTTTACACCTAATATAATTTGTACTAAGGGTGTAGACTCCATTTATACCTTCAGTTTTGCAAATTTTGGCAAAACTGAAGGTACACATTGGGTTTGTGCTTTCAAAACCTATTTTTGGAATAATTTTTATAGGTATAATATTTCGTAGTTTTTTTTTTAACACAATATTTAAGAGTATACTCCCTATCATTGATCACTAATATTTTGAGCAATGATGGAAAAATAAAAACCAAAATTCAAATCCATCCGATCATTGATTATTGATATTTTGCTTTTATTTGCTTGGCCTTTAAATTAGAATGGAATTTGAAACTAATTTCTTAGCATGAACATATTTATATATTTTATGTTTTTCAAAAGTCATTTGAAAAGGGTTGTACTTGATGTCAATTAATGACTTTGTTAATGTACTTCTAATGAATCTTGTGAAAGTTGCTTCTCAAGTTGTTTTTAAAACAAATCTCATTAATAAAAGGGGGAAAAAGGGTAAAATAGGAATCTAAATTGAAAAGTACGCTAAACGTATGCTCTTATGATATAATTAATTCATATATGCATAGAAAATTATTAAAATAAAGAAACTATAAATGGATATTAATTTATATTATTCAAGCAAAAGTGAGTGTATGGATATATATATATAATCGAATGTTTAAAAATTACAAACTTAAAATAATTTCAAATGTAAATGAATCATTATAAATAAACTACAATTTAATTATGTATATGCCATGTTAGCATTTAGATAAAGTAATGAATTATTTTTTATAATATTTTGTACATTAACCAAATAGACACATAAGTTGCCATATAATTAAAAAAAATAAACCATGTGTTTATTTTAGGGATATAAGTGCTTAATTTTTAAAAAGTGGGAATGTTTATATAATTACAATAATTTTCAGAGTGATCTATATAATTTATGCTATATTATAAATTATACTTAGGTATAAGTATGGATTGAATATATATATATATAAATCTTATCGTAAACCTACGTGTTGATTCCAAATAACCCTAAGAAAAATATAACTCAGGTTAAGAAATGAAGCTAATCATGACACCCTAGTTGTCTGCCACAAGGTTGGTGGTCAATTAGCTGACATGGATTGATCTTCTCTCACGTGGCCGACCACATGGACATCAGTATATTGACAAAAAGGTTCAAATTATTTTAGTTCTCTGCCTTTGGTTTACTTCATAATTTGTTACAAGATCTATAATTTCTTTTTTTTTTTTAAGTTTTCTTATTTATTAGTTGTCTAAATTTCCTTATTTTCTAGTTTTCTTATGAATTAGTTGCTAGAATATTAGGTTTTGTTATTATATCTATAAACATGCAAACCTTATAATTAGTTTATAACTAAATGATATTAATTAATAAAATTACTTTATAGAAGGAATTATTGTGATGTCTTTTCTTCTTATTTAATGATATGATTCCATTAAATCACTTTTATTGGCCGATATAGTTTCATTAGAAAGCTTGTAATGGTGTGAAACTAAATTAATCTAGTGATATAATATTATCAATTATATCTTTCTTTTCTAGTTTAGTTTTTTTTTTTTTTAATAAAGAATACAAAAAATCTTTTATTTTATCTATATTGATTTCCTTACCATATTCATATAATTATTGTTTTGAATAGGTTTTCTAGTTGATTTCCACATTTTTCATACTTTTCCATATTATTTTACAATCTTACATGTTTCTTTAATCTTTTTAGATTTTTTGCTTTTGATGTTCTACATCAAGATTGTATTGGATCTAATTATAGTATCCCTTTTAAAGCCCGAGATGATAGAATGCATAACTATCTAAATTTGAACTAGAACATGTAAATATACAAACTAATGTGTTTGAAGAAGAAGATGAGGAAGTTTGTAAGCCTTCTCATTCTATTCTTGAAGGAGATATTATTGAGATTATGCCACTTCCATTCATATCACGATCCTCAAACATATTGAGTCAATAGTAGTCCAAAATCATGAATATAATTATATATTCATTTTTAACCTTTTTATTAAAGTTGATATATCGGTTTTGGCTTTAGCATTTGAGGGGGAATATGGGTTTCGCTATAAAACATATCACCAATTAACCCTTTCCACCCCAACTCCAAAAAAAAAAAAAAAAGTACACATAAATGAAAATTCGAATTTAAAAGGTTTTTCCATATAATTTCATAATTTAATATATTAAAAAAAGAATACATATCATTTCTGGATTATGAGAAATTTAATATTTAACTCTTTATTACGTGATTGCTCTATATTTCTTCAAGCAGCCGTCTCACTGGTATGTCACTTCTAATTTTTCTTTTTGAAGTGTAAAAATGGTAAATTAATCAGAAGTGCATGCTTTTTGGAGCTTCAGGAAGTTTAAGGCCTCTTTCAGGAACAAAAGGGACAAAATCTAACGTTGGAGACTGCTTGTCGGTAACTCCACGAGCTGTACGTATCGAGTCACTTGGTCCTTGCATGTTAACTGCTTGTGAAAATGTCTGACTCACCATGAATGCCTATTGTTGAATGTTCTTTACTAATCAGTTTTTTACTATGCAATTCTTGTTCTGGGTTTCAATATAACAAGCATTTTACGCTGAAATCACATGGTTTTAAGTATCCATTTTTCCGCTCGAATGGTGGGGGACACGAGGTAAGCAACTTAACGTGTGTGGCCGAGTAGTTATCGGTGCTGTTTTGTGTGGAAGAGTACAGTTTCATCCAGGGTGTTGCTTGAAGTTGAAGGAGGAGATCATGTTGGTATCTGACACCAGGAATTTGGTCTGTTGTTCGAACATTCAGGTTAATTTTTAGCAATTGTAATTTATTCTTTGTATCACAAATTGGAGAAATCTGTAACACCTTTATTGTTTTATTAACCTTGATTATACTTGTTCAATGATTTATTTCTAGTTGTGTCTTTTTAAATTGCTTGCAGGTAAATATTAAAGGGAAGAAGTCCCTGATGGTTGATTATGGATTATCTAGTTGGAGTATCTTGCCAATGCAAGGGAGAGTAAGTTTCCAGGTCCTTAGAGTGGAGTTGGTAGTGTCAGTCAATGCTTTCGTGTTTAATGATGTTGAAATTACTTTGCTCTGAAGCTTTAGAATTTTTTGGTGTTTGCAGGAGAAAATCTTCAGAGTAACATGTACCCGAAGTAGAAATGACAAGTCACTGCCTGATCCACATTCTGTCTCCCTGTAGGCAATTTATCTCATTCATCAGTTAATTTGAGTTTTGTTTCTTTGATATCTTTTCTATAAATAACTTGCTTGTTCTTTTTCAGAGTTCAGATTTGCATTCGCATGTTATAAAACCCTGTGTTGTGTGAACTGCTGAGATTACTTGATAAGTTATAATAGCTTAGCAAGCTTGTTTTAATTGGTAACTTTTCTGGCAGGAAAATTGTCAAGAAAGCAGGAAAAAGGGAGCATCACTTGTGGCAGAAAAGAGATTCCACTGGTTCTGGTCAAAAAGCTCTCAATCTTCTGAGAGTTGTGAGTTATTGGATTTTATTTTTTTCCTTGTCTAAGATGGGTTGGATGGTTTCTTCAGAATCTTGCGATTTTTCCATTTTTAATATCTTACTGCTTTTTGCCAATTACTTTTTGTTGGTGTATGGCTTATATGATCAATAATGCTGTAACTAAATGTAAGCTAAGTTACTGTAGAATTATAAATTAAGCTTGCAGAAAGAAAAGATTGTTCAAACTCTTACTTTTCTGGTGGGATACAGATTTCTGATCTTCCTAATGAAAAAGAAGCTGTTTATGGGGCACTGGATAGATGGGCAGCCTGGGAGGTAGAATTTCCACTGATAGCAGTGGCCAAAGCTTTAAAGATCCTACGGAAGAGGAGCCAGTGGTTACGTCTAATTCAAGTTTCTCTCTCTACCTTCATCGCTATTTTTTTTTTAGCTATATTTTCCTGTTTGTGAAAACCTCTGTGTCATGATGGAACCCTGACATGTCCTATTGAATCATATATGGCTTCTGTCACGCCCCAAAGGGGACCTAGTAGTTTTCACTAAAAGTTATCGTATCTCGTGTATACTCGTGATGTAAAAACTGTTTTGCAAATCAAAGGTTGCAAGATTCTAATTAAATTTCCTTTAGTCGTAATAAATAAAACTAGTTATTATAGAAAAATAACTAGGAAAACCGGTAATCTACAATTACCAGAACCGCAGAGAATCAGTATCTCCCATCAAATTGTAAAATTAGATAGTCACAATTCTAAAGAAGTATAGGTTTAAATAAGTTTAAAGGAAAATAGATTTTGAAAAAAAAGAATATACAAGTTTTACAATATCTCGTCACTCTAAGTCTAAACCAACAATTAATCTATCTTATACTGGTTCCTTGATATTTGAGTCTGGAGCTCTCATCACTTGATTCCTAGCCTATTCCTAGCTTTTGACTTAACCTGCAAAAGAAAAGCTGTTGGGGATAGGCTATAAAGCCTAGTGAGATATACCGTCCTATTGAACCAACAAGTAATAATCAAGTAAGTTATTTAATTAAAGCAGATGCCATGCACGAGTGATCACGTGAACGCAATAATCTATACGGTTTACCGGATGCCACATATAGTACGGATTTACGCCCTTTGTTGCCTGGGTTGAGAAAACACGAACTACATGTTGGCTTTAGACTTCAGTGATTTGGAGCTGTCTTTTAAGATAATTTATAAAGTCTATATATATTTTTATGATATATTTCAATAGACTTAAAAATACATATATACATACTAAGCCTATTAAGGGATATGGATTGTAAAAGGCTTGTAAACTCTATTACCCCTAAGCAATGAATCCCTAAACTAAGTATTCCTAGATCTTAATCGGAAGGCGACATTTTCTGGTTCCACTTAGTTTCTCAAGGTCAAAACAAGGTATAACTATGGAGGTACTCCATGGGGCTTTTTCGTATTATTGTGTGATGTCGACGGCCTTCTTACATGCAAGTTTTCGTGATACATGATTTATTTTATTTATGGTCAAATAATTTTAAATTAAGTTATCTAGCATTCATAGCAATTAAAATATAGACACTCATAATTTTTATATTCTAAATGTAGGGGCAAGCAATAATCATTTAGCTAGATACCATTAAGGTAGTTTAACAATCAATCATAGCAATTAAGCACATTCAATACCCCAATTACTCCTGCATACAAATTCATTTTGTATATTCAATATAATCACATGTGAGTGCTTTAATTACAAACACAAATAAGGAAAAGTAGTCATTGGATTTTACTCATCCAGCCATGTAGTCCTTAGTTGTAGTAATCGGGTGATAAGTCATCCTTGAATGACATGTCACTTGATAGGATAAGAATAACTTTATGAGTTGGGGTTAAACATCAACTGATACTAGTTTTGCTAAATTTGTTGATTTTTCCCAATTTTGAAGGTTTTAGTATTTTTTATTAACTTTTTCATTTTATGTCTGGTTTTTTACATACTTATAGTGGTTTTAAAGGCTTTTTGAGTGTTCTTTCCATTTCTGAAGTTGTTTTGGTTGTTTGAACTTCAGAGGTTGCATTAGGATCTGAACAGATTGGGCGTGCACGGTTTAGGTTTTGTCTAGGGTCCTTTTTCGCCTAATACAATCTAATAACCCAGAGGACTTAATTCTAACTATTTGGAAACATGTTCAAGGCTTCAATTTGGCGTGTGAGGGTTCTGTTCTTTTCTGGAAATTGGTCTAAGAATTTTGATTGGTTTTTTTTTGGATAAGGAATTTTGATTGGTTTTTCCAAGGCTTCGGTTTGCATTTTCCCTTCTTTTTTCATGTTATTTTCATATTTTCTTGCAAGGCTTTTATTTCCAGAATTTTTCTAAGGTCATTTCCTCACTTTTAAGTTTTGGAAATTTCAGAAATCATATATATAAAAATTTGTTTGGTCATCGGTTTGGGGCTCAAGTATCAAATTTTACAATTTTGCACTTTTTCTCTAGTATTAAATAGTTTTGATCATTACCTATGATCTTCTATAATTTGGAAAGCCTTAATTACATCAGAAAAACATTTGTTTTGCCTCCTAAAGTAGGCATCCAGAAGGTGATCAACTTCCATAAATTTGATTTACATAAGGTTCTTCAAGGATCAAATACATTTCACTTGATACACGATGATTTTTCACTTTGTTCATGATTCTAATATAGTATTTACATTCAAACATATATCTTAGGCTAGATAAATCTAAAATATACATAAGGAATTTACAAAATCAGAAGTAGATATTCTATTCTATTCTGATATACACGAAAATGGAGAGAAAATAAAAATACTATAAGGTGGAATAAGGGTCCTACTCTTGGAGGGGTTTTTGATTCTGATCTCTTTGTGGATTTTTGCTCTTTAAATGAACTCTTAAGGGGTGTGGAAAATATTAGAAATTAGGCTTGATTAGTCATTGCTTGAAGGGTGTTTTTCTTTGTTGAAGCAAGGTGGTTTGTGTAGGAGAAAGTTGTTGTTTGTGTGTGTGGGTGTGATTCGAATTTTGGAGTGTGTTTTTGAGAGTTTTTGGATAGATTTTTAGGGAGTTTTTGTAATGGAATTCTTCAGAGGGAAGGGGAGTTCACATCGCAGAAATGGGTGGGAAAAATTAGATGTCTAGGTAGCTTAGTAGGGAGGTTTATCAATTGGTCCAAAGTCTTAGTACTTGGGTAAAGGTTTTACACATTGGGTAATAGGTCTAATCTTAGGGGGCAAAGTTTGCAATTGAGGTGATTAATATCAGATTTGGTTCCTTTTTTTGTCACATGTTTAATCTCTAATCGTCCTTGCACGCACTTAGCCTAAATCTAGTTAGTTTTTCCTAGTTACTTCCTAGTTGTTCCATGTTCAAGTAGGCAGGTTGGGGGGCTGGTTTAGCTGATCTAACTTCTTTTGTTTTCTTGCAATTAAGTGGGCCTTAAATGGGCTTGGATAGAGGGATTTCTAGATTTAATTTGGGCCTTAAATCTGATCATTTAATGGGTTAAATGTTAGCTCATTCTCTTTCATTCCTATGCCACATGTGAGGATGTTTAGGGTTCATGCTTTTCAATTTTTATTTGCCCAATTTGATCATTTAATAGAGTTAAATTTAATTAGATTTTGGGGTATTCTCATGCTAATTATAGGATAATTTATTATCGTTTAAATTTTGGTTTTGTTCGAATCGAGTCTTGGGTTTTTTTCAAGCTTGAAGTTGGTTTCAATGTTTCCTATTTGTGACCTTAGAGTTTATTAATTAGTTTGGGGTTTTCGATTTATTATTATTATTATTATTATTATTATTATTATTTTGGATTTGAGTTCAAGTTTAGAGTTTAATTTATTGTTTTTAACGTTTTGTCATTTAAATTAGGGTTTGGGTTTGAATTGTTGATTAAGAGTTTATAGGTCAATATACAGTTTTGAATTCCTATTTTAAGGTTTAGATTTTTGGGTTAAGGTTTGAAATATTATTTTACGTTTTAGGGATCAATTTAGGATTTTCGTAGAATATTTTGAGGTTATTGAATCTAATCCTTGGATATAGGGTTAAATATTCTATTGTTTCTAGGGAATGTCTATGAAATTTGTTCCAGTGATTTATACTCTATTTTGGAATTTTGCCAGGTTTACAGCTTCCATTCTTCGTCAGTTTGTTCTATCCTTGATGACTTAGATGTAGGTACTGTAGCTGATAGGGTCTGGGGTAGGTATATTAGAAGATCTTACTTGTGCCTTACCTTATGGGTGCAATTTTCTAGGCTTTGGATTTGAAACCTTCCTTGTAAGCTTTTGGATGTATATTATATGTATTTGATTAGGTAATGTACAAATTTTAATTATATTTATTGAGGATATTTCACCTCAGAACTTGTGGTATATAGGGTCAGATTCCACATAGGATCTAGGATGGATTAGAGGTAATACCTTTACACTACCCATTGCAACTAGTACTTTTCCTAAGATATTTAATATGCGACAATGCAGCGTCTTATTCTTATAGGTTACAAAGGCCAACAGCTTTCAGTGAACTTCCTTAGTTGGTACTACTAATCATATTATTTTTTTCTTATTTTTTGTCTTTTATTATATTCCTGGTTGAGCTTTTTGTTTCTTACTCTCTCAATCTTGTTAAATAATAGAATAGTGAAAAGAGTAGTACATATAGTGTACAAATGTCAAAGAGAAAAAGATCACTTTTTTTGGAGGGAGGTGTCACAAAAAAAAAAAAAAAATTATTGCTTCATTAGTTGAGCTAGAAAGAGTTTGTAAGAAAAGATCATCTTGTAAAAATCCAATCCCATTACTTCAAATCCTCTTCTGCTTACATACCCATAGAAAAAATTTCTCCTGTTTCTTTTCAACCAAACAATACTCATAAATTAGTTCGGAATAAATTTTTTATTAATTGGTAGCTTCTGTCTTGAGCATCCACTGCCAAGACTTCTTTTATTGTCTACATATTACAGGGCATAATCATACTCATCTTGGACATTTGAAATGATCTGGTACAAAATCTTGAGGCTATTTCACAATGCACCAATAAATGGTTTATGGTTTTTCGAGCTGTTGAGCTTATTTGAAATAAGGATAAATACCATTACATTGCTTGATTCTAGTGTTCAATGCTTCTATCTTTTTGTGTATGAGTTCTTGATCCCTAATTATGATGCTGTTTTATTGTCGTGAAAAATCATTCCCGATTATTCATAACTGTCTTCTCTGTTAATTACCCTTCAGTTATATATAGTGGAACACATGCAACTTGTTTGTACATATACAAACTTGCCATTGCACATCCACCTGTTTGATCTTTGATCTTCTCTTAATTAGCAGAGTTTATTGTAATATTTGCTCTTACAGCAGTACAAGGTCTATGTTATTTATAGGAAATCAATGAATTGATGTTGGATTTTAATTAAACTTTGTTATGATACTTATCCAACTAAACTTTTGTTGTGCTCCACATTCAACTTTCTTTAGTCCCCATTATATTCGCTATTCTCCATCTATTGCAGTAGAGTAGCTTTTATTTGGAGCTTGTCTTCTTCAAGAATAAGCTGCATCTGGCAAGTACAGTTGATCAAGTGATGCTTGTTACTTTCAGGTAGCAAAATGGATGTTGAACAAAGGTCAAGGAGCAACAATGGGAACATATGACACACTCCTACTGGCTTTCGATATGGACCGTAGGGTAGATGAGGCTGCATCTCTATGGAATATGGTTTTGCGTACACATACACGCTCTATCTCAAAGAGGGTTTTTTCCAGGATGATATCTTTGTATGACCATCACGACATGCCGGATAAAATAATTGAGGTGCTTAGACCTGTTCCTTCTTGCAGAATCATCTTTGATTCTTGCTTTTGATAAAGTTGATTACTGTTGTCTACTTCTAAATTGGAGCTGGTTTTCTTTTGTACTGGATTAAGCTTTAGTTCTTATGGAATATTTCAGGTGTTTGCTGACATGGAAGAGTTGGGTGTAAGGCCAGATGAACATACTGTTAAAAGAATAGCACGTGCCTTTAAGAATGTGGGGCAAGATGAGAAGCGGTTGCTGGCCCTTGAAAGGTACCAGTGCAAGTGGAAATATATTCACTTCAAGGGGGAGCGAGTGAAAGTGGAAAGATATATTCAATGAGCAGTTGCAGGTTCCTTATGGTGACCACTCAGCATGAGGGGTTTTCTGGATTGGAGCATGTGTAACTATATTGACAATTCCATAAGCAGGGAAAGTTTGGGAGAAATATGATGTGTAGCTTCTGATAAATATGGCAAGGTAAAAACTTGAATTAACATAATTTTGTTACATGTGGTGGTGTGTTGCTTTTTCCAATATCTTCTTCCCATGGATTCCTTGCAATGTAAATTCCTTATGAAGCAATTAATTTTCTTTATTCTTAAAGATTTCAGGGGTTGTCTAGATATAGGTACTAGCACCAAGAAGGCACTAATATATCTAATCTATGATCACCATGTTATTTATTATCATAATATCACGACATTTTGTAATTATGTTAAGTAGTAATTTGATTATGCAAAAGGTATAGCCACCATGAGTAACGAAAACATTTTAAGCTAATAAGAAAAGCTCGAGTACATGTTATGCTATCCTTCTTCCTTGAAAGGCTCTTTTCTGACATTCTAAGCTTCGTTTCCATTTTTTAAATACATGCTTGCTCTCTTGTTTTTTCGACTTACGGTTGAAAAATTTGCTTTCATCACATTGAATACCAGTGAAAAAGTACTAGATACTCTTGCAATTGGATGCATTTTATTTTGCATTGCTCAGAATAAGCCCAAAAATATTGTCTTTATGCATTGTATGTGAATGTGATAGATCCCATGTGTAGTAGCAGTTGTAAGGCTCAAGCGTAGCTACAAATAAACTTGAAGTTGACTTGCCTTCAGGCTCTAACAACTTGAGTTGATATCCAGTTTCAGCAAAAGCTTCAAAATACTCGGTTCGCATTATATATTATTATACTTTTAAGATGTAACTTTGAGCTTCGACAGAGCTCATGCTTAAGTTGGTAGATTTTGAGCTTTAAACACAGTAATTGAATTGAGCTTGAGCTTGGGATTTTCATATTGTGATCAATATTATTCTAGGTGAGATTTGATTTATTAAGATTTTTTTTTTTTGGGTTGGTTATCCAGTCATCGACAACTCTAGTTTATAACATGCAATTTTCTATTTGTGTATGTCGTAGATCATTTTTGCAATTTAGCTCTGCTTGTACTTTGAAGCTCTGGGCAAAAGCAACAGACAAGATAGGATACACTTGTTTGTTGAACATTTCAAGATCACCCATTCAAATACTTTCCTGTGCTATTTTGCTAATAAATTTGAAAATGTTAGTTGAAGGAAGAAAAGGGGGGAGAGGAGATTTAGGCTAGAGATATTGCCATTGGACTTCTAACATTGTGAATTCCATCGTTCCAAGTATACCAACCAAAGCCATAGTCATTCCCCATCAATTGCTTCACCTTTTCACTTCTTGCTCTAATGGTAATGGTGAAAGTTCTCTTCTGGCCAATGCGGTCAAAGAACAAAATACTAGGCTTTACCTTCACAGAGATACCCAATGGCGGTCTCACCGATGAGAAATACATACTCTTTCTTCCCCCAACATTTGTCACACTTCTCTTCAGAGTGACTGTGCCATTGAGTTTTGAGATTTGGACAGAAGGGTAATTGAGATTGTATGAAGGAACGATCTCTTTTGGACACGGGGCTTGTGGGTCTGGATTTTTGAATCCAAAGCTGCAGAGATAGAGATTGTAGTCACTGTAAGATGCATCATAGATGAGACCGGGATCTGCGGCCTTTTGTGGCATAAAATGGCCAGCCCCAAATCCGAAAGGATTGTTTGGCTTTCCGTTTGCATCTGTCATTGGCAGACCTAGGTTATTGGTTAAGCCAGCTACAAACAAGAAATATGAGGTTAGAAAGAAAATGTCACGACAAGGTGAATCATTATTTTGACAACCTTTAATTTGATACAGCAAAAGGATGAAAATTCAATTGATCTTGTACATTGAAACATTCAAAAAGGTTAATGCAAGGAAATAGAGCTCAAATTGTACATCTGCATCCCTATTGTGCTTAGGGTTTATAGCAGAGTGAAGTTACTATTGCTAACTTTCTGTTTTTAAGGGGGAGGATATATTTTTTACCTGTGGTGGTGAGGGCAGACCTTATGGCTGCACTGCTCCATTTTGGGTGTATAGCTTTGACAAGAGCAGCTGCAGCAGCCACATGAGGGCATGCCATTGAAGTTCCCGACTCTATACTATACTTCACGTTTCTAGGATCATTTTCTAGTTTTGTAGGTGAATTACCACCAGTCCAAGCGGCAAGTATATTTAGTCCAGGAGCTGTAACGTCCGGCTAATCCAAGCAGAAAACATTTCAGTAGAGAAAGAAGTGAAAACATTCAGATTCTACAGACTAGGTGTATATTAATGGACCACGTAAATGACTATGACTTTGAAGCAGGATCAAAATCTATTGATTAGATTTTATTACGCCAATATATAGACTTGGGAAGGGTAAATTCTCGATACAAAAATTTCTCTTAAAGAAAAGTACCTTGAGAATTTGTGGATCGATCATGTTTGGACCTCTACTTGTGAAGGATGCCACTACTGGTGCTGGCTTGGTGTTTGTCACTGTCTTTGCTGGTATAAGTTTTGCCACTGGTTTCTTGCTAGACTTGATGTACTTAAGAATTATGAGAGCATCATCGGAAAAAACAGCTGTCGCCGGAAGGACATGAGGATCGACTGCCAACTCCATTCCATTGGTTGGCGAATTTCCCAGGATATATCCAGCACCACCAACCCTTTTCACTTCCATGCCTTTTCCAACTCTTGTACCATTTCCTCTAAAGCACAATACTATCTTCCCCTTAACCTTCTCAGGAGAGAGAGAACCAGGTAGGCACTGGCTGTAACACAATTATGTGTGTCTTCATGATGTAATGGCCAAAATAAAAAAAAATGTGATAATATATAATAAAATTTAGAAGAAGAAATTAGATTTTCATGGGGAAAAGGACTACCTAGCAACATTCTTTGCGACTTTGGGAACTACTACATCTCCGGCATAAACCAGTGGTAGCATGCTATCTTTCATCCTGTATGGGGTGACTGTTTCTCCCTAAAAGATCAAACAAAAAGTAAGTTACACGAGTTTTCGAGTTTTTCCCTCTATATAGCTGTGTTTTATTTATTTATTTATTGGGCAATATACCCTAAAAATAATGAATAAATTTGGAAACTAGTTAGGGAAAAGGGATGAAATGATTTAAAAGAAGCCAAAGAATTACACGTTTTACCTCAATTAACATCCCATTTCCTAGCACTACTGGCGCAAGAAACTTCCTATCCAGACTACTGGCACCAACTGTGATGAGCCAAGGCGCTGGGTTCGATAAGGAGCTCGGCGCTGGCCCAGTGTTCCCGGCTGCACAAGCTACAATGATGTTATGCTTGACAGCATGAAATGCTCCAACGGCTATGCCGTCTTGATCATATGGAATCGGTGTACTAGTCCCTATTGAAATGCTTAACACATTGACACCATCTGCTATGGCATCATCGATAGCTGCTAGCATGTCTTCCTCAAAACACGTGTTGCCATCTGCTTTGGTTCGGCCTGGAATAGCCCAACAAGCCTTATATATGGCAAGGTGCACGCGTGGTGCACCGCCACGAGCTGTGCCATTAGCGAACCCAAAGATCGAGGCATTGGGGACCTCTGCACCCCCAACTGTGGATGCTGTGTGGGTGCCGTGGCCGTCCAAGTCACGAGGGGATTTAGAATCTAAGGTAGTGTTTAGGGGACCATAGTTGATCTCATAGCCCTTAAGATAGTATCTTCCTCCAATGATTTTCCTGTAAATTCAACTTGTTTTTTTTGGTTAAATTGGAGATCTTAGCTGCAACAACTGTCTACATAATCATCAAACAAAATATCGCATACGAAATTAGGGATGAGTAGTTGTATTACAAAGTTGCTAATTACATAGGTTTCAGGGGTATGGAGGATCACAAGTCAGGTTCAAATTGGAATATAAATAATTATTAAATAATATAAATAAATAAATAATAATTTTATATTTTTTGATTAGTAATTATTTTAGTAAAAAGGAAAAAAGAGAGAGTCCATATTTATAAGTTAATAACTTAAATGGTTAAACTAATGTTGATTCCCTCGCTTTACATTTTTTATTTTTTCCTTTGTTATTTCTTGTTTTCCTTTCTAACTTTATGTTCTTCATTCTTTCTCTCTCTCTCTTTTTCCTATTTGTTAATGAGTAAAATCATATAAGCTTGAAATAATGAATAAAGGAAAAATTACTTTTTTAATTTTGTAGATTTTGCTATAGGTTTTATGGTTTTGCATATAAAAAAATTTATAATATTACATATAAATTATTTTTCTAATATTATATAAACTTAAAATTTATAGAAAGAAAAATAAAATTTACAAGTTATATAGAGTGTCCTATACCTTAAGGGTTTTATATAGTATAGAATATAAGGTGATTTCAAAATATTATAAGGTATTTTTGTTTTAAAATTTAGCAATTTGTACCTTACAAAATAGAGTGGGTAAATTTTCATATTTTACCCATCTCGTACTTGCTCATCCCTTTAAAAAATTATGAAATAAGTTAATACATACAATGGGCTTTAATCATAAATGGTGGTAGGAAGTGGCAAGAGTGTCTATTAATCAATCATGGTAGTTACCTAGTCTGGAATATATATATATTCTAAATTATGAAAGCTGGAGTTCATTATTTTCAAAGGTAAATTAAAATTACAATAAATATTGAAAAGAGTGTAGAATGTATATATCATATAACGAACGCATTCCCAAACTTATTTAAAAAATCATGTTGTTTATCATAATATTTTTTTAGGAAAGATTCTTCATAAGTGATTGAACTTAATCTTGTAGTCGATAAAATAAGATATATGTCTACAATATAATAAGTCAATTGTATTGAAAGAAAATATTTTAAGGTTTTCTACATCTAAAATAAGATAATGAATTTGCCTTAAGATTTAATTACCAAAGATCTTTGATGCTACATCAAGAAAAAAAAAAAATCCATGTCAACATTTTTTAAAAGGGATAAGCGTGCTACTTATGGAGTTCGGGGTGTTATTATTTTAATTGAGAACAACTATTTTCTTATAACAAAATCTTACTTGAGAGGGTATGGCATTAGGAGACCGAAAAATAACTATGACATTGTATTTATTTTACATTATTCCGAGGGTACATGAAATTTTGAAAATTTTGATTTTTAGACAGAAGCTTGAGGATCCAACAAATTCGAATTTCTAGAGTCCATTTATAACATAAAACTATTGATTAAGTATCACAATAATTTTGAAGAAAAATTGTAAATAAGGATCATGTGTTAATGTTTGTCCATCAATATTCTCCTGTGAATATAAGTCTTTTTACAAATTAGAGTAATACACTTCATATATTATTTAATATATTCAGTCATTCATTCATGTGTCGACGGGTGTACATTATATATGACAAATCATGTTAGCAAAATAAATAAATACAAAAAAAAAATTAATATTAAATATCTTACCCATTAAAACAGAAAATTGTATGAAGCACATATTTATTCTAGAATCACTTTATTACAAACAGATAGCACATACATATACATAAAATCATCGATACTTTATAAGATATAAATACATGGATAAATTATATACTCAGTCCTTAATTATTAATTTCTGTTCATTGAGCATTGACTTTTCTAATCCAAGACAAGTTATTAAACGGCTTAAATAACTTTCAAAAAGTGCACTTCATCCCTATTTAACTTTTTGTAATGTATTTATTTTATAGTTTTTTAGCACTCGGTATCATCTCTAGGTTATCTTTTGAAGTATAAAATGGTAAATTAAAGTGAAGTGCATTTTTTATGGAGCTTAGAAATTCCTTGTCCTTTTTGGAGAGCAAAAGCGATAGAAATTAGAATGGTTTCAATATCTATAATATTAAAATGTAAGGGAGCTTTTGTGTCTTGTATGATATATATAACATATTAATCAAATTAATTTTAAAATAAAGAAAATAATTATAGTTAGAAGGAAGGTATTGCATATTATATAAACTTGTTAAAAAGCCTGCGTAATGCGTTGATAAAAAAATAAACAAAATGATGAAACAATGAGTTTGAATTATAGTTGTAATTTGCCTTTTTTTTTTTATAAACAACAAATGTAACTATAATTTTATATTTTTATGTATTATCCCAAAACATATTAACTAATGAAATATTTAATGAAACATTCATTATTCTCATTTTAATGTATTATCTAAGTAAAGAAAATTGAATAAAATTAAATTAGTATTTATGAATATATAATAAAAAAAATCAAATATTGTAAAATTTGAAATTCATGTTTTATGTTAAGTTTATAGTAATAAACAAAAAATATTTTTATTTTAATAGTGAATTTGTTTTAGCAAAAAAAGCAATTTGAGATAATTTGTTTTAACACTAAGGCCTTTATAGCTTAATGGTATTAATATCGGTCTCTCAACGGGATGGATTGGTTCAGTTCTCCCCTCCCCTAATTGTAAAGTAGTTGGCCAAAAAATATATAATAATAGTTTGTTTCTACAAAATGTAAAAGGAAAGAGCTTTTGGAATTATATTAAATTTGATCTAAAAAAAATTATGAAAATATATATACCATAAAAAGATGGAATATAAAAAAGGAAAAAGTTTCAAAAATTATATATTATAATATGATATGTACATAAAAAATATTAGCTATTATATTGAAATGATTTATTCAGTTAATTATAGGGACTTTGTGATGCAGAAACAGCATACGCTAGCAATTTTTTATGATGAACATATACATGCGCCGTAATATTATCAACTAACAAGGATCTGTTTCATTGTATGGGAGGTCCAATGGTGTCGTAAGTCCAATGGGAGGCAAAATTTTCAATGATGAAACCAACACCAGTGAGAAGAAGCCAAAGACTTATTATTGCTTCCCTGTTTGTTTGAAATGGACAAAAAAATGGTGGAAGTTGACGTGTGAACTCTTCTTCATTTTGATGCAGAATCCACTTAAATAACCCAAATTCCAAAATGATGTTTAAAAGGGGCGTTGTCCTGAAGTAAGGAGTGTCAGGCTCTCCAGCTAAAAGCTACTCCTTTGATTTATTGGACAAAATGTCATGATATAAAACAACAATCCAACGTTGAAAATTAAGCTGCCAGCGGCAGCCGGCAACTCCAATCCAATTCAAGTTACGTGCTATGGTAGGTGTTATGATTCTTGAATAAACTGTTTAATAGAATAAACAAGGAAACATATCTCCAAGCTACTTAGAATTAATTGAATGCTTTCCAGTTTTTATAAAAAGTACTTGAAAATGAAAATAGAAATAAATAGATCATTCTATAGTTTAATATTATTTAATTCTATTACGTTAATTTCAATCTGTATCCTAATAATCATATGATGAAGTTCCCAAAATAATACAAGCACAGGCTAACTGATTTTAAATGAGATGCTCCAAAGAAACAAAGGCAAGATTACCTATTGCAGTGGGATGAGTTGAAGTCTTGGCCAGATTGACAGATTCCTTTCCATGATGTTGGGATGGATCCCATCCCTTTGTCACTAAAACTTTTTGACTCTGGCCATACCCCTGATAAGCAAATAAGCAATCAAACCAGTCAATTATTATTATTATGCTTCCCATATTCAAATAAGCAATCGAATCTTTCTTTGAAATATTTCCACATATATATAGCCCACAATTTCGCTGGCTAACAATTTCTCATAATAACATACTTTTACTTAGATTCCATTTCAAAATTGGATTTTGTTACAAATGATAACAGCTAAAGTATATCCATATCTAAGATTTCAAATTTTATTTTATTTATCAAAATGCAAATAAATCTTAATTTTATCTCTTCATAATTTTTAAAAATATACATATATACTCAAAACTGTTGCCAAAACCCTAAAATCATTATCATCTAAGATCATAGTTTTGAAATTTTAACAATGATTTCAAGGGTTATTTATATACCGTTAATAAATTTAAGGAGAAGTGAAGTACCCTATTGGTGTTTAATTAGAAAGTTTATCTATACCTATCCAATTTATTGATATATTTATCATTATCATAGCTTGTTGCCCTAATTATAAAATATATAATTAAAAAGAAAAAGAAGAACCAAGCAATCCTGCTTGAATAGACACTTTAATCATTTTTTTTAAAGCAACCATAAAAGTAAATTTTGATTCTAAAGGTGTCCATATAATTTGCAAAAATTACGTTCAATTACTATCACCTATGGCTTTTTTCTTTTTCTTTCATTTTCACATGCAAAGAATCATAATTATGTTCCTCTAAGACTATGTATGGCACCTACCACAAAACTCCAATGAAGATAAGAAAAGAATCACATGAGGAACAGTAGCACAACGCATAAAAAGACGTCACATTAGTGTGTGTTTATGATTTGAAGATTACCGCTATCCAAAACACCAACTATCACTCCTTTGCCATACTTTGCCTTCTTCAGTAAACCTTCACCAAACTTGTAATGGCCAAACCAATTCGTAGGCTTGTTTTTTTGTTGGTCTTTCAATCCCACAAAGTCCCATGACCTTGTTGTTTGTAGCGAGTATTTCGCTGGATCGCTTCTATATATTGATACCACTTCTTCTTTCTCTACAGAAACAAAATACCCCCCCATTAGCAATACTATTATTACATAATTCAAAGGAAATATTCTTTTTTTTCTTTTGGGTCATACCGGATAATTTATTGGCCTCTTCAGGAGTGAGCACCGCGGCGAAGCCATTGATGCTGTGTTTGTAGCTGTAAATTAGAGATGCTCTTGCTTCTTCCTCGGTACTTTTCACGGATAACAGATATGAATGATGATAGTCTTCTATCTCATGTAATAATGCTTTGTTCGTCCCATAACGTTGTGCCAATTTCACTATAAATACCTGAAATTATGACCAGTTTTTATTTCTCAGTAATCAAGGATAAGCACAGATTAAAGAAAAAAAAAAGGCATATATAGTCGACCAAAATTAGACATTATAAAGGAATCCGAAGACCCGGCCTAGCACCAGGAGGGAGTTCTTTCGGCACTAGAAAAGCAAAGATTGATAGATGAAAAGAGAAATAATGACAATTAGTTTCAATATAATACAAACCTTGTGGTCGTCTTTGGAAAAGACAAGGGAAGGGATGTGAATGAAAACAAAGAACAAGAAAATGCTGATGCTCATATTGTTGGAGACAGCAAAAACCTATATGAAATGTTGTGGGTATTTATAAAAAGAATAATGCTTTTATCATTTCGAGCGAGAATAATCTCCTAAATTGAATCACAACCGGTTAATATTGTCATTATATGGATATGGTTGCATTCACTGATTTGCATCTCTAAAGTTATTTATTTATTTATTCTTTTAATCTATAAATTAAAGATTTAGATTGTTTAGACTTTTAAAATATCTTATTGTATTATTATAATATTATTTTTTTATTACAATGCCAGTATTTTAAAAGGTAAATTTAAGAAAAGTAAATTTCCTTAATTGATTGATCACATACTAAGCACGAGAAGGATGGACCCAGATTTCCATATATTCGAGGACCATATGTTTCAAAGCGAAAATCCTAAATATAGATATCAAAAGAATTTTGAGATTTCTTAATACACTTTATTCAAATGTGGAAAGTATAAAGACCAAGTTAAGAAATTTCCCCTGAAATGGAGACATCTAATCACATTGAATGGAACAATCGTTGAGGGTTACTTACTTAGGCTTAATTCAATAGAGACATGAGCATTTATTATGGTGGCATTTGACTCAAACTAGCTAGTTCCCGAAGCTAGTGCAAGTGAGAGGCTGTTAATTTGTATTCTACATGCCAAAAACACTTCCATATATATGCAAACAAGTTTACTAGTTGCTCGTGCTAATGCAAAAGCTAGATGGATAAGTAGTTTATAAACAAGCACCCATAAGGGGAAGAGATATAGGAAGGAAACCATATAATGATTTACATGTGAAATCTATATGATCTTTAGATGAAAAACCATAAAAGTGAAACAATTACAAATTCACTATATTATCAATTATGTTTAGGCATAAGTATGGACTTTCTCTTATTCATAAGCTTTATTACAAGCTTATATATAGATCCTAAAATAACCCTAGGAAAAATATACATGTTATAAAACAAATAGAGTACTAATCAAGCTAATTACAGTACGTAGTCGACCAATACTAAGATAATGGTCGATCGACCTTCTTAATTGCTTAGCACCTGATCAATTGCAAATATGATCGCACAATGTCTTCACTTATCCAAACCTCTAAAATTTCACCTAGAATCTAACAATAATAAATAGAACAATTTTGTCTTTTATATATTTTGCTCACATCTAATTTCATATAGGAGCTTATATTATCTTTAAGATGCCATGATATTGCATTATATTTAAATTAGTCCCATCTTGTAAACCTATTTTCTTTTTAACTTAAGCAATGATTGATGTCTAAATTTGGTTCAAACTCAATTTATATATAAGCTTGATTTGAGCTTAATTGGATGTGCAAGCTCATTGAGCCAAATGTCTTGAGGCATGAGCTTAACTCAACAAGCTATATGAATAGCTTGAGCTTATATTGGCTATAATTAAATAAAGCTTGAATAAATATTGAGCAAACTTGAGTAATTTGTGGGGGAGAATTGACACATTTATCGTGATATCTCTCATATAAAAGTTGATGAAATTTTAATTATAAAGGTGCTTTTGGTGTAATGGCATGCAGTTTGTCGGAACTCTAAGGTTAAGCTTATTCAATTTGAAGTACTTTTGGGATTGATGACTCATTGGGAAACAGCAACATCAAGAACAAAACCGTGTGGTGTGTTGCGCCAAAGTGAACAATACCTCGGTGGGAGAAGTTTTGGTCAGGTTGTTACATTTATGCCCCAACTAATGACTAGTTGACATGGAGAGAGAGAATGAAAGAAGCAGAATTTTTTTTAGTAAATTAATTTACTTTAATACCTTAAAGGTGGTTTGGGCTTGCATTTGTCTGATCTAGTTTTGGTTAAAATGTTCGCTAGGAGAATCCTCCACAATTAGCATGTGGCTTGGCTAAGGATGCTTAGTGAAACTATATCTTCAATCGCATGTAGTTGAGAGAAGCGAAAGTATGATAATCTCTTTAAAGGGGGAGTAGAGCAAATTAGGGATAGGAATATATTGTCCTTGTGGAAGGACGCATGGACCCCAACATGTAGGGACTTTAGACTCGAACAATTGCAATTAATTGTGGAATGGGATGTGAATGGACGCCTTAATAAGTACAAAATTTGGTTGCTGGCATGGGATTGCTGAAGTCCCAGAGGAATTATGGAGGATCATAGAATCAAGCCATAAAAGAAGTGCCATTCCTACTTGCTAGGAATATGGGCGGGCTTACATTGCCCTAGCATGGCTTTACTTGGAGACCCTTATGGCACAACTACTTTCCAAAAGCCAGTCATTTTATGTGGAAGTCTCCTAATAATGCATGTCTATCTATGTAATTACAGTTTAGCCATCCATTGTAGATCATAATCTCTGTTAGGTGTTTTAAATTGTTGTAATTCTTTGATACTCAAGCTGGTGATCTTGTACGTCGTAAAGCTAATAAAGTAGCTTACCGAGTTGCAGCTCTTACGAATAATAGGATGTACCCTATGGATTCCCATGCTCGCTTTTTATCTTGCCTTTGCATAAATACTCTATACGCTGCCGTTGTTTGGATGTAACGTCTTGAGGACCACTTTTTTTTTTTTTTTTTTCCCTAAATGAGTTTCTGTCCATGTAATCTTAAATTATATGCTAACATGTATAGGGGAGAAAAGAATAGGATATTACATTAAAGCTTTTTATGTATAATAATATGTAATTGGAGGAGATATGGATGGAAATAGTATTTATGTATAGAGAATTTAATCTCTATCTTGCGTTATGTTTAATAGGAAATTGCAAAATCATTGTAGAAAATGGTGGAGATAGGCAAGCAAGTCATAATGGGAAATCCACTAAAATATTATATTTTAAAAAAAATAATCATAAAATATAATACCTGATAAACTTATTATCTAAATAGGTAATGAAGACATGGATTAAGAATGCACTTTCAATACTATTGCACTAAAGGTGTAGACTTGAAATGCACATTCAATATAATTACACTAAAGGTGTATATTTGAAATGTGCTTTCAGTGCATATCGTGAATTTTTTTTAATAAATTGTAAATCCATTTTTATAATTTTAAATTTATGAAAATTATTATTTTTTGTTATTCTTATGTAAACTTTTAATTTTTTTAAAACAAAACAACTTAATCTAAGAAAATTTATCATTGTATTTTTTTATGAAAAATCATGTAAAGAAAAGTTTAAATAAATTTTATGATTAGTGGGATGTTCTCGACAGGTAGGATGTTGAGCATGTAGTTCTTCAACTTGATAGGCACTACAATTGTTTTTATGATTTTCTTTATATAATTTGTTATAATTTTTTTTAATGATAAATTTTCTCTAAATTTTTTTTTGTTTTAAAAAAAATTAAAATTTTACATAAAAATAACAAAAAAAAAAAACAATTTTCATAAATTTTAAAAATATAAAAATTGATTTATAATTTATTAAAAATTATCTTTATAATATATACTAAAAGTGTATACTTAGAATATGCCTTCAGCACAAATTGCTGAATCCATACCTTTGCCACATACCTTTGCCAATTAAAAGATACATAAAAGGACCACTCAACATTCAAGGCGTGCGAATAGACCCATTAGACATGTTATGGTTTACGTACCGCAACTTCAGGTTTGTCTCAACTAGGGATTGCGATTTGTGGGCGTGACTTAAGCCAACTGCACCATGCCTCCTCTAATTCTCTCCGTGTCCTAAGTGTATGATTGTTTTAAAGTGTAAATAGGGTATATATATGTTTTAGTTAACTAGTACATACTTGAGTAAATTTTACATGGTACATATTAAGGATGTTATCAATTTTCTTACATAATTATATTAGCTCTATCATAAGTACATACTCCATTTGTACTTATATGTAAACTTACATTCTTTATACATACTACTTATTGTAATATTTATCCTACATATAAACTTAGAGTTCATAAGTTTTCTATATCGACTATACCTTTTATCTATATTCAAATTATATCATTTAAAATTACTCTTTCTAACATATGTTCTCTTGTAATTACTCTTATTAATTATGACGCAAGATGTTCCGTAAATAAGTACGTAATGGCAATTGATTGCTTTTTCTATTATTATTATTATGCGTAGCATACACTAGACGTAATTAATTCATATAGTATTTGTCTAGGGATTAGTTGCTAGTTCGTTTCCTCTCTCACTGATTCATTAGGTTGAATTTATTGAAATCCCCTAAAAGCTTCTACGAAAATGCAACGATTTATTCTCAAAATATTTAGAAAAATACAAAGATAATTCCCAGCAAATTTAGAAAAATACAAAGACAACCTCTACAAACTTTATAAAAATATAGGATGTTTTTATACTTTCTCATATTACTTTAAGATAATTGTCGATTCAACTTCATGATCATGCCCAAGTTCAACCCATTGGGGGAATTTGAATGAAGAGATGGCAGGAAGAGTAGTAGTTTTTACAGCAATTGCTATCAGTCCCACTTCTCCTCCCATAACCACCAGGCCCTGCTCCTCTACCTATGAATAGCCCCTCAGGCATACGAGGTAAAGGGTCTCCAACTTTTATACTCACTGATTTTTTGGTTGCTTACACGTCCTCAACCCTTTTATTCACTTACTGACTCAAGGGGCTGGAATAACCTTTAGCA
The DNA here is from genome assembly GCA_037954665.1 of Laguncularia racemosa. Lineage (NCBI taxonomy): Eukaryota > Viridiplantae > Streptophyta > Magnoliopsida > Myrtales > Combretaceae > Laguncularia > Laguncularia racemosa. Next base: position 2,582,815 of record JBBMOL010000078.1, on the reverse strand, counting down.
TCCTGAAGCTCCCTTTATGTTTTGTAGATCCATCAGCAATCCAACCTAGAGATTTTCCCTCAGGCCTAGCCTTACTTAATCGAGGATTAAGCAACAATACAACTTTTTCTTTTTTCTTTTTAAAGCAACTTAAAATTAGAGCTGGGTAAAAAAAAAAAAAATTCAAATTATAAATTAATTTGAATTGAATCGAACTAAATTATAAATTAGGTTTGAACCATCTTTTTAGGTTCAAAAAAATTGTAAATTGAACTAATTTTTTTTATTTTAAGTTTGAAAAAATTCCAAACCAAACCAAATTGTAAAAAAAAAAATAAATAAAATAAATGGTGGTGAAAATCAAGACAAGTATAACAAAAAAAGAAGATTTCATGTCGTTTATTCAATTCTTCATCTTATTTAATTTTCATCGAGTAACTCACTATTTTTTTTTCATTTTGTACTTTTATTTAATAATTAATATAAAAAGTAAAATCATCTAAAGGGTGATAATAAAATCTTCTTAAATATACCAAATGGGTATTAAAAATGATAAGTGATATTGGAGAAATGATAATGGATTAATTTTTTTATACAAAGTATAATTTTTCATGACTTATTGATTTGTATAAAAAAAATAAAACACATGTAAAAATAGTTCAAATCGTAAACCAAACAAAACCGAACCTTTTTTTTAGGTTAAAAAAAAAAATCACAAATGGAACCACGTGATTAGGTTTGATTTTTTTTTTTTAAAATAGACGCCTAATATATATTTTGGTTTGATTTAAGGGACAAGTCGTGCTTACTCCTATTAAAAACGATATTTTTACTTAAATGTGATTCTCTACTTCCATGATTTTGTTATTGCTTTAAATATGGATTTAACCATTCTTAATCTCTTTAATCCACCGGTATATTTCAAAGGATTAATTGGATGCATGCTAATGAATTTGATTCATCAACTCTCTTATCCCTATAGATTATAGAGTTGAAAAATAAAAATTTTAAAAAGGAAAAGAGTATATGGTGTCTTGACTCGGTAGGAGCTGTCATGGTCAACTCGCGCGCAAGCTTGCTTTCCTCTATCCCCACACGGCATGTTTGCCTTATTGTGTCGTTACTCAATTGTGTCAATTTTTTCAATGACAGATTAACGAAGCGGGAATGAGATGTTTTGAAATATTCTCTTGTTCAAAATTTTACAAATACTTTGTTTCACATATCTTATCTTTGAAATCAATTTTTTAAACTCTTTAGTTTTTCAAAAAAAGTGCTTTTTTGGTATTTTAATTACCATTATACCCCTTAAAATGATTAAAATAAAAAAAAAGATAAATTACACTTTTTAATAACTATATTTTTACCCTTTTTTTACTTTGAATACTTATGTTTTAACCTTTAAAACTTAAAATACCCATATTAAAAACAAATAAATCAATAAAACCCAAAGTAAGAAAAAAGGTAAAGATACAAGTACTCGAAGTGTAGTTTATTCTAAAAAATTGATTTTTTTTTATCTAATGATAAAATAGAAAAATAATGTTTAAAAGCACAACTTCTAAAATATTAGAAGTCTAAGTGTTCAATTTTAAAAATAAAGTATCTAAATGCTAAATGGAATAAATATAAAGGGATGTATTGTTGAAAAGTATTTTGTTCAAATAAAGTTATTACATTACAATTAGGGAAATGTAAATCCACTTTTTAGGAAGTAGAGAATATTTTCCTAAATTCGTTATCATCTTTTATGTAGATCGCATTCTCAATTATTACTGATGGATGGTCCTTACGTTAGCTACTAGGTAGCTTTTATCAGTGTTAGATGGTATTGTTGAAAGTTCATCCAAAAGGCCAATGTTATCATTTTCTTTTTCTTTTTCTTTTTTAATGAATATACCAATTAAATTGTTAGTATTGTGGTTTTCCTTTTTTTCTTTTTCCCACTTTTATTTTTCAACGAATTTCCTCCTCATATGAGCTTGGATCTTTTTAGGATCCATCATAGAGTATGGCATGTTCAGCAAGAAAAAATCCCACTATTGTACTGTTGATTATTATCCAGCACATGCATTCTGTTTTGACATTTCCTTATCTAAAGGTTTATTGTATTACGCTTATGTTTTTCTTTTCCTTATCATAGAAACTAGTTACATTAACAAAGGAGTACAAGGACTAAGCCAGGCAATAAGTTCATGGGAACGAAATTTGAAAAAAAGAAAGAAAAGAGGTTATGCTGTAGACTGGCATTTGTCTTTTCAGGTTACTAAGTCCTGGGGTAGGCGTAGGCATCGGAAGAAAGATAGATTCGTTCCCTACCTACGCATAGAGCGAGTTGGGCTGGAGACCCAGGTGCCACCATCGACAATAGGGGACTGGACTTCCTCTTAGGGATGCATCGGCCAATAGTGTTAAATCCGGTTCTTTCAATGCTTAATGATCCGCCCGAAGGAGCCCTTTCTTTTAAGGAAGTTGTTTAGCCTTCTATAGCAGTTAAGGCAGGCAAAACAAATCAGTACGGTGCTACTAGCCTTGCCAGGGGATGGTAATTTACGTTGATAGATTATGTCTGTTTTATTTGATTTCAAGTTTATATTAACGCTATAAATATGTAAAATTGAAATAAGATTATAAATAATTAATTTATATTAAAATTATCGTGTTATAAGTATATATATATATTTTTTATTATATGCTGTGTCTTGATTATAATCATATATTTAATTGTTTAATGTTCATATTATCATATTATATAAGCAATTGTTAGTGATTTTGAGAAGCAACTATTCCTGTAACATACCGATTGGACAGAGTAGCATGTGACGAGTTGACTGAACATTTACCTCAAAAAGCTTTAATAATGGAGAGTGAATAAAGTCTGGCAGCAATACGAGTGAATTGTCGGCTTCTTGGGGTTTTAAGGCCCTGTATACATTGTGCTTATCGCTGCCAAATATTACGTTCTTCCTTTAAGAGGGGGATCTAAATCCTTCAAAAAGGCAAAAGCAACTTGTTATGGAGCTTCCTGCATGGCCTGGTTTTTGAGGCTTTAGCATGCATCCGTTGTCGTTATGCCTTCTAGTCTCAAACTTTTCAACCCTATAACCTTTAAGGCTATAAGATATATTTTTGTTAGAGGCTTAGGTGAGAGACCACCCTATGAGAATAAAAGTGGGAAGAATAAATGCACCATCCTATGAGAAAAAGACGGGGTAGAATAAATAAAGGCCATTATATTGAAAGAAATTGTTAATAACATTATAAACTTATCGATAATATTTATGAACTTATTGGTAGATTTTTTAGTATATAGTAATATATCTTATATAAATCTTTTAATATTATGCATTTCTATTTTTCTATGTACTAACTCTAAATCCTATATGTTAATTAATCTAGAGAAGATGCATAACAAAATAGGTGCAATGGATTATTTCTAATTCATCCAAGGGCATCGATTTATAAAGCACAACTACGCAACAAAGAATGATGTTAACTTTAAATGAGAGCATTTAGTTGCTCTTAATGCTATTGAGTGGTTGGTATCCGTTTTATAGATTTGATTAGTCTATATTAAGGATTCAAAACATGAATTAAGACAAGGTCGCCTTAGGTTAGTCCACAATAATATATTGTTAACTGATTTGTACATCAATAACCTATATGTAATTGAACGATTCGAAAGATGTAATTTTTCATAAGCTTGTTTTTCCTTTTAAGCACAACTCATTGCCCAATCCTTCAGTTCCTTCTAGTTCTCTATCTTAAGATCCATCATGAAGCATTATTTTTAATGATTCAAAACTCATTTGTTCTCATGATCAGCATGGTTGATTTTAACCATGTTAATCTTGACTTGATGGGATCATGGATACATGGATTGAAATTTACGTTAGCGTTGTCATTCTATATGGCATGAAAATTTTATATTTAGTTATTTTATTTAGATTATTAAATTTAGTTATATTATTATTTTTTGTTTTATGAAAATATTTTAATTTCCTGTATAACTATTTATTGGCCGTTAGATTGTCTTTAGATTATAGGGTCTATATTTATTCTTTCCTTTATATAAATTGTCTCTTTTATTAGGGTTTTAAACATAATTAAGAGAGCATTATTGAATTGAATTATTTTCTTTAAGATTGGAGTGACTCCATCTTCTTCATTAGTAGTGTGAGGCCATCAATAATCTTATATATATATATATATATTCCTTTTCTTCCTTCGTTGTTTTTTTTTTCTTTCATAATTATCATCATGACTGGATTGAAAGGTTTTCAATACACTGGAAATTGAGGAGTGTTAAAATAATTTTGGAAGAAAAGTGAGTTAAGAAGATGTCAAGCATGAGATAAGATTTGATTGAAGATGAAAAGAAAATTAAATTAGAAAAAAAAAAGAAAGGTTCTTTTTCTTTCTTTTATTTCTTTAGTTCTTGTTCTTGATATTTAATGGTGAATATCTTAGTGTATTTATTATAATTATTGTTTAATTTAGTTTTCTAATTTAATTTTCCGCATTATCATATATTGTTTTTCTTCCTTTAATTACTTTCGCTTCTGTATCATGTATCAATTCCTTTAATTACTTTTCTTTTTCATAGATTCACATTCTTTCCTAAAAGAAAGAAAAACTTTTTTTTTTCATACAAAAAAAAAGTCTAATACTTAAAAGACCCGTAGTGGTATAACTTTTAGAGAGGACTTACCTGTTATTGAACTATTGAATCAATTAATGTTTAAGATGGATGAACTTACAACTACCGTAGGTATAATGTACCACCAATTAGAAACCCTTTCAGGTCTTATAGATGTCTTAGAAGTTGCTAGGTTACCTATTAGTCAGGATGAGGATGAAGAAATTGTAAATTGAACCCTAAATAAGAATTTTGACTTAGAGAATAACCTCCCCCCTAGATGACACCATTAGATGAATCCTAGAGTTCAAAACATTTATAGAGTCGAGCCAATCATGGGACTCTTGACAGTCATGTCAATGACTTCACTAGGCTTATTAAGGTAGATCCGCCTACATTTAATGGGACTCTTGACCTAACTGTCTTAATAGATTGGATAACTGCCATGCAACAATACTTTGACTTTTATAGGATGCTTGAGAATCATAGATTACATTTTGCTAAGATGCTATTAATTGGTCAAGCTAAACTATATTGGACCAATGTAGAATGATAGCATTTGCAATTAGGACAACTACTTATAGAGCATTAGGTAGAGATGAAAATCAAACTAAAGGAAAAATACATCCCTTTATCTTATCAGGATAAGCTCTACTGGCAATATATTCACCTTAGGCAATGAACCATGATAGTTGAAGAATATATGGCTAGGTCTGATGAGCCAGAATCACATGAGTGGACACTTTCCAGGTTTAGGAGTGGGTTATGCTCTAACATTAAGAGGGAGCTTCGACCTCGTTATGATGAGACCTTGGAGCAGACCTTCCAACAAGCCTTAGAGATTAAAAATTGGTTGAAACCACAGAGGAGGTTTAGTTATCAAGTTGAAGAGCGAGTCTTTAGGAGCAACAATCTTGGTGAGAGATCTAACAGGTTCATTGGGAATGCCCCTATTGCACCTAGGTCTAGCAATCCTACTATGACTTAGGATAAAAACATCAAAGGTAAAAACATAGCCATAGAGAGTTCAAAGTTTTACTCAAGTCATAAGTGTTATAAGTCTCATAGTTCTGGTCACTTTGCCTATCAATGCTCAGTTAGGAGCCTTTATCTAGGAAAGGGAGAACCATTAGAGAATGAGTATTGTGAGGAGTTAAATCATATTTTAGAAGAGGGTGCTAGTGATGAAGATGACATGGGATTGACTTTTGAGAAGGGCAATTTAAATGTTATTAGGTGTCACATTACCTAACTTAGAAAGGAGGATGATTGGAGACGAACTAGCATATTCCATACCTACACAAAATGTAATGGTCACAATTGTAAAGTAATCATTGATGAGGCTAGCAGCATGAATGTAGTTTCACGAGTTGCTATGTCTAAGTTTGGTCTTAAATAGAATCACACCTTAATCTTTATAAGGTAGCTTGGGTAGATACCACCTTACCTATCACTCAGAGATGTGTAGTTCCCTTACAGTTTGTTACATATACAAATAAGATTTGGTGTGGCGTTGTGCTTATGGATATTATTTTTGTCCTTTTAGGGAGACCTTGGTTGTATGACCTAGATATAGTTCATTATGGTAGGGTTAACACATATGTATTCATGCATGATAGTAAGAAAATTAAGCTTGGTCTTTGTTTGCTAAAAGAACTTAAAGTCAGTACTAATAAAGAGTCAGTCAATACCATAGATTCTATAAAACCCTTCCATGTTTTGAGTGTAAGAGAATTTGAGCTTGAGTCTAAAGAAAACACTTTATATGCTTTAGTGGTTAAGGAAGTCAAGAAGTGTAATCTTGAGCCAAAGTCAAACATACTTGTAGAGGTGAAATCTTTACTTGAGGAGTTTAAAGATCTTACATTGGATGAGCTTCCAAATAGGTTACCACCCATACTCAATATACATAACATGCTATAGATTTAGTTCCTAGATCAGCCTTGCTTAACCTACCCCATTATAGGATGAATCCTAAAGAGTATGTAGAGTTAGGGGCAAGTAGATGGTTTGTTGCAAAACATTTTTATTAGGGAGAGTCTTAGTCTATGTGTTGTGCCTACACTCCTTACTTCTAAGAAAGATGGAAGTTAGCGGATGTGTATAGATTTACAAGCCATCAACAAGATCACTATTAAATATAGGTTCCCAATCCTTAGGTCAGATGACATGCTAAATTTACTTTCATGATCTAAGTGGTTTTCTAAGATTGACCTTAGAAGTGGATACCACCATATTAGGATTAAACTAGGGGATGAGTGGAAAAAACCTTTGAGATGAAAGAGAGTCTGTATGATTAGTTAGTTATGCCATTTGGGTTAACTAATGAGCCATCAACTTTCATGAGAGTGATGACATAAGTGTTAAGACCGTTCATAAGAAAGTTTCTTGTAGTGTATTTTGATGATATCCTAGTTTATAGTCAAACCCAAAAAGATCACTTGTTGCACTTAAGAAAATTATTTGAGACACTTGGGCATGAAGAACTTTATGTGAACTTGAAAAAGTGTGCCTTTTTGACAACTCAGGTAATTTTCCTCGGTTTTGTTATGTCAACAGAAGGATTGAGAGCAGACTTAGGAAAATTAAGGCAATAGTTGATTGGCCCGAACCAAAGAGCCTTCATGATGTTAGGAGTTTCCTTAGTCTTGCCCGTTTTTAGAGAAGATTCATTAGAAGCTTTAGTACTATAATCGCCCTGATCACAAACTGCATTAAGAAAGGGGAATTTAGTTGGACCAAAAGTGCATCTAAAGCATTCATAGAAATCAAGAAGATGATGACTGAAGCACCTATGCTTAGGTTACCTGACTTCTCTAAAGTGTTTGAGGTTTCTTGTGATGCATCTGACATAGGGATAGGTGGAGTACTTAGCCAAGACGGACACCCTATAGCTTTCTTTAGTGAGAAACTAAATGAAGCAAAACAAAGGTACTTAACCTATGATAAAAGAATTTTACACAATGGTGCAAGCTTTAAAACATTGGAGACATTATTTGCTGCCTAATGAATTTGTGCTCTATAGTGATCACCAGGCTCTTAAGTATCTCAATTCACAAAAGAAACTAGGAGCTGGACATACCAAGTGGATCCCATTTTTGCAAAAGTACTCATTTGTCTTGAAACATAAAGTGAGAGTTGAGAATAAACCTATTGATGCTCTAAGTCGCATGCACCTACTATAAGTACTTTAACTATTGAGGTTGTTGGTTTTGAAAAGATAAGAGAGCAATATGTGACTTGTCCTCATTTAAGGAATATCCATACATCGTTGTCTATTAGGACTTTATGTTGATTATGTCTTTAAGGATGGTTACTTGTTTAGAGGTGATAGATTATGCATTCCAAAAGCTTCTTTGAGGGATTTTTTAATTTGGGGATTACATGCTGGAGGTGCAACTGCTCACCTTAGGAGAGATAAAACTATAGACATGGTTGAGGATAGATTTTATTAGCTTAGCATTACAAGGGATGCGATTAAGGTTGTGAGGTATAGTCATACTTGTCAGCTTTCTAAGCATAGGAAACAATATACAGGTCTTTATACACCTTTGCTTGTTCCACATTCACCTTAGCAGGACATTAGCATAGACTCTGTCTTTGGTTTACCTATGACTCTTAGGAAACATGATTCAGTTTTTGTGGTAGTAGATTGTTTTTCTAAGATGACACATTTTATATCATGCAGCGAAATTGCATATGCCTCTCAGATAGCCAAATTGTTCTTTAATGAGGTTGTTAAGTTGCACGGGTTACCTAAAATGATAGTGTTAGATAGGGATGTCGAATTTGTTAGTTACTTTTAGAAGACATTATGGAAAATGCTAGGTGCTAAGTTGCTATTTTCTTCTATCTTTCACCCCCAGACCAACAATCAAACTAAAGCAGTTAATAGGAGTTTAGGTGATTTGCTGAGGTGTCTGGTTAGTGATCATGTGTCTACTTAGGATTTAAGGTTTTGAAGAAGATCGGTGCAAATGCTTATATCTTAAAGCTACCATTAGATATAGGTATTAGTAATATTTTCATTGTTGAGGATCTCTTACCTTACCATGAGCTAGTCAAGATTACAGATTTGTCAACATTTCCTACTCTTCTGATTCCACGAGTTCCACATGTTCCACCATTGAAAGGAAAGAAAGAAGATATTAGTGATGATCAAATTATTAGCGATGATAGATACTTTCTTGTCAAATGGGTAGATCATCTACTTTTAGATGCTACGTAGATTATGAGTTAGAGCTTTAGAGAATTAATTGAGATCTTTATGAGTAATACTCAGTTTTAATTTACCAAAAGTGAATCTTCTCAAGTTGGGGAGAGATGATGGGGATCACAGATACATGTGTAGAAGCTTATGTCAGTGTTATCGACCCATATGGTATGAAGATTTTTATATTTAATTATTTTATTTAGATTATTAGATTTAGTTATATTATTATCTTTTATTTTATGAAAATATTTTAATTTCCTTTATAGCTACTTATTAGCGATTAAATTTTCTTTAGATTGTAGGGTCTATATTTGTCCCATTTTTATATAAATAGTCTCTTTTATTAGGGTTTTGAACATAATTAAGAGAGCATTATTAAATTGAATTATTTTCTTTAAGATTAGAATGATTCCGTCTTCTTCATTGGTAGTGTGAGGCCATCATAAAATTCATTAGTGGTATGAGGCCATAAATCATCTTCTTTATATATATATATATATTCTTTTCCTCTATCTGTTGTTTTTTCTCTTTCTTCCATAATTATTATCGCGATTGAATTAAAAAGTTTTCAATGCATTAGGATTTGAGGAGTGTTTAAATAACTTTGGAAGAAAAGTGAGTTACAAAGATATAAGTATAAGATAGGATTTGATCGAAGAAGAAAAGGAAATTAAATTAAAAAAAAAGGTTTTTTTTTTCTTTTATTTTTTTAGTTTTTGTTCTTGATATTTAATGATGAATATCTTATTATAATTATTATTTAATTTAGTTTTCTAATTTAATTTTATACATCACCGTATATTGTTTTCTAATGGTGCATGGTCGGACAAAGCCCATAGATAATGGTGCCCATTCCATTCGCGATCATATAGCCTCTGCACGTTTCATCACAACTTCCGTTGGCAGACCTCCTTACAAAAGCGGCTTCCAAGTCGGGCCTTCCTTGAAAGAGGATGTGAAGATTAATATATTTATCTGATCCTTTATTGTGATTCCACACGTCTTTTGCTCATTAGTTTTAGTTGGTAGTCGGCGTGTTAATATGTCAGCGTTACTCATAAGTAGCTAGAGCAGAGTAGAAGAAAATGTACTATATATTAAAACTCTTTACCGTCACATTGAATAGAGTTCCTTTTGCTCTGCAAAATATCTTCTTCTTCGCATCCATACAGTGGAATTCATTGCAGATTATTACAAATTTTCGCATAATCTTGTAACTGACTTAAGATGGCCTGGAGAAGGTCACGTATATTCCACTATTGTATACAGCATTACTATGAATGAAAAATCATAAAAATATTTATATTTCCCCAAAACTGGCTGAGTTCTTCTTCTGGATTCTTGAATTAGAATTTCAGTACTGCCATAATATGACAAGAACAAAAATTTCAAGATAACATCTAATTAGAATAAAATGACAAATGCTCTGTTTTGCATGACTACAATTGGACTTATAGCCTACTCCACGAATTTTAGCAATTGAATATGATCATTGCAATTTATGCATCACAATGATGAAAATAGACCATGTTCTTCAGAACAATAGCCCTATCACAAACTAACTAGTTTCAAAATCACTTAAACAAGCTATGACATTTCTTGATGATTCATCTAACGAAACATTTGATCCGCCATTGCGCTTCATATTTAAAGCATTGCTAGACGATTGATGTCGATAGGGTACGCATCAGAGGACTTCTGAGCATTGTAGGATCTTCTCCCAACTATCACATTCGCCGCCTCAGTCGGGTGAAAAGCATCCCAAAACAAGTGTGCATTCCTATCTGGGCATGGATTTTGAAGAGGAAGGCATGTAATTTGACCGTTGTTCCTGCCTACACCGCAGCACCCTCTAGCTGTGACCCTAAAACCTAAAAGGCATTCATACACGTGCGTGTTAGTACAAATGAATTTTCTTAATAGTTCTCTAAAATTGCAATGCACCATTAGCTGATAAGGAAACGAATTGGGAAAGGGAAAACGTACCGTAGGATGCAGGGCTTGAAATCAAATCCTGGAAAATGCCATAGGCATCGATATAGATGAATCTTGCATCCGTGAGATTTCTGTTGAAGGTATCGACCAGGGACTTGAGCTTGGTGTTGAATATTTGGCAAGCAGTGTTGATTCTGGCCACGCAGGTCCTGCCATCTGGGCTGTTTTGGGCTAGTTCACTTGGGCTGCATCCTATTTGACCCACCCCAATCAGCACAAATTTTCTCGCTCCATAGTCGTACAAACTCTACATAAAAAGGCTTCATTAAACAAGTAACCCCCTAAAGCAGTTCTGGAAATCACTGAAAAGAAAATGAAAGCGGAGAGGAGAGGATCCATTTCCCGAGAAACTGGGATTACCGTCAATTGCTGAGAATATTGCTGGATAAGCAAACTAGCCCATTGGTCTGGAGTATACTGGCGACTAGAGGAATAGAACTGAGGCATGAAATAGTTATTGAGATAGTCATTGCTGCCAATTCCCACCGAGTATATGCACTTGCTCAGGTAATTCGCCGCAGTGTTCTCATCTCCTAGTATGTTCTCTACTTGAGAGACCGTGTCCCTGTAGTTGGCAACCTGCCTCGCAAAGCTCAAGCGATCCCCCTAAACATTTATGCAAACATATACCAAATTATTGACTACAATTCCATATAATATTGACTTTGCATATTTTCAAATTATCAAAACCTTTATCTAAATATCAAACAATTTCTTGGATTATTAAGGGAGCTCCTCTGATAATTACCAGTTGCCGCCCGGTCTCCTCTCTAATTCCGGCCGCCGCGGAGGCATAGTTCACTCCTTCAAGGATAGCTTGTCCTCTTGCCGTTACGTAGGGAAGAATATAGTCATTGAAGCCCAGAAGCTCAGCTGTGGCAAACCAAGTTTGATTTTGGTCAATCACTATTCACATGTGCCGACATAACATGCAAGAATTCATGCTTAAAGCAACTTTCAAAATAAATACATTGCCCATCTTTTTTTTTTTTTGGAAAAAAAATATATCAATTGCTGAATAAAAGAATTTAGCAGAAAATGTAAGTAAATAACATTATTTGGCGCTTCAATTTGCGAATGATACTAGTCTCTCAATCTTATATAAATCATATAAAGTGAAAATCAAAAGGTCAGAGCCATTTATTTTTTCAATTTTTTAAGACAACACTTCAATGGAAGTAGATGGAAATTTTTATCTACAGTTTTCTATTATATTCTTTTTTTTTTTGGATAAATTCTACCATATTCTTTGGCTTTTCAAAAAATTTACAATTTCAGAGAGTAGAATAAGTTTTATAGTTTGATCTTTAGTATAGCTACTTCTTGAAAGTTTATATATCTTGAAAATACTCCCCCCTTACATGTACATAAGATAAGAGTTTGAATGAATCAAGGCTATTATGGAAAAAAAAAATTACCTCCAAAAATAATAACTCTGCCATACAAGTAAAGTAAATGGTGCAACAAGTGAATAGTGAGAGAGAGAGAGAGAGAGAGAGGTCTTACTAATGACATCAACAGTGGTTTTACCATTGGAGAACCTCCCAGTAGGACCAGCAGGGAAGTCAATCCCATAAGGCCTATAGTTAGCTTTAGCTAAAGAATTAAGTTGATTATTATTCCCATTATCCACTAAAGAATCTCCAAATATAAAATAACATGGAACTTGGGGTGCGCCTAAAACCACCCCATTGTCAACACACAACCCTAACAAAATCACCAAAACATACGCAGCCCAAAATTGTCTTCTCTCACCACCCATTATGCCCTAAAATTTGAAAACACTAGAACACACAAAAAAAAAAAAAAAGGAGTCAGGTACTGTGAAAGGGTGATTGCTGAGTTATATGAGGACTTGTCTGAAAATTGATGAATTAGTGAGGGCCGGGGGTGTACATATATAGTAAGAAGGGTGGTGCAAAAATTAAAGGGACAAAGAATGGGTCACATTGGGGAGATTTAGTGACTTTATTTTATAGTTGGGGAGTTGGGTACAAACATTAATTTCACGCGGGTGTGTTTAAGTATGTGTTGTGCTTGAGGTGTTCTTCATATTTGAATTCGATGAATGCACAATAGTCAACGTCGGTTCGATATATTTGGCAATGATTGTGATGATGACTGATGGTAACGTTATTATTGTATGGAAAAATCTTAACCGGGATTTGTTACTAATAAAACACAAATCTCCAACACTTAGCTTTTTTCTGAAATGTGTATTGATATTTAAAAGATTATTTTTTTTTCTTGTCCAACAAGATTTTATTATATATATATATATATATGCGTGTGGCAAGAGGATATTGAATTGAAAAACTTGATGAATTCTATTAGAGAATCGATATTTATAAAAGATCGATGTTCAAACTACTTAATTACAAAGGTTTTGATATTTCTTAACTTATTAATTAGTGTTGTGGAGGCAAGGTTAATAGGATCCATATTATGTAAGTTACATGGGTTGTAGCTCGTTTATGGGTGGCTTGAGCTATTGGATTTAAAATTTACTTCTGTTTGTAATCTTAAAAAGTCAACATGAGCTTTTAATAACTTCTAATTAATTCAATCCTAAAACCAAAGGAAGGGAACATAAGGAATCCTAAATATTTTTTAAAGCTTAAATAGCGTTTAATTGTTATTTTTTTATTATATTAAACTAAATAAGATCTTTAATTTTTTTTTTAGTTGGCATAGTAAACTGAATCAATAGTTAAAATAAGCTTCGATGCACTGGACAAAATAATAATAATAATAATAATGTATCATACAATAGGTATGATACTTGAAAATTACGCTTTAAATGCAAAATGGGTCGTAGCTCCAAGTAGAGATTAAGATGCTAGGGGAACTTTGTAAATATGAAAAACTTGTTTTTACAAGATAGATAATAAGCGGCTGAAACTCTTTTCGATGTAATCGGTCTTATGTTACATTTTACGCTGTCTGTCCCATCCAATTTCGGATCATTTCTACTTTGCCCACCAAATCTCTCTTTTAATTTTTAAATCTCTTTCCTGCCTAAACTTCCTTTATTAATTATAGCCCAAAAGTCGGGTTGCAAAAGGTGATAAGATAAACAATAAAATTGGACACGTTTGGAAATATCACGGAATTCATGTAGAAATCCATATCAAGAAAATATGATGTGTATCCAAAAGTTGTTCCACTAGCTGAAGTCCAAAAGGATAGGTTGCCCTAACCGACTATACTTATCCATTAGTTAATTGTGGATGATGTTGGATCAGTGGTGATGAATATTAATAAAATTTTATTAAAAATTACCACTTATCTAAATATTTGCAAGGTTTGGATTAGAATTATGATCTAACATAATAATTTCAATTTAAACCTGTGATCCAGACTCATAAGTTATAACTCATATAGAAATTATTGATTCCATGTATTTATGGTGAGTCAATTTGCCATTGGAATGATTTTTCCTAAAGATCTCATTTCAATTGGAATTTGGTTATTCACCATATACGAGGATCCCCGCTAAGCATCCATGGCTAAATGGTTAAAGCGCCCAACTCATAATTGGCGAATTCGTAGGTTCAATTCCTACTAGATGCACGCCAATGGGACCCTCCAACAAGTCTCTTGGAATTGGCTTTGTATCAATGGAACCTCATCATCCATACATAACGAATTGAAACTATCGAAATTGGTGGTTTTGATCTATAAATAATAATGAGAGACATTACTCATCATTATTTAAAATAAAGTTTGCTTGTAATAGAGGTAAGTTTTTATATCTCCTATAATATTTATACTATTTAAATTCTAAGGTGACTCCATCTCCTATGTAAGGCTTTTGTCAACCACAATTACAAAACTTATATATCTAAATTTTAATATTTTTTAATACAAAATAATTGTATTATAAGAAATAGTAATTAGTAATTAATGCAATAATTTAATTTATTGATTTGTAAATTTTAGGATGACAAATTATACTAAAAAAAAAGTTAAAGAGAACTAAAAAAGAAAATTAAAAAATTTTAAAACAAAAGAAGAAAATAAAAAATTAGAAAATTTAATTAAAAAAAGGCTATGAGTCCGGATTCAACTTGTGACAACTGGTTCTAATGAACTGACCCCTATACTAATAATATGGTTTTGGAACTATGATGTTACCTATACTTATCCTTACCATGTATTAAGGCATTATTAGTATTTATTACCTATCGGTCATCAACATATGTGATATATTAGTGTAAAAAAAAATAAATTCAATAATTCTAATATATTACGTTTACGTGTTTAGATGAGCAGTATGTAAGTGCTAATTATATTTCAATCCGTAACAGTAATTAGAAAGCTACTTATTATAAAGTAATTTATTGATACTTACACATTATTAATTCATTTACTTAGCATAGTATCAATAATTTCTTTTTTTTCCCATATGAGGAGGTAATTGTTTAAAAACTATTTGATATATTTACATGTCCTCAACCAGAATTGATATATTTGAAACTTGCGTCTAATTTAACATAGCTCACAAAAATTTGGATATTTGGGCACCAAAATAATGGCTTCGCTTCTTGATAATCAGATTAAATATTTTGGCTTTCGTGATTGTGGCATGAAATTTCTGTTTGGAGTGGAAGTCAATCATTGGGAAAAATCTGAACCCAAAAAACAATATATATATATACCCATAAGTTAAAAAATACTTCTACATTGAGTTAAGTAGTTTTGGATGGAATTCTTAACGTACACGATCTATTGTATCCATATAAAATCTTTAATTTTTATATGCAAGTTCCAACATCCTATATGTTAAAAGATTAATGGAAAGCAAACCTAAAAATAGATGCAATCACCGTTCCTATCTTATTTTTAAATTATTGAATTTTCTTTATCATGCCGACTAGATCACATCCCTTCAACATGGTCGTTAGCAATCCTTTACCTCCTTTGGGTGGGTGACATGAATTTGCTGGGTTTTTAATTTTTTTTTTTCAAATTTAATTTCTTTTTTTTCTCTCTTTTCATTTTTAAAAATCTATATATTTTTTATTATAGTAAATATATTTAATAATATATTAATTATTATTAGCCAATAAGATACCGACACATATCTCTTATTAAAATTAACTGATTATTATAGAACACTGATCATGCTTTTTGTAAGAAATAAAAAGTAAAATTTTCTTTAAAGTTAAATAATGAATTTTTATTTCAGCCTGACAGTTACAATTATAATTACACACATTATATACATCACGTGATTTTTTTCATATAATAATATAACAAAATTGCAGTTAAAAACCATGTATATTACCTCCATAATGTCAATAACTAAAACTTATGCGTTCTACGTTAGAGTAATCCCGTCATATTTTTTACCCTTTTTATGTAGTCGTACTTGGAAATTATTCATTCCATTCAAATAGTCAATGCAGTGTATGAAGTTATTAAATTAGGTCTCCCGTATTTAGTATTACACACCACGAATATATGCACCGATGAAGTTTAAATACATAAAAATAATAATGGATAATTTTATTTATATTTATATATACTATCATATATACATACATACATATATATATATATATATATAAGTGATATAATAAAGGTTCAACCATTAAACAACGGAAAACTGCTAATGATATACTGTAAAAGTTGTTTGGCCTTAACTTGATTTCATTAGAGTAATAACATTAGACGTGCTATTTGTCGGAGAATCTGTAGTTACGTAAAAGTCTCCATAGCTAGGGCTAAAGGTTTTCAATTAATAGTCGGTCTTTGCAATAGTTGGCAATAAATAATGCGAGTCCTTTTGTGTAGTGGGAGACACTAAATATACAGTAGACAAGGGCCACAGGCCCCTGCTGTAGAGCATGAATTGACTAACTCCGCTGTCTGCCCTTCACCACATGCATGAGTAAATGGGCAATAAATGCTATAAACATAATGTCAAAAGAGGCACTTTTGTCTTAGGTGAATAGCTGTTGGGGTCTTAAAATCATTTTGTTGACTTTGTGTAACAAAGCTATCTTTTTTTTTTCTCATGAATCCGTTAGACAGGAAATATGATTATTAAATTATAACGCTTCGAAACTCATGAACGCTACGGTCTGTCACGTGTCTTCATTTCTTAAAAATATATAAATGTTTAATCACTACAATTCTTTAAATACTTTTGATGATAGTCTTAAATCATTTACTGCATAACAAAAATTAATAAAATTTCTCATCCTCAACAATAAGTCATCAATAATCTTTTCAATTTAAATATCGGAAGTGATTAGCATTCACTTACAATAAAAATTCTCAAAATAATTAAATAAAAATATAACCTACATTTCCTTAGTCTATCTACTAGTCATCGTAATATATATATTTTATATTCTCTTCATTGTTTTGATCTTGAGCTGATTCTCTCATGTTTCCAACATATCCTTTGATCTCTCCACTAGCATCTATAATTAAAAGAATTTCCCACAAGAGGTGAGCTAACGCTTAGTACAATGCATACCTACATACACGCGCATGCTATGCTAGAAACAATAACATATGCAAAATGCACCATAATAGTCATTTAAAATTTTATTTATCTTTTACAATATATATATATATATATATAACAAAAGTAAACCTTTGTCCATGAGTCTTTTTCCATACATAATAATAACATATCTATGACAAAGGTAATCATTTTTATCTATGAGTCTCTT
Organism: Laguncularia racemosa; assembly: GCA_037954665.1. Classification (NCBI taxonomy): domain Eukaryota; kingdom Viridiplantae; phylum Streptophyta; class Magnoliopsida; order Myrtales; family Combretaceae; genus Laguncularia; species Laguncularia racemosa. The sequence continues at coordinate 2,565,300 of JBBMOL010000078.1, read as the reverse complement.
ACCATATATAATAATATATATATATATATGATAATAGGTACTCCTCACTATCCATAAGCCCATGAGTCATCACATATCAACTTTCCACATCCATATATAATATATATATGACAATGAGTACTCATTGTCCATGAGTCTTTTTCCATACATAATAATAACATATCTATGACAAAGGTAATCCTCTTTGTTTATGAGTCTCTTACCATATAAAATAATATATATATATGACAATGGGTACTCCTCACTATCCATAAGTCCATGAGTCATCACATATCAACTTTCCACATCCACATATATATATATATATATGACAATGAGTACTCCTCATTATCCATGAGTCCATTAGTCTATACATTACAACTTCCACAATATACGTCATAGCTTTCCACATCACAACATTTTACAACACAACCTTCCACATAAGACTCAAATCCTTTCGATATATGACTCAATTAGGGACAACGTCATATACTGATTATTTGGGTGCTACTCCAAGAACACCGACCTACACTTAGTTTCTTGGACTCAACAATTCACAATCACATGCACATTCAATCTAGTTTATTTACAATATCATTAAGCTGACACACAAAATCTAATTTATCAATCACAAGCAACAAACATAATATACATGTACCTGACTTTGCAAAACTTGGTTTGTTTGGTACTTTTCTAGCTTCACAACTCTTCCAAACCTATACATGATTTAAATAGTTTGACTTTAAAATTGTATTCCTATAAATATCAAAATGATACTAAATGCATTTCAACTCAACATGGTCATGTTGGGAGCTATGTAGTTGAGTGCGGGGTAATACATGACCGTGCCAAAGGCCATATACAATTTTTTTCTTCAACATTGTCTTCAACATGGTCATGTTGTTCTCCACCCACCCCCCCCCCCCCCCCCTTTTTTCAACATGGCTTTCAACAAGGTCATGTATCTCTCTATTCACTATTTATCAATACGACCTCAACATAGTCGTGTTGAATTTTTTTTTTTTAACACGGTCATGTATCTCTTTGTTCACCTTTTATTTTCAATATGGTCTTCAACACGGTTGTGTTAGGAGGTCGTGTATTTCTCGGTTCACTTTTAGTTTTCAACACAGTCGTGTATTTCACTATACATGATAAGTGTCAGAAGACCCTTAATTCTAGTGCTTATTATTTATAATTTTATGTGGATTTCATGTAATTTGTGAAGAAAAAGGTACTTATATGATTAAATTTTAATTTCAGGCATTAACAGAGACAAAAGAAAGGTTTAAGGATGATATGAGTAAAGGCGAGGTGAAATTTAGCAAAAAATGAAGAAAATTGATTTTCAGTTTAGCACAACCTTCAACACAACCCATACAGAAATTAGTGCTAAATGAAAAAATGACTAGTAGCTAATTTTTTTTTAGCCTTGCCCCCATCATAGCCATGCTGGAGGCCGTATTGAGCTGTGTAGTGAAAAATAACGTGTTTCGAAGTCAGCACGACCTCGAGCATGACCATGTTGACACCTATGCTGAACCCTATTTTCGCAAGAACTATAAATAGACGTGTTATTTTATTTTAAAAGGACTTTTTTCTTTCTAGCTTCGTTTTGGAAACCTTAGGGAAGCTTTATTACGAACTTCAAGAGGAGAATTGTCCGAGCATCATTGGAGATCACAAAACAATAAGGGATTATCTTTTTAGCATGAATCAACTCTATTTCTCTAGATTCTCTGTTTTTATTAAAAACTCTATCGAGGAGTAATTCTTTATATCTTTCATCTTGTGAAACCCTAACCTGTGTGTTGAACCATTGATTAATTAATGAATTATTTATATCTTTGCATCTATTCATGTGTTTCTATTGTTCTTGTAATTAATTTATGCTCGTAAATCGATTACATGTCTGGTTTTTATTAGATTGAAAGAGGTTTCGTCTAGTAAATTAGAGCATTATGAATAGAGAGATTACATGTTTTACCTAGAGGTAGGAAAACATTGATTTTCTGCAATTTATTGGAATTGTGAACTTAATGAGATCTTGTATAGCAGTAGTGAGGGAGGGGTCTCCATTATGTTATGCATGATTATGAATTGATTAACTCAAGTGAGTAATTGATTTTACTTGAGAATTCCTGCAGTGCAAAGTGTGAATTAATTCGTTAATCGATATCTTATTTTGAGAATTTAAGGGTTAAGGTGGAATAAGATGATGGGTATATTTTGTTATTGAATACACTTTTTAGATAATATCACTCAATTCTAGGGTTACTAGGAATTGTTAGTTATTAATTTAATTCATAATTCCCACATTATAAATTAGACTAGATAATAGAGAAAGTTAATATTAGTACTTGTTTTCTAGATCTCAGAGGACGACACCTATTAAATCTATACTATAATCTATAGGTACACTGCTTAACTTGATAGTAGATTTTATTGGTTATAAATTTAAAACTTAAATGATCGGTTAGATTCGAGTAACACTAGTACACCTCATAAATAAATCTTTCAACTCAATTTCTATTTAATTTAACCTAATTGATCCATCTAACATAAAATTCATAATGTAATATACTAATAGATACACTTACTTAACCCAGTTTGTGATCTTGATAAGTGAATCGATTATTGCATCCCTTCTGTATTATTGATTGATTTAGATTTGTAAACCTCAATACGTTAATTCCCTACGCTACTATATACATACTTAAATCATGATTCACAATCGTTAATTTATGTATTTACCTTAATCCAATAAGTTATTGGTGGGAAAGGTAGTCTCCTTCTCTATAAGTTCATGCGTCGTCTTTTTCTCTATGGATTCACATAAGAAGGCTCTAGGGTTCTGTGAAAGGCAAATTGAGGAAATAGTGTTAACTCTAGGTAAACGGAGCTTATATACCTAGGTTATGAAATAACTATCCTATCCTCATTTATAATTCTTATTTCCCACATCATCTTGGCAAATTATTATTATTATTAATTACACCCACAAATATATAAAACAATACTTAAATATTTACATAAATACTAAGAATTCTCAGATAATGACCATGAAAATGACTTCCCTATTTACAGCTTCATCATTTGCAGTAGTTGACACTTCAGATAATGTGCATGTGCTTGAGATTTACTAAGAAAACAATTGGCGATTCAATTACTCACAGGATGCTACATTGTCAATGCCCAAATACTAATTAAACATTTTGCATTACCTAGCGCTTAGCGGTCATCATTCCAAATTTCCATTTTGTATATATAATCTTATGTCTAGTAGAGGTCGCAATTTGTGTAGATAGAGTGGATATGGTTCATGCCTCATTTCGTTTCATTGTCAAAAATATATTAAAGTGGATACAAATTATAAGTAATTAGTTTATAGAGTAAAGAAATTTATTCATTTTTCAATTAACAATATAAAATTTAAAAGTATTAATTTACTAGTTATAAACTTTTTGTAATCATTTATAAATGAGTAAAATTTAAGTATCAAATGTAATATCAATCCTAATTTATATTACAATCACATTTATTTTTATCGTAAATATATTTTTCTTATCTTATGTCATGTTAGTTTTAGATATTATCCGGTAAGAGTTATTTAAATTATGTCGTATTTGTATTATTATCATTATATCATATCGTAAATTATCATCCCCACTACAATCATCGTATATAGAGTCTTATGGTAAGTTGAACTAACATAAGTTTATGGATTTGTGATTATATCATTATGACCATGCTGAAATTTGTACGATATTTTTGGATTGCTTCCAAAAGATATGAAATAAGCGAGTGTGGCAAACTAACATGCTCAGTGGGATTATCGTTCTAGGCTATATAGACACTCACTTAAGGATTGATATGCCTTGGAGTGTGAGTAACGTTGAACACCGACAGACTAAAGAGATGTTATTATCAATATTCCGCGTTACTAAATGTCATATGAGAGAGAGAGAGGGTTAGATATGCATGTCCAAGTTCAACACCCTCTTTAAACAAGATCATCAATGTAGGCACTTTTCTCACTTCTATCAATACAGGTATGAGCCTTTAAGATCCATTTCAATCTATTTAGATTCTCGTTCAAGCTTCATTTGTTCATGTCGACTTGTCCATTTCATTCTAACATAAAATTGTCCGGATTCAAGTTTGAAGTTTTTGACCTCCTTAGCTTAGATTTCTATGTACATCCCTACAACAAATAAGTACAAGAGAATGACATAGGTAAGGAAAAGGGTTAGTCAAAAGTACACTCCCAATAATATTAGGAGAAGATCTTAGGGTAAGGAATTTTTTTTACTCTCGACATTCTAAAATCTCAATTACTTTTCAATTGTGCTGACTTAAGTATCGGAGTGGTCACACCGAAATAGACTTTGGCACCCTATAGCCTTGTTTCTCCTTTGTAGGTGATTCAACTAACCTAAAAAATCCAGCACAATGTTTTCTATAATTATGAAGGTAAAAAAAAAATAATAAAAAAAAGCAATAAAAAAATAGCTATGATCCATTGTGTTCTATAAATAGCTATTATGGGAAAAAAAAACCAACTAAAATCAAATTAAATCATAAACCAAATCAAAGAAAATTAAAAATATATTTTTTCCCTAATTCGGTTATGAAAAATTTGCAAACCAAATCAAATTGAAAATTTATGGTTAATATATATAGCTAAGCTTCAAGCGAGTCCGTGCTACTCAAGCTCGACTGGACTCGAGCTTAATTAGTAAATGAGCTAAGTTTAAAATTAAAATAATGTTCATTTATTTAAACAATCCAAATTCGAATTTCTATTAGGCTCACAAGTTAGCTTAGGAGCAAGTTCAAAAATTGATTTGTTTATATTATTAACAAGCCAATTTGCAAACATGCTCGTTTATATTGTTAGTGAGTTAGCTTATGAATAGGCTCACGAATAAACTCATTTATATTATTATTAAGCTGACTTATGAACAGGCTTGCTAAAAAGCTCATGAGTAGGCTCACCAGTAGGTTCTTGTTTATGTTATTAATAAGTTAGGTTGCAAATAGGTATATGAGTAAGCTCACAAATTGATATATTATGCTAAAAACCATATTATATTAAAAATATAACATAAGATGGGTTGTTTACAATGTAGTCACTTAAAACCCATGTTTTGGACCTTCATGTTTTTTTTTTCTTTGGTTGCCCCCGTATTAAGGAGTAGTAAGCTTTTGAAATATATTATGCTTAGATAATACATGATTTCACATAAACGCAACCATTTATTGTTATCCATTGGAGGCAATACTAGAATGCTTTATAGATGGGAAGAATAGTTTCTTGACGTGTGGGTGAATATCTTTATGGTTCTTAAGGTTAAGAACTTTGAAACACTTATCAAAGTCCTTATTGATGTTGATCTCACGAGGCATACCTTAATTAAATTCCAATTGCCAAGCAACTCGATGTGGTGAATATACCACAAAATTATGCTCAAAGAAGAATGTAAATGAACCACAACAAACATGGAGTATAGGGAACCCTCTAAGTGTGCACCAAAGGATGAATTCTGCCTTAGCATTAGTGAGCTACTTGCGAGACTTTATCAAAGTAACCAAATCTTTGGAACTTGAAGGATGGACATCTAAACACCACTCATACCCAACTAACCTGCTTGTGTAGAGATGGAAACTAACTTTATGGATGCCATCGATAACATCAAGAATTTCACCTTAGGGCTTCTTGTCCACCTACACCCAAGCCTTGGGCTCAATAGAAATAGGTTTGCCAACGAGGGTTCTAGGGTACCTCTTGTAATGTTCATAGAAAAATAATTGCAAAAATGTTAAGTCAACATGGGATGCTACCATATATCAACCCTTTAACCATGTCGAAGCCTCATGATATAAATCCAATCATTCGTATAAGGAACCCGAGAAGAAAGGATCAAGAGTGAAACACTCTCCACATGCAATGCGAACTAGCAAATGAAAAAGATAAGGACTCACCTCTCTCTTTAGCCTACTAGAGAATACAAATATAGATAGCCAATAGGTCAGGAAGTCCTCTAACTCATGCATAAAATAGAAGATCATAGATTATAATAAATTCCCTAACTAAGACATAAGTAATGAAAGAAAAGACATCATAAAGTAATATGTAAGTACTTGCATCTATAGCTAGGCCCCTTAGCTTTAGTCAGCTCATATTCAAAGAAACATTTAATCCAATCATAGAATGAAGCATGCTTATGACTAACAACAGCTAACTACAAGTCTTTCTCTAATAATCCTACCAACTTTTTGTCCTCTTTGGAAATCTGACTAGTGGTAATATCAATCAACTCAAAATTTTGAAAACCTAAGAGCATACAAGTATTCTCTAAGGTGGGAGTGATCTCACCCCATGTAATCATGAATGTGTAGGTTTGAGTGCTCTGAAGGAAATAACAGCTTGCTATATCTCCATGTCCCGCAAGCAAGGGAAGTTTAAATAAGAAGAAATTCATATAGAGTAACAAACCTTTATTTTTTTTCTAAAATAGGTCTATATGTCATGTTGTTCACAATGTGATGCACTCATGATTGCCAACTAATCAATGTCAAGCTATAGTATTAACCATGTTAAGTTTATGCCTTACTACCTAAAAGGTAATAGACAAGCAAAGACCACGAACAAGAGTCTATTAAAGGTGTTTAGTGCATGGTTCACAACAACCACAAAGGATGGCTTGATAAATTGCCACTAACACTATGGGCTTATAAGACATCAAAGTGAAAACCAACCCAAGCAACACCCTTCTCTTTAGTATATGGGACTGAAGCTATAGTTGCAATAGAAGTTGTAATTCCCTCCGCACGACTAGCTATTAACGTTGAGCTTGAGCCAAATACTTTGTGAATACTAGACTTAGAGGCCTTGGAGGATAAGTGAGACACTGCTAAATACAATTTGATTTATTATCAAAATACACTACAACCGTTTGGTAAGAAATAAACCATTCCAACAAGGCGATGTTGTACTTTAAGCAACATAGCATGTACGCTAAGGTATTCTAATGCTAAAATTTACACCAAAGTGGGAAGGAACTTTTTGTTGTTGAAAAAGTGCATGATAGTGGTTATTGTAAGCTCCGTAATCCAAAAATAGATGCTATCACTACTCCCATTAACTTTTAATACGTTAAAAAGTTTCACTTATGAAAGTAAGATGTATTGAAAAAGTGAATGAATGAAATGACAAACCCAAGTCATATAAGCTTACTTTTACATATTTATCTACGTCTTCTTCTCTTCATCATTATGGCAAGATTAGGAGAGAGTACACCTTTAACACATATTGTATGCATTTTGCACATTATTGCTTTTCTGCTACTTAGTATAAGGTTTATCTCCTAAGCACGCAATGTTTACTCAATTCACAATACGCTAGCCAATTAGAGTATTATCTCCTAAACACGTAATATAACACATTCATTTTAACATAGTTCAAATTGATTGATATTTGAATAAGTTGAGTAGTGGGTAATACTAGCGTTGCCATTACTATCGAATTTAGACAATACGCATTATCGTTCTCATCTCTTTTTATTATGATTGACATAAGGATTGCTGCTTACGAATGAGAAACATAACTCAATTGCCTGAGATCTTACAAAGTTAAAAAGAGAATTGCAAAATTCTATGCCAATCAATATAAGATGAGAGATTTAAAGTAGTAAATACAAGGTAACATTCATTAATAGAAGTAATGCAAAACAATGTGTTAAAGAAAACTCATTGAAAGAAAAAAAAGAGATAACATGTAGACGAAGAGACTATTTAAAAGTGGAAGTTCCTTTCTCTTATTCCTAAAGTGTAATACGAAACTACCATTAATATCCACATGACTCATCAACAAAGGCTCTAGCTCTACAAAATATAATCCACCTATTGTGAAGTGATGTGCAAATATTTTTTTTGTCATTCTCCTCTACTTTATGCTAGAAAAAATCCATTCAAAATTGTCATATCCGGTCATGCCTTGCAAGGAGAGGGTACTTTGGGAACATGTCCATTAGAATTTACCAATAATTTACTATTCTTATTAGGAACACTCACATAGAGTCAATTATTTCTAGACTCTTTACCCATTCTCAAGCTGAAATTTAGAAGTGGTAGCAATGACTATGTACTGTTCCTACCACTTGGGGGAAGAGAGGAAGAATAAAGATTAACTTGATCACTTGATGCTACGCTACCTATAAAATACAAGGAAGTGCTATTAACAAAATAAAGTATCACCACACTTTAAGAATTAGATAATCACAAATAAGAAGTAGACAACATGGTGCATGTATGCACAAGTGAAGTGAAGTGCATATGATAGTGCACAAGTGAAATAAAGTGCACATGGATACACAAGTGAAGTAAAGTGCATATAGTAGATGTACAAAGAAGTAAGGTAACTAATTTTGAAATCCTTTCCATAAAATGAAGTGAGGGGCAAATGGTGAAGGTGATATGCATGTTTATAAGTTGTATACATTATAACTGGAGGGGTTTAGTGAAGTGAAGAAGTTTATGCATGCAAGGTCAATCGATCAAATGTCAAGCGCATGTGTGATGGGGAAGCTCATGTATGTAGTATCAGTTAGTTAAACATCGAATGCGCAAGTATATGCATGAGAAGAAGAATAAATTAGATTCATGACTACACATCACTTCCATCAAGCCAATACACAAGACTACACTACATAACTTTCATCAAGCCTATATACAAGGGTACGCTACGTTACTTCCATCAAGCTAATATACAAGGGAAGCAAAAATTTTAGCCTATATATTACTCAATATTCATGTAGTATTTAGCACTCAATGATTGATACTTAGTTTTGAAAGATGTTAAAAGTCTACATGTAATAAGTAGTACAATAGTTGGAGATTAAGTAGAGAAAAAGGAGGGTAGCCTTGTTTATAATATTATGGTATATGCCCTTATGGAAATTAAAATAGTATCTACTTGCAATTATTGGTTATCCTTATGAGGTTAAATGTTTGATCGAGTAAGCCTCACACTCTCTGACTTAAGGAGTAAAGGTCTTTGATAGTTGGTCACAACGTGCAAGATCCCTTATATCTTGCATGTTGTGACTAACTATCAAAGACCTTCACTCCTTAAGTTGATGATAAAGAGTCAAGCCTCTTAAAATTGGTGTGCCTCCACCACTCATTACAAGTGTAAGCTGAGTTCATTGATGCCTAGTTCTTATCACAATCACAAGTCCCTCAAATGCCCAATTCCTTTACCTACAAAATGAAGAAGAGGAAATGTGAGAGATAAAGAAAGGCAAGTGAATTTGAAATTACACACAAGAATCCTAATATCTTAGTCTAAGCAAACAAACAAGAATATAGATGAGAAAAAGAGTAATAAATATTATGAGATAGAGACTAAGCATGTGGGAGATTCCTTCTAAAAGGCATATATGGCTAAACTTTTGAAGAAGGCATTTTAACTAGGAGAGTCACGTACACCACTTGGCTATAGAGTATTAAGGAAGACATGAGAAACTTCAATGCTTATGATATTAGCATCATTGAAATGACAGAGATGTAGCAACCGACTAACTTCACGAAAGTAAGAAAGGGTTAACATTGAATTAAATAATTAGTATAGTTCTTGTTAAAATGGTCCAAGAGTTTTATACAAGTTTTAAGAGTTTCTAAGTAGAAGAAAGTCATGGAATGACATGATAAAACTCTTTGGAAGCAAAATTAACATGAAAGAAATGCAATCTCATGAAGTTGAATTCATATGATTTGATCACACATTGCATATACACGAAAATATACCAAATTACAGAGCCGATGACCAGAGAAGAATATTGAAAAGTGGAAAGGGGCTTGATGCATCAATAATAACAATAATAAATAATAATACACCAAAGCCATTATAAAGGATCTATGATTTAAAGGTAAAGCTTTTCAAGAAGAGCATATTAGAGCCCCTTGGACACTAGAGAGCTTTTAGCATTTAAGTCCATATTTATTCATTAAAAGTTTTGACTTTAGCTCATGAATAGTTGTTACTATATATTCTCTCTTTTACTTGTAATTGTGTGATGTAATAAGAGAGTAAGGTGCTAATTATAGTAGAATCTTCTGCTGGACGTAGCCTTAGTTAACAGGTGAATTAGGATAAAATCTTGTGCCTTTATTTTTCTTTCTCTTTTAACTTTACTTCATTGTTTTTGTGTGCATTGGCCCTAACATCCATTTCAAGTTGAATTTCAGCAAAATGAGACTTTACACTTCACATTAGAAAGAGGGCAGAAATTAATACAAAACCTCATCAGCATCAAAGCTGCAACAGTCGAAAGTGGAGGCTAACCAAGTTTCCTAACTTGTTGCTAAGCATGGGAATGCATATTACAAGCAGCTATTGGGGGAGAACAAGCAATATGTTGAAAAACCACTAACCATGGAAAAATGTAACTTGTTACTAGAACAGTTGCTTTAAACTTGCCTTGCAAGTATTCCCCATTGGTATGTGGCACTATGGAAGGAACTAAACTACATCAGGCACTTGTGGAAGAATAGGAAAGGACTGAAAGTAGAAGGTGTAAGCATTGCTACATTATCTGGACTAAAATACATCGCATGGTTTTGTGTAGGTGAAGTTATTGGAAGGGGACCTACAGTCATAAGCTACTATGTGTAACAATATTATGGATTGATAAGCTTCAAAATAGTATATCTCTCTCTTTAAAGCAATTTATATCTTTAAAGAAGAAGCAGTTCATGATATTGTCTCCGACTATCATTGTTGAGATGTGGCTTATACTTCTCTACGATAGAAAAGCATGTAGGTTTCATATTTTTTCATTAGCAGTTTGAGCTTGAGCTCATGAATAGTTATTACTATATATTCTTTTCTTTTTTTTTTTGCTTGTAATTAGGTAATGTAACAAGAGATGTAATGTGTTAATTATAGTGGAATTCTCTACTGAACATAGTCATAGTTTAAGAGTGAATCAAGATAAAATCTCGTATTTTTATTTCTTCCTTCTTCTTTTTTTACACTTTATTTCATTATTGTGTACCGATCCTAACAATCATCAAGCTAATGTCACTCTCATAAGGACTCCACCATTTTTTTTTTAAAAGAAAAAAACTTTGAGACTCCATTGGTTTGCCGAATGACGAAAAGTAGAGCTCGTGGCCGCCAGTTTGTTCAAAGTCCTTTGTTACATGTCAAAAGGCAAAGTAAAGTTAGTAAGAGAAAGGAAGCAAGATGTCCATAAAAGATGCAAAAAAGATAATAATAATAAGTGTAGGATATTGTTGTTTGCCTTAGAAGCAATATTCATTGGACTTTTCATAGCTCGCCTTTTGAAACCGTTTGGTGTTAGCCAGAGACTATCTATGCTGCAACTGTTACAAACGTTCGAAACCGAGTGCTTCACTATCAAGAGCTTGTTGTTCGTTAAAGTCCCTTGAAAAATGGGAGAAATATAGATGTGACGGCAATCTTAAAGACTTTGAAATTATATATATATATATGTATGTATGTTAGACTTTCCCTCATGCATTTATTTCTAGCTTCAAGGAAATGAAATCCACCTTTCCTATGGTCCATATGGAAATGTGCCTCCTCGGCTACAGGATTCAGCTGTCAATTAAAATGGGAAGAAAATAAATTAACTATCCTAGATGATGATGACTTCCAATAAAGGAAGGGGTAAATTAAGTATGCATGTCACCATTGCGAACAGGTTCAGTGAGTAGAGTTCAATCGACTTATTGTGGACTAATATGAATCAATGCCTTCCAAGATCACGCTAGCCTCATCAAGCTTAGCTTGGCATACTAGATGTATATTTGTTCTTTATTCACATGTTCCCTATAGTGCAATTTGAAAGCATGGAATGTGTATGTACCTGCATACTTATTTATTGATATTGGGAATGATACAACTTCGATCAACTAAAAGCGACATGTGCTACTAATTGGTGCCACAAATGCTATTCAACATCTTCTAATACCTATGCTTGATTGGCCTAAGGCAACACGCACAATTGAATAGTGTTGCAAATTTATGCATTGAAAAAAAAATCTAAATTGTATACAACATTAGTACTAAACTCTTGTATTAGAAATCATGTAAACGCATGTACAACAACAGTGCAACTATACCACAAGTGCACATACGCTAAGCAATTCATTAGCCATTAGTAAGGCTAATCTAATGCCTAAAATCCTTTGACTTTATTTGAAGGACTTTATTCATGAGGTAAAATGTATAGGGTTAAATGCAATAAGGCCTTGTGTCCATTAATTAATTGGATTTAAGTCTTTAAGTTAAAATGATAGAGTCCAAAGAGCTAAGTCCATGACCTTGGAATGATTAAGAGAGATTTAGCATGATATGCTTGGAGTAGGGTTCAATGGAATAGATTGCCTATTACTAACCATTCCCATAAGGCTCACACACCTAAAGAAGGTCTTCCTTAGACCTAGCCACATACATGGCTCATGTATGCTTCTTCTTATTAAGAGAAGGTTCATCTAGACCATCGATGACCAACATGATTTGATGGATGACATCGACGGTCCAATCCCTTTAAATACCCACAAGCTTTGCTTATTTAGGAGAAGACAGAGATAATTTTGGAAAAATGTTGTTACTTTGTCAGATTATCCTCTCGAAAGATCAAATCCTAAATTATTAGAAGAACTATCATTGGTGTGTTTGACTCTATTGGAATTGCCTACTCCTCTTCCCCATTCTATTTACCCTTGATCATCCCCATATGTGCCATTACATGTTATTCCTCTAGGTTTATGCATAGTTTAAAGATCACATAGCACAAACATAATTGCATTGCAATCAGACTCACCCACTTACATTATTCATAAAATTAAATTAATTTTTTTTCTTATTATACTTCAAACTTGGTCATTTTATTCAAAAAAAAAAAAGAAAAGAAAAAAAAAAGAGTAAAGATATAAATAGAGTCCAATAGCTGGTGTGAAAGCAAACTCCAACACTAAACCATTTTAAAGCCATGAAACCAAATCAATTATCTTCATACCTATATTCTCATCTATATTATGAATTGGCTTTTAAAATATTAAAATATTGTCATTAGCTTTAGGTTTAATATTTAATTCATTTCTAATAATAAATATTATCAAATAGTTTAAAAGTTTTTTTTTTAATTTTCATATACATTACAGATGCATTATTAGTTAATAAATTTTTAACTAAAAACAATAAAAAGGAGTCTAAAAGCTTTTACTTATGAATGCTAGTCTGCCTTTATCTGCAGATCATTGAGGCCGTTTCGAACATAAGGAATTGGTGTCTTCTCAATTTTCATTCATTTTACATCTAAACGTAATTATGCTTAAGCATTCTAAATAGACACTTGTTATAATTCATAAGAAATATCTAAAAGTTTATTTCATGATTCATATAATAAAAATTATAAAAATTTTCGATTATAACATCTTAACAAATACACATATGAAAACATCTGTTCTCCCTGACACAACCCACTCTCCACACACCACCACCACCACTACCATCACCACCACCACAACAACAACAAAAAATCACAGCTGTATATAGATGCACAAGCTATATAAACTGGCATAGCAATGCAAGATATACTACATTTGACGTGAATGATGAGGAAGCTTTCGTGGTAATAATAATTTGAAAATACTAATGGTGAAAAAAATCTAATAATTTTATCCAGAATGAAAGTCCAAAAGATCCAACATTGATCATCTCAACCAAGAGTTTCCTGGTTCAAAGTTCACCTTTACTGACGCCGCCAAAATAGCAACAGATCTTGAAAAAAACCAACCATATTTATCATGTTCGCTTTCTTCTTCTTCTGTTACTACAAAGTTAAACGCACACATTCGCGATAAAAATGAAGTCTGGAAAATAATAATAATAATAATAATGATAATAATAATAATAATAATTGCCCTTAGTAAATAAATGGACTAAGTCAAAAGCCATAGAGCTCATTAAAAATGCCTAGACAGAGCAGAATAAGCTCCGATCTGATATAAACAATTTAACTTCATTTATTTGCTGAAAAGGACAAAAAAATGAATTTTAATCGAGAGAAAACTAAACTAGAAAATTGTGGTAGATTTTATGCATTTAGGAGGCTCAACTTCGTTTTTTCTTCATATTTTCTTAATCGATCTAATCGTATTTCCATGATAAAATTTATGGAAAAAGAAATAAAAAATTGCTTAACCAATAGTGCTCCAACTTGTTCCATGGACAACATGACCTGTTCATGCATAGCAAACTCGGCAATGTCTGGCTAAAGGAGCATGCATGCCTTGGTAAGGTTTCCACCCTCACCGGGGCGGTGAATCGAGTCAATGCAGCTGGGGTTTGGCTAGCCACAAATCCATATGTTACTTATCCTACTAATATTTTAAGCCTCCTCCAACCTTAAATAATTTTGATCATTGGGACTTCTGTTGATATATATTAAAAGATGCTATCCTACTCAAGTTCTTTGTGGCTTTGAGGTTGAAATATCTGAGGTAGATTTGTTGAACGGCGAGTAATATTGAAGTCAATAAGCGGATAATTCATCATAAAATAATATCTTCATAAGGAAACTATGTTTGAAATGGGTTTTTGTTTTTCGTTTCTTTTATTTTTGAAATCGAAAAAGCTCCAATCAGCAGCTACATTATATATATATATATATATATAAGTATCTTCTTTTTCCTCTCTATTAATTCGATTTCCATCAAATTGACATATCCAATTTTCAATCACCTCAAATATCTCTCCACTTTCCAATTTTTAACGTTCATCCATGAAGTACGCCAAATACTGACTTATAATTTTCTTCCTTCCTTAAATTTTGGCTTATGTTCAAGCCTTGCTAACTACTTGGCAGTGCTATATATTCCGTTTTAATTTTGCCTGCATTGTCTATTCAATTTCCTTTATCTGCATATTGTTGTGCAACAACATATAGAGATGGTTTGGCTTGTGTTTGCTCCAATGTTAATAATACCAAGCTTACAAGTTCTTGTCCATGGAGACCCTATAGTTCCTTGTTACTTCATTTTCGGAGACTCATTGGCTGACAGCGGCAATAACAACAACCTTACTACGAAGGCTAAAGTCAATTATTCGCCATATGGGGTGGACTTTAAGGGTGGTGTTGCCACCGGTAGATTTACCAATGGTGAAACCTATGTTGATCTAATCGGTCTCTTCTTCAATTCCATTGTCTTTAAACATTCAATTTTTTAATTTCAATATGCATTGCCATGCTTTATATATATATATATATATATATATATAGGGTCATCTCAATTACATGTTTTTGCTTATAAATGCATCATGAAATACTTACGCAATTTCAGCAAAAAAGATTGGCTTCACCGATTTCATTCCATCATTTGCAACTGCAAAAGGCAACGACATCCTAAGAGGCGTGAATTATGCATCGGGTGCGTCCGGCATCCGTAATGATACCGGAACAAATCAGGTCGGTTGAGTACATATAATACCAATTAACTTTATTTTCTAGCATTACTTGTTGGATATGGATAGTATGGTAAACTAAGTTTTTAGTGTACATGTAACTATTACGTGTAAAAGTCAGTAGATGTGGGGATCTAGTTACACACGCATTACATGAGTACCACACTCACATACCTTTATTTGGAGAGATGAATTGAAAATGAATGGTTAAAAGAAGAAATAAAAAATCTCAGTAGCTTAAAAGTACAAGTAGCAACTAAAAGTTTTAGATAAAGAGAGATCAAAGAGAGAGAATTGACTATTTTGAAATTTTTTAGGTCCATGGCATGCCTTATATCCACTAGATTATTGTTTGCAATAGCATCTATTTATAATTCCATATATATCAAATGAATGTTTATATACCAGTGCCATTTCATATTTTATTAGATAATACGCATATCCCAAGCTCATGCCTGATATTGTGTAATTTTACAGGGTGTTCATATAGCTATGGATGCGCAATTAGCTAACCATAAGACCACCATAGCAGCAATTTCTCGAATTTTGGGTGCTCCTAATAAAACTACAGAGCTATTGAATAGCTGTTTGTATACAGTAGGAATCGGCAGCAATGACTATATTAACAATTACTTCCTGTCTGGTAGCCCATTGCCGTCAAACTATAATCATCAGCAATATGCGGAGTCTCTAATGGATCTTTATCATCGTCAACTCCAGGTATAGTAATCTGATTTAAGCTGCTAAATCATGCT
This sequence comes from Laguncularia racemosa, assembly GCA_037954665.1. Classification (NCBI taxonomy): domain Eukaryota; kingdom Viridiplantae; phylum Streptophyta; class Magnoliopsida; order Myrtales; family Combretaceae; genus Laguncularia; species Laguncularia racemosa. The sequence continues at coordinate 2,549,067 of JBBMOL010000078.1, read as the reverse complement.
ACCTAATTATGTTTATAACTTTAAATAACTAACTAATAAAATATCACATTTGTTGGGAACAATTTAAAAGTATATATAAATATAGTGAAAATGTAATCAAATCAAATAACTGGGTTAGATTTTAAGTGAGTCAATATATAGCTTTTTCAAAAATAAATAACAATTAGTTGGCTTGCCTAAAATATATTTTAAAGTATTTAGTGTTGATCAGTGGACTTATTATTTGGATCTGTCCCTAAAATTTATAAAAAGTTATTTTGAAACATCTAATCACTCATCCATTTGATCCTTTAAATCCCTTTTGAGGAACTATTTCAAACCATTTGATTTGATTTGCGATTCATATTGCATTTTTTTTCTTTTTTTTTTCCCTTTACCATCTTTTATATGGTTTAATTGATATATATATATATATAATATTATCCACTGTTGCTATAAATAAAAGAAGTACGGTTTCATCTAGTTGGAAAAGGGCTATAGGAAAAAAGAGATAAATATTAGAATTTAAAGTGTTGGATTAGATGGAAATGAAGTAAAATAAACAAGTCTAAGTAAAATCCAAGGTATAGAAAAGCAAAGAGAACTTTTCCACACGCACGAAATATATATATATAAAATATTAGAACTTAAGTAAAATAATCAAGTCTAAATTTTACCAAATAAAACCAAAGGTAAAGTAAAAGAAAGGAGACTATCATGCATACATGAAAAAAAATAAAAATAAAAATCTTTATTTTTTAGCAATTCAATTCAAAGCAAGTCAGTTTGGCTCCAGTGCTAAACCGAACCACGTTGCAAAGTTGGGGTAGAGCGAATGAGGAACTGAATCGCACTGCAAAAGATCAAATTGTTTTACAATTGGATTCAATGAATAACTCTGGCTATATTGTTGCACAATAACTAGTAAGTCATCTACTCATTATTAAAACATGGTTAGGTTTTACATGGTGCCGGAGCAAGGAAGGTTGCATTATTTGGCTTAGGGCCAGTAGGGTGCACACCTTTTGCAGTTGCAGGCACAAACAAGAAGGAATGTTCGAAGGAGATGAATGATGCAGCTCAAACTTTCAATTCCTTGATGAAACCACTCGTTAATAAGCTCAACCAAGAGTTCGCTGATTCAAAGTTCACCTTTCTTGATATCGGCAAAACAATAATTGATCTATCCACAACTACCAGTATTTATCATATTCCCTTTCTATTTCTTTCATTACTGCAAATTTAAATTACGTACACACATTCATAACTATAGAAAGCATACTTATATTTTTATCATTTTGATTTTGCATACTCGGTTTAGGTAGATATTTGAAAAAAAATGACAGCAGTAATGCAGTGCAAGGTAAAAAATTTGGAAATGCTAGGATTAGAAAAATGAAAGATGAAGAGGATTCGGGTCCTGTAAGCCCCATGCAGCATTCTACATGTCTATTTTAATAGTTAAGTAATATATTTCTAAAGGGAAAAAAAAAGCACTAATATGTAAAATGTAAAATAACCAAGAAAACAGGTATGCAAAGTAAAGAAAAAAGGTCTACGTATACTAATTTTTTCAAATTAGTCCTTTCAAATATATGAGTGCTATGTCAACTAAAGGGTTAGGGTTGTGTTTGTTTCAGTTGAAAATATTTTTTTTTCTTTATATTTTTAGAAAAAAATTTACAATCAAAGCTTTCTAATTGTTAACGAGTTATTATAGCATGTTTAAGAACTTTTAGTGACACGTGTACCGGAAGGCCACAATAAAGGTCAATCACTAATAGGCTACAATAGAGGTCAACATCATGATTGGAAAAAAAAAAACAAAATAAGTGATGGCTAGTTACCACAACTGGCATTGACTACCAACATCATCTTACACTATTACTTTATTTATTAACAGCCAGTATCAATTGCAATTGTTTGTGATTGTTATAATAATATTTGATAATTTTAAAACTTCAATAATAATAGATATAAGAAAAAGAAGTTTAGAAAACATGTTCTATCTAGCAAACATACTATTGTTTGGAATTTTAATTCTATTTTTATTATTGTAGAATAGCTATTTTCTTATTTTATTTGTTAATATTTTTACCTTGAGTAATATCTATTCAATATAATATAAAATAAATAAGAAATTTATATTTCTTGTCTTCACTAAAAAAAGTTGTTAGTCCTTACACAATACAATTTTTATTTTAAAAATATCTTAATTATAAAATATAACACTAGGAACTATTATTTCTTTCTCATCTTACTTGGTTCTAACAAACCAAACAAGACTAAATTTTAAGCTTCGAAGCTGATTGGGCTTGAAAGTGGCTTGATAAAAACCTAACAAGTTGGAATCTTCATACAACAAAAGGTAACTTAATTCATTTATTTCTTGAAAAGGAAAAGAAAAAGAAAATCAAGAGAAAGCCATAGTGTAAGGTCAATGAATTTTGTGCAATTAAGTGTGTCAAGCTCAATTTTTCTTCATATTCTTCTTTATTTATTAATTTATTCATATTTTCATCTTAAAATTTATAGGAAAAAGAAACTAAACTATTTGAATTTCCATTCATACCTCCAGAAATATCACTACTAAGTCATTCATGTTGCCTCATGGACAACACGACTGGTTTATGCGTAGCAAACTCGATACCGTGTACTGATCGGAGCTTACATGCCTTCTGGGATGGATTTCACCCCACCCAAGTTGTGAATCGACTCACCGTAGCTAAGGCTTGGCTGGCTATTGATCCGGATGTTGCTTACCCTACTAATCTCTCAAACCTTCTCCAAGGTTAAAACCTTGCTAGTGGAATTTTTGTTGATATCTTAATAGATGCTACCTTACCTTAGTTTTTCTTTTTCTTTTTTATCTTTTTTCTAGGTTGAAATTGTGAATTTATTATTAGTAATTGTAGTTAAGATTGTGCCAAGTGGTAATATTAGGTTAGATAGGTAGTTAATATTATTATTAATAAATTATAAATAGAAATTGTACTTCATTTACTTGTTTAGTACCAAATACAAAAAGAAATAAAAGAGCATTCTTCAATTTTGTTCCAAATACTTCTTGATCCGAATTCTCACGTGGTATCAGAGCGACTCAAGTACTAATTCATTTTTAGAATGATATTTTCTTTCATGGTTTAATTCTACAACATTAGAATTTGTAGTTAGACACTTCTATTTTTACAAATGAGTTTAGGAGACCAATCCATATCAAATCCTTTGTTTCTATCCGGAGCAGATAATCCTAGGATGAGCATTAGAAGTTTGGTCTTCAATGGAAATAATTTTCTTGCTTGGAGCCACTCGATCAAGATAGCAGTGGGAGCGAAGTTAAAATTGGGATTTCTTGATGGGACAATTCCAAAACTAGAAGAAAATGATCCTAATCATATTAGGTGGGTTAGATGTGACTATATTGTTAGGTGCTGGATATTGAACTTTATGTTGAATGATCTTGCACAGAACTTCTTATATTCACAATCAACTCAAGACTTGTGGAAAGAAATCGTCAAGCAATACGAAATTGCAAGTGTTCTGTTAATCTTTTAAGTACAACATGAGATCTACAATCAAAGACAAGAAAACTAGTTAGTTAGTGTCTATTTTAATAAGCTTAAATGTTGCTATGCTTTATATGCTTATCCTTTATGTGCATATGGAAGAATGGTTGGTTGTGCTTGTAATCTTAGGGAAATTGAAAGCTTTGAGTCACACAATAAAGTAATCTAGTTCTTGATGGGATTAAATGTAGCTTATGAGAGAGTGCATAACCAAATCTTGTCAACAAATTCCTTGCCTACACTCAATGAGGTATTTTATATAGTACAGTAAGTTGAGAAACAAAGGCAAATCACAAGTGGTTTTAATCCAAATGAAGAGGTATCTACATTTATAGCCAATAGAACAGAGAATAAAGGAATTAATGAGAGGAAATAAAAAAAGAAAAGTTTTTGTAAGTATTGCAAAAGGGAAGGACATGTTATTGAACATTATTTCCAACTAGTAGGATATTCTAAATGGTTTAAGGGAAAAAGAATTAGGAAAACAAAATAAGCAAACTTAGTATCTCAAGATAAGTTGGATTAGATACTAGAAACACCATTTGATGATATGACTACAGTTGAATGCTTTGGAAATGCAAATAGAGAAATGATTAGTAGCATTTGTGTAGAAGTAATGTAAATGATGAAAGACAAGGATGGAATAAGGCAAGCTTATGCCAATCTAGTTTAATATGCAAGTACAACTATTCTATCTTTGTTATAGCTCTTTAAGTAATCAATATGTTTATTGGGTTGTAGACATCAACATAATAGATCATATGAGTCCTTTCATTGAAATATTACATAACATTTGTCATTTAGCCAAACCTATACCAATCAAACAACTAGATGGCTGAACAGTACATGCTAAAAGAGTTAGATCTGCTAATGTTACATTGTCACTTACACTCATGTATTCTTTGTACCTCAATTTACACATAACCTCTTGTTAGTTTGTAAAATTATCACTGATCAATCTTTAATAGCTAAAATTGATCAATTCCAATGTAAGTTTGAAGACTTGAATGATAAACAACCAATTGCCAAAGTAAAGATGCTAAATGGACTGCATCTTCTTCAATTAGAAAGCCATAGGTTAGTTGTTGACTCTAAAAAATTATTATCACATTATAATCAAACTCTATCTACTAATGAAGGTCATATGGATCTATTACATGCTCAACTAGAACATGTTTCTATTTCAATGTGATGGGAAAATTTTTGGCACCTTCGACACTTTTAGAACTCGATTTGGATGATGATCCAAATCGCTCATATTTTACTTTATGTCTTTTATTCTAATAAATATTTGAGAATAATCTTACACGTACAATGATAATTCTCCATGGGATGCCAATATGTCCGCAACAGTTGATGGACACAGAACATTTTCGGGAGACAAACAAAGACACGTTGTGATTGTTTTCCATTCTGAGGCATTGGTTCATGAAGACTTATGTTATTTTGTACTTTGTAATTGTTTTATGAACTATTTTTGGTTGTATTTGGTTTTGGGTCACTTTCATTTTCCTTGTAATTTTCATTTAGGACTAGCCACCTTAAAAGTGGCAAACTTGTAATTTTGACCACTTTCTAACCCTAGGAGTAGCAAGTATAAATACTTGCTTAGAAGAGGGTTTGAGGAGGCGATATTTTGCAGAAATAACCTAGCACTTTCACGTGTGGAATTAGGGTTCATCATTAGTTTAAACCTCTTATCAATTTCAACCCAAAAATTGGAATTGTGGCGAGTGCGACAAAGGAGAATTGTGAGTCATATCGATTCATCTTTGTTGTATGTTCATGTCTTCTTTAGTGAGTCATATCTAGGGTAGATTTGAATCTTTCTTTGACTTATTGGTGATTGTAATTCATGGATAATCATTTTGCAAGGTTGATTGTTCATTGAGATTGAATGCTCTTTAGTGATTAGTGTGAATTGGCATTGTTGGAAGGATTTGAGATCACGGTTTTTGTGCTTGTCTTTTTCATCTATTTCACGTGAATTCTCTTGTTCTTATTGTTGATTAGTGAAATTGACCATTAGTGGGAGTTAATTGAATCTTTGAACCATTGGATTTCATCAAAGTTCCATTAGGGTCACGCAATTTCCTAGTCCATTGAACCTGTTTGTATGAGACTTGAGAATTGTTTTTCTTGAGTCATTTGATTGTGCTTGAAAGTGGTTTTGAGTACATCACAATGCTCCAACATTTAGATGTTTGTAAGTATTAAAATTTGAATAACTCTGTCTATGATACATGTCAAGAAGAAAAATTCCATAGAATTTCATTCCAAAGAAATGTTCATTTATCTACCTTTCCATTCCAATTACTTCATTTAGATGTTTGGGGACCATATAATAGTCCTTCCATATCTAGAGCCAAATACTTTTTAAACATTATGGATGATTATTTAAGATCCACTTTGACATATTTGCTTCATCATAAGTCGCAAGTTCCTACAATTTCGACACGGTACTTCAAATGTCTCTAATAAATTTGATATAGTTCCAACGAATTGTGCAAAATTTATATCAAACATTTGTCAAAGCCTATTTCACAGTTTAGGAATTATACATCAACATACTATGGTATATACACTACAACAAAATGGGAAGGCAGAGAGAAAATACAGACATCTATTGGATATTTCTAGAGCTTTACATATCCATGCACATTTGCCTAAGAAATTTTGGGGTAAATGTATTCTAATGGCTACTTATCTTATAAATAAGATGCCAATATTGAACATGAACTAGAAAACTCCATTTGAAAAACTTTTTGGAAAGCCCCCCTCATATGATAATCTAAAGGCACTAGGATGCCTTTGTTACATTTATAACAATCTACCTAGAGAAGATAAATTTGATTGCAGGGCCGAGGGACTCGATGTGTGTTCTTAGGATACGAATTTGGACAAAAGGGATATAAAGTATTTGATATAGACAAACAAAGAATTTTAGTAAGTCATGATGTTCGATTCTTTGAAAACGTATTTCCTTACAAAGATTTTAATCTTAAATATGTTTCACATGATTCTATCATTCCAATTAATCATGTTTCTTTGTCTACGTCACAAACTAGTAGCTTTCTGAACAATGATGTTTTTTATGTTGATAATAATGATATTGTTCCTCTTGGATCAGATGTTGTAGTTACTAAACCTTTAAGAAGATCAACTAGAAATCATAAAACTCCTTAGCTCAATGATTTTTTCCACACAGTCCATAACATTATAATTAATAACCATAATGCTTCTTCCGTCCTTTATCCTTTATTTGAACAAAATACTTTTTCTTCTTTTCTGCATGATTATGTTGCTTCATTGGCTAATGTATTTGCAATTCAAGAGCCTACCCATTGTTTAGAGGCTATTAAACATAAAGAATGAACAAATGCTATGTATAATGAACTTACTACATTAGAATTGAATGACACTTGGGATTTGATGTATTTGCCCAAAGGTAAGAAAGCTATTAGATCTAAGTGGATCCATAAGGTAAAGTATAGGGCAAATGGTAGTATTGAAAGGTATAAAGCCCAGTTGGTTGCAAAGGGATTTACTTAAGTTAAGGGATAAGATTATGATGAGACATTTTCTCTTGTAACTAAGCTAAGTACCTGTCAAAGTCCTACTTGTTGCTACTACTGAAAATTGGAACCTTCATAGATAGATATCAACAACACATTCTTACATGGGCATATTGATGAGGAAATCAATTTTAATCCTCTAGAAGGATATGAGAAAGCAACTACAAACCAAGTGTGCAAACTCAAGAAATCACTTTATAGATTAAAACAAGCATCTAGACAATGGAATATTAAACTTTCAAATTTTTTAATTGGATGAGGTTTTAGTTAATCCAAGCATGATCATTCCTTATTTGTATTACAGTCTGCTGTTGGAACTATCATAGTTCCTCTATATGTGGACAATGTGTTGATTACAGGTACAAATGAAAAGGGAATTTATGATCTCAAACGAGCTTTAGATTCTGAGTTTTCTATCAAAGATCTTGGTTTCACTTGGTTCTTCCTTGATTTAGAAATATGCAGAACAGAACATGGAACACTGATCAATCAATAGAAATTCATTCTTGACATTATCACCTCAATTGGTCTATCTGCAACAAAGCTGACCAAAACACCTTTGCTAAGCGGATTTAAGGGAAATAATACTTCTAGAGACCTGTTAGATAATCCAACTTTCTATCGATGACTTATCAAGAAGCTATTGTACATTACCTTTACTAGATTAGATATAAGTTTCGGTGTCCAATGCTTAAGCCAATTCATTTTGCAACCACACACTCCACATCTTGCTGCTCTGTTTCATCTACTAAAATATCTCAAAGGAATGTTTTCTAATGGTCTATTCTATTCCACAACATCTTCATTGGATTTATATGGCTTTTCTTATTCATATTAGGCTACTAGTATTGTCGATTGAAAATCCATTTTTGGATATTGTATCTCCCTTAGCAATTTATTGGTTTCTTAGAAGACTAAGAAATAGTCGATAGTTTCAACTTCTAACACTGAAGCATGGTTATGATAACTAAAGAACTACTTTGGATTTCTTACACTATGAGAAATTTGCAATTACCTACTCCTTTGCCTATATGATTATTTTGTGATAATTGCTTAGCTCTATTGATAACATCTAACCTATGTTTACACGGACGAACCAAACATGTTGATATAGACATTCATTTTGTACAAGATCATATCAAGTCTGGTTTATTGCAACCTGAACATATTTCTTCTTTAGTTCAAGTCACAGATATACTTACCAAGTCTATTCATCAATCTTAATTTCTTCATTGGTATTTGAAGTTGAATCTTCAAACAAATCCAACTTGAGGGGAGGATGTGAACTTATTATTAGTAATTGTAGTGAAGATTGTGACAAGTGGCAATATTATATTAGATAGGTAGTTAATATTATTGATACACTATAAGTAGATATTGTACTTCATTTACTTATTTGATACCGAATACAACAAGAAATAAAAGAGCATTCTTCAATTTTGTTTCAAATACTTCTTGATCCAAATTCTCACAGAAATTCATTTATTAAAAATGGAATTACATTGAAGAATACCATGATGTCCGTATAGGGAACCTTTCATTTCAATTGGGTTGCAATTTTGTGTTTTTCTGTTCTTTTTCTTTTGATATTGAAAAGCTCGAATCAAACTTATAAGTATTTAATTCAGTTCCTCTCCATCAATTCAATTTCCGTCGTATTCAATATGCTACCTGATTTTCTCATCCTAAGCTTTCAGAGTAAATATAGAATCAATACGTTTTCTACAGAAACTTAAGCCTCGTCTAAGTCACAAAATAAAATTATAAGTTCATCGTTCCCAATAATTCCTTTGAATTTTTATTTCTCACTCTTACTAATCATCAGCATTTCAAAAATAAATAGAACCCATAATATGTAATCAAGCTATAGGGAACAAGAACAGCAAAATTGAATTTATAAAATGTTCACATGCCTAAGAAGAAAAGGAAGGAAAATTAAAACACCTAATTTTATTGTCAGCGAAAACAAAAATTAGATAATTTATAGAATTATTTGAAACCTAGAAATGCATGTCTCTAAGTAGAGAAGGACGTGGGATTCTTACATTGGGGACTGAGTTTTCCCTTTATTAACTTCATACTGGATTTATTCATAAAATAATTTCTATCCTTCTTACCATTTTAGTACACACATTACAATAAGTTTATTTATTAGGGACGTAACAAAGTAAGACACATAAAACCATAAAATAATTATTGAGTTCCAGATAATATAAAAGACTTTTCTTAATGGATGTTTTAGCATTCATAAAATACTATAGGCATCTTTAAAGAGATATTATAAAGAACAGCTCGTTATATCTATGAGATATTTCAAGATTATTAATTACATGTACCAGGAAAATTATATGAGCTTCATCCCTTAACCACTAAGACCACCATTTACACGTTACAAGAACTGCTTTTGATTGTTTATACTTCGTACATATACTTCTTCATATTTTATGTGTATATCTTCGCTAATTTATCCATCTACTTTAAGATAATATATATTAGCTTTCGTCATCTACGTCTACAATGGTTTTGTTATAATATAATATTTGATAATAACAAACCACTTTTACTCAAGGTGGATATAGAATCATGTAATAGAGGTGCTGGACTTACCTTATTTGAGTTAATATTACAATTAGTTATAAAAAAAAAATGCACTTGTTATTGCAATTAATAGAGTGTCTTCCTTATATATAAAAGGACTTTGTTAACAAGTATACATGCAACACTTTCTAATATTGAATATAGAAAGAAATTTAAACTTTTCTATGTAATGAACACAAGAACTTAGTGCACTTTAAAAGATGATAAAATACAAATCTTTTACTTTTTCATTGGGACACCAAACATATATATTAATCAAAATTTAACTATCAATTTATGAAAGAATGAAATTAATACATAAAACTTGTACAAGTTTTTTTATTAAAAAAAAAACGAAAACAAAAAATTACATTTAGAAAGAAAAGGAAACAACATAAAGATGACTTTATATATCAAGATTGTTTGTTAGCGTCAACGAAAAGTATCATTTTCTATATAAATTATTTAACAATCCCTCATTCAATAATAACAGTTTTACAGGATTGAACCGCTTGTTGCAATGACAGTGTCATTATCATTTATGGTAATTCTACAAATAATTTAATAGCTCCAAATGATGATTTATCTAATACTATTATTTTTATAAATAAAATTTAATTTTATTGCAAAAAATAAAATAAAAAGAGAGTGAAAACCATTTAAAAGATACATAATCAATGCAACTTGAAAAGGTGAAATGATTCTAATAGGATTAAAACTTATATTTGCAAAGGGTGCACTTAACCACTTATTCATGGTTTGCACTTTAAAGTACAAACATAATAAATACTTTCTCCTTTTATTAGAAAATTGTATGGTTGGTTTTTTTTTTTTTTTTTTTTTTGTTTGAACTCATCACTAGCTTTGTTAAATATTTAGTAATGTTTCTTCTTAGTTTGCAGTGATATTTTAAGTTAAAAGAAATTTCTAACCAATCAGAACTTAATTATGTCAAACTAAGAAAAAAGTTGTGATGAGTTAAGAAATAAAGTTATGAATAAGCTAAGTTAAAGTTCTAGTCAAATGGAATCGAGTTTTGACTATCCAGGAAGGAATTGAGAAGATACAAGAAAAATCCAACACCTTAATTTATGGAAGCAGAACATCTGATTGAAGCGGAAACAGATGTTTCAAAAGATGCAAAAGGAGAGAAGCAGGAATGGAAGTTCTGATAGAAGCGAAGAGTTCCCAACAGACGCGGAAGACCAAAAATTCTACTACAAAGGAGGTTCTGACTGACAAAGACTCACGAACATTTTCAAGACCCACAATACATACAACGACCTTAATTTTTAGATGATATATCTGACCAAAACTCTCACGTACAAATTATTTCCAGCCCAAAACGGTGACGTGGTTAATGGCTCTATAATACGTCATTTAATCCATACTTGTAACGTTTTTACTTTACATGTCCGTGTTTAGCTAGATGTTGAAAATAGGCATCCAAATGCATGAGGGATTAGAAACAATGGCTTAAAACTGTTGGAAGATTCAGATACGCAAAATATGTAATAATGAAAACATTTGTATGTAAAATAAAAAATGGTAAAAGCAAAAGCACGTTTTCTCTAATTAATCTTTCAAAGATACGAGTCCTTGGCTCTTCTAAAAGCTCAATATTTTGTTGGTTTTCTTACACATGACGTGCTATATGTCAAGAGAAGGCTTAGGATGTGTTTGCATAGATGGATAATGTATTTTTAGATTTTTTTTTTTAAATATGTAAGAATTCAAGCTTTATAATTATCCTAAATTATCATAGATGATCGGGGGAGATTTGACATAGTGAAGTTGGAATAGGACCCGTTAGATCGACTAGTCTAATCTAACATTTCTGAATAAAACTCACACATACTAAATGTCTCAAATGAGCCTAAACCCATACAAATTAAAGCTCATATGGAGCCTCATTCGCTCAGAACCGTTGATCATCAGCACCATTCGATGAATGAGATTCATAACCAGATCCTATAAATACTCAAGACATCTTCTTTCAAAGGGAGGCTTCTTTAGAAAAACATTGTTACTCTATCAAATTTTTCTCAAAAAAAGATCAAAACCAAAATTTACCCACACACATACACATCTACCACTAAAGTGTTGAGCCTTATTCGAGATCACTTACTCCTCCCCCCTATCTCATTCACCCCTAATCATCCTTATACATATTACTTCCTTTATTAAGTCACACGTAATGGGTTCCCATGCAAAACACGCATGACCATCACACTCCAATCCTCACACCTATATTTTTGGCGACTCCACTAGGGATAGAAGTTAACAACCTTGCGATGGCACCCTCGAGGAGAAGGATCCATGATCCTAATGATAACATCAATCAAGACCATTAAGTGAACCCTAAAGTTATTAAGCAGCTACCCCTACTTGAAAATACTAATCTTATCAATACTACCGAGGAGTCTCATCCTAACAATGCTTGGGTGATACGTGTTGTCTAGGAAAACACCAGAATAATGAACCAACCCATGATGATGCTCACCCAGTGTATGCTAGGTATGGCGAGCTTTGTTGCTGCACAACAAGGAGTGGCTTTGTCAAATCTTACTATTGTCGTACAGCAAGCTACCCCCTAGATATCCCAATCCTCCAATCTAGCTCCTATCAATCAAGAAGCTGCTTCTAGAATTGAGGAGCAGCCTCCTACACTAGAGTTCATAGCTGCACACCATCTCATACTGAGGCGAGTGGCCAAGGAATCCATATTAGCGACCCTTCATCCTCACACACTATGCCTTTATCCCAACGTAGTATTGGAGGATCTACAACTCATTATAACCTTACCCTTATTACTCCTATAAAGGCTACAATGTCTACCCCTAGAAGCACATTTGTCACTAAGGAGGATCTAGACATGTATTTGAAGGAAATACAAACAAACTCCATTATGGGGGTACTGGATCTCAAGAACCTATACAACCAATGCATCGCAACAAAACATTATCCTAAGGATTACATGAGTCTTAAGTCTATGCTTTTCAATGGGAAGAAATGGAGTGCTAAAGAACACTTGCTGAAGTTTATCGAAACATTAGAAGTCTATAAGCTAGATAATGATTTGAAATTTAAGGAATTCTCTAAGTCCCTCACAGAAAAGGCATTCTGATCCCACATTCCTTCTAGAGATATATTGAAGATACCTCAGTTGTGAAGGCACCAGATTCAGCGGTGACATCAATTGCAATAGCTCACGAGGGGTTTGCTTGTGTACCATGTCCAATGTCTTATGTTCTACTATATACTGTTTCCTATAAATTAAAAGAGCAGCCAACATGAATGCCAGAATTGGCCACCCACCCCTTTCACAATGCATCAGAAGCACATTCTGTTGCCCAAGCAACAACCAGTTTTCTGTTGATCTCAAGGAATGATGGATTATCTCCATTGTTAAAATAGGGCAGCTTTCATAATGGCAAGGGTAATCCATTACAGTCATATCAAATTTAGAAGGTATTTTGGAGATTGGACTTTGGATATTTCCCTCTCGTAAGTTAAACACCGTGAAAGAAGCATCATGCAGCTGGTCACGCAGCTGGCTGGCTATCCCCCCAATGTAAACTTTGTACTCGTCGTCCTCTCAAACATCCGTTGTGAAACAGCGATCAAATACATAAACTCTTTCAGAAATCTTCAAAAGCCCATCTGGTGCCTTCTTGTAAAACTTTCTAAATAGGGCCATGCTATCACCCACGAACACTCAAACAACAACAAATACCAAATCGATACAAACCAATCCATGTCACATTCATTGCTCATTCACCCAATTCAACACAACAATATTAAAAAAAAAAGTAGCCAACGGGGCTTTGTTCGACTCACCGAGATAGCATCGTCACTTGGAGAAGACGGAAGACTAAGGTATTTGTGGCGGCTCCCTCTCGCTAAGTTATATTAAGCAAAAAAAAAAAAAAAAAGGGCAAGGCAAGAACGGGAAAGAAGAAAGGGAAAAAAGGAAGCAGGAAAGGGAAGAAGGTAACCCAATGCTCCCGGTCCAAGCAAAATGGGCCATGGAAGGGGCCCAATCAATGTATAGGAATTTTTGCAATTAAAAAAATTAATAAATAATCAAAAACTTAATTAAGATGAATCATCACTGCAAGTTTTTCGAATGCTCATTAATAGTGTAAAAAAATAAAATAAATAAGCCTTTTCTTGCAAAAAGTAAAAATGGTTAAGAGACTGCAAGTTATCAAATTTGTACTACAAATGTTGCTTGATATCACACAGGCAATATCTATTTACAGTTGGCTAATGGTGACACGTGCAACTAAACGGTGTTACAAACTTACGCACCAAGAAAAGAATCCAAGTTATATGCAACGTTAGCATCAAACTCTTGTAATACAAATCGTGCAAATATGTATACAGTAGTAGTGCAACTATTCTACAAGCACGTATGCGCCAAGCAATTTCCTAACCACTAGAAAGGTTTATCTGATACTCAAGCCCTTTCAACTTCGTTCAAAGAACTTTGGTTAAGGGGCAAAATATAGAATGTTAATTTAATGCATGAGTTTTTAGCCTTTTATTTTAATGGATTTGACTCTTTTGGCCAAAATGATAAGGTTGAGGGAGTCAAGCCCATAGTTTCGAATGATCATGAGTGATTTGATATGGTAAGCTTAAAGTAGGGCTCGTTGGATCGATTAGTCTTATTCAACCTTTTTCAATAAGACTTAACACACACTAAAGGCCTCAAATGAGTCTAAACCTATACAAAGCCCATATAGGGACTCATTTGCTTAGAACCGTTGATTATCGTCACCATCTAATGACTAAGATTCATAGCTAAATCCTATAAATACCCAATACATCTTCTTTCAAAGGGAGATTTCTTTAGAAAAACGCCATCATTTTGCCGAATTTTCCTCAAAAAAGATCAAAACCAAAATTTAACCACACATACGTCTGTCACCAAAGTATTGAGTCTTATGCGAGATCGCTTACTCCTCCTCTCCATCTCATTTACCCTTGATCATCCTTATACGTGTCACTTTCCTTATTAAGCTACGTGTAATGCATTCCAATGCAACACATGTGTGACCATCGTACTTAAATCTTCACACCTACAAATGGTAAGTGTAATGAAAAGCCTTAGCTATGATAGAGGTCATCCACTATCAATGTCGGTTGAAAACATGGAAAACAAATGCAAAAAATAAGACATCATGATTAGCCACCACAACCGGCATTAGTTGCCACCTTCCCTTCACCTTACACAAAGCTACTAGCAATTGCAACTACTTGAGATCACTAGGATGATATTTGAAAATTTTAAATCTTTAATTATAATAACTACAAAAGCACCATTACTAAGTTAATCATAAGCCAAAAAGTTCATTCATCTTAAAAATGGCCTTGATAGAGCTAGCAAGTTCTGATCTCATATAAATAATGTTACTTCATTTATCTGCTAGAAAGAAAAAGAAATTGAAAATCATCTATGAGAAAACTATAACTAAAAGTTCGGTGAATTTATGCAATTAGGCGGCTTAACTTCGTTTTTTCTTCATATTCTCTTTTTTAATCGATTTATCCGTATTTGCATGATAAAATTTATATAAAAAAAAAAAAGGGAATCGAAAATTGATTAACCAATACTAGTGCTCCATGTTGTTTCAAGGACATGACCAGTTCATGCATAGCAAACTCATCATTGTGTGGTGATCCGAGTGCACACGCCTTTTGGGATGATCTCCATCCCACCAAGGTGGTGAATTCAGTCCCAGCAGCTAAGGCTTGGCCAGCCACTAATCCAGATGTTGCTTATCCTACTAATGTTTCTGTCCACCTCCAATCTTATATAATTCTAACTATTGGGACTTCTGTTGATGTCTTTAAAGATGCTATGCTATATATCCAAGTTTTAAGCTTTTTAGGTTGAAATTTCTATGGTAAATTTATAGAAAATAGGACGACATCAAAGTCACAAAGTAGATAATTCATTATACCGTAGTATCTCCAGAAGGAACTCGCATTTGAAATGAGTTCTTATTTTTCTCTTTTTTTTCCTTTTGATATCAGAAAGCTCCAAATATATACACATATCTTTTCCTATCTATCAATAGAACTCACTTCAAATTCATATATCTAATTTTAAAGCCCCTCAAATATATCTCCACTTTCCAATTTTTGACATTCATAGTAATCCCCATTCCATGAAATACGCAAAATACTGAGCCATCATTTTCCTGCTTCCTTAAATTTCGGCTAATGTTCAAGCCTTGCCAGATACTTGGCTGTGTTACATATATTCCATTTTAATTTCGCCAGCATTGTCCATTCAATTTCCTTATCCACATTTTATTGTGTAATAACATGAAGATGGTGCGGCTTGTGTTTGCTCCATTATTAATACTATCAAGCTTACATGTTCTTGCCCATGGGGACCCCATTGTTCCTTGTTACTTCATTTTTGGAGACTCATTGGCCGACAGCGGCAATAACAACGACCTTGCTACTAAGGCCAAAGTCAATTACCCGCCATATGGGGTGGATTTTTCTGGTGGTGCTACCGGTAGATTTACCAATGGTGAAACCTATGTTGATCTAATCGGTCTCTTCTTTAAATCCATTATCTTTCAACATCGTATTATGTAAATTTCAATGTACATTAATTGCCATGCTTTATATATATATATATATAAACAAGAGAATAAAAATTCAAACACATTAATAGCAATCAAGTTTTTCATAAAATATATAATTAATTCACGGTACTATTAGTATTTACTCTTCTAATGGGCATTACATCGACTGTTTTTATATTTGATACGCAGCATATAATAGGATATCTCAAGATTAGAGATACCATAATATTTTCTCTTTGCATGAAAATGATAAGCTATAGATAAGAAATATGCGGCACTTTGATAATTTTTATACTTATCTTTTACTTTATAGGATCATCTCAATTATATGTATTTGCTCATAAACGCACGAAAAATACTTGTTCAAAGTTATCGAACCATTCCTTCTACATTTCAGCAAAAAAGATTGGCTTCACCGATTTCATTCCTCCATTCGCAACTGCAAAAGGCAATGGCATCCTAAGAGGCGTAAATTATGCATCGGGTGCATCCGGCATCCGTAATGATACCGGAGCAAATCAGGTGAGTACATAATACCAACCAATTTTATTTTCTAGGATTACTGTTGGATATGGATAGTATGATAAACTAAGTCTTCAATGTACGTGAGATTATCATGTATAAAAGTCTATAGATGTAGGACCGATTTATTTTATTGTATCACATTCATATAGCATAATCGTCATGTTTCACATAGCCTTAAGAATGATTCTGAAAGAATTAACTAAAAAGAGAAGATAAATACATGCTTGTAATTCCTATACGAGAAAATATATTTGTTGCAAATCTGCAAGAACTGATGGTCATAAACTGATATTAGAATTTTGCAAGTGGAATTTGAAAACATAAAGAAGAAGGGAATGGGTTCTATTGAGGTTTAAATTAGTAACCTCCTCTTGGATATTTGTGAAATTTTAGCTAGATAAGTTTTATAATTTAAGACACAAATGTCAATGGACGGGTCCTCAAAACTCAAAATCGATATCTCACAATCAAAGGTTG
This sequence comes from Laguncularia racemosa, assembly GCA_037954665.1. NCBI lineage: Eukaryota > Viridiplantae > Streptophyta > Magnoliopsida > Myrtales > Combretaceae > Laguncularia > Laguncularia racemosa. Next base: position 2,531,757 of record JBBMOL010000078.1, on the reverse strand, counting down.
ATGTATCAGCAATCGGTCTCATTCTCTCCTACCTAAAAGGTTATAACCGGTAGGAAAAGATATCTTGTTTTGAGTTATGACAAGGGTCACTTCATCCTTTATTTGATAATATGCATATCCTTAGTTCATGCCCGAAATTGTGTTTATTTTATTTTACAGGGTGTTCATATAGCTATGGATGCGCAATTAGCTAATCATAAGACCACCATAGCAGCAATTTCTCATATTCTGGGTGATCCTAAAAAAACTACAGAGCTACTGAATAGCTGTTTGTATACAGTAGGAATCGGTAGCAACGACTACATTAACAATTACTTCCTTCCCGAAAGCCCATTGCCATCAAACTATAATCATCAGCAATATGCGGAGTCTCTAATAGATCTTTATCATCGTCAACTCCAGGTATGGCCATTTGATTTTAGCCATTAAATAATGCTACTTAATTATGTTTGTAACTTAAATAACCAAATAATAAAATATTAAGTTTGTTTTATATATATATATATATATATATATATATGATAGTGAGAATCAAATTAGATTAGCTTGGTTCTATTTTAAGTAAGTCAATATATAGCATATTAAAAAATAAATAACAATTGGTTGGCTTACCTAAATACAATTTTAATTTATGTTGATTAGTTGACTTATTATTTGGATTAACCCCTACAGTTTATAAAAAGCTATTTCAAACTATCTAATCGTCCAACCACTTAATCCTTATGATTTCAAGCGTGATTTATATATATTTAGGAGCAGATCAATCGCGGTTCGTTTTAGGATCGAATCAAAGTATTAGAGCCAATAAAAATTAAATTGCATTTTATGGTTTAATTCGGAATTTCTGTCTACATGATTTACTTGAAGATGTTTGGTTGGATTTGTGATATTCTTTTCTTTTATTCCTTTACCTTCTTTTCTATGGTTTAATTGATATACAATCCCATCCGCTACTGCTATACTATAAATAAAATCAAGTATTGTTCATCCATTGAGAAACATGTTACCCACAAAGAGAGATAAATATTGGAATTTAAAGTGTTGGATTGGATGGTAATGAAGCAAAATAAGCAAATTCTAAATAAAAGCCATGGTAATGTAGAGGAATGGAGACTCTTCCACATACGAAAAAAAAAAAATCCCCTAAAAGAGAGATGAATATTGGAGCTCAAGTGTTAGATTAGACGAAAATAAAGTAAAATAAGTCAAAATAAAATCAATGCTATAGTAAAGAAAAGGAGACACTATTGCATACCAAAAAAAAAAAAAAAGAAGTGGAGTTCGTTCTCGATTCGTTTCGATGTGCAATAACTAATAAACCATTCACTCATTATTAAAACATGGTTAGGTTTTGCACGATGCTGGAGCAAGAAAGGTCGCATTATTTGGCTTGGGGCCAATAGGGTGCACACCTTTTGCAATTGCAAGCACAGGAAAGAAGGCATGCTCTAAGGAGATGAATGATGCAGTTCAAGCTTTCAACTCCTTAATGAAACCTCTCGTTAATAAGCTCAACAGAGAGTTCGCTGATTCAAAGTTCACCTTCGTTGATGCCGGCAAACCAGCAGCCGGTCTGTCATTAGTCAACGGTATTTATCATGCTCTCACATTCTTTTTTTACTCATTACTACAGATTTAAACACGTACTATAGAAAAAAAATACTTATTCATTATTTTCATTTTGCATAATTAATTTAGTTAGATATTAAAAATTGACATAAATAGTCAACTTAGAAGTAAGTGAATATAGAACAAATAGAGTATGAGATTTTATCTGTACCTTATTTTATAAGATATCGATTCTTAAATTTTGAAATTAAAATCCACTTTGTAACATTCTATAACCACCATATACTCTATAAAATTTATAAAATATAGGACACCCTATATAAATTATATATTTTACCTTTATTTCTATAAATTTTAGTTTTGTGCGATATTAAAAATATAAATGTACAAAATTTATAAAACATGTAACAAAGTATGTGAAGTTAGGGGAAAAAAATAATTTTTTTACCTCAATTATTTCAAGTTTTCCCATCTTACTACTTAGCAAATAGAGAGGGGAAAAAAAGAGCAAAAGAATAAAAAACTTAAAATTAGAGAGAAAAATAAGGAAGAATAAGGAAAAGAAAAAGAGACAACATTAGGTTTAATCATTTAGGGTTATTAATTTATGAACTTAAACTTTTTTCTTTCTTTTTACTAAAATATTTATTATTAAAAACTTATAATATTATTATTTATTACTTATTTATTTATATTATTTAATAATATTTTATAAAAATAAATACTAGATACCCTAAAATTTATATTCTATATATCTTGGAATTTAGGTTTTGAGATGAGTAAGAGATAGAATGGCTTGTACTCCTATTATATGCTATGAGAGCAAGTTTCGAAAAACCTGTATGTTAAACTTACCAACTTATAATACTTACTTAAAACTCATCCAATAAAAAAAGACAGGTGAATACCCTATACAATAAGATTATCCTTTCATCCCTAGTGTAATGTAAGGTAAAAAAAATCTGAAAATCCTAGGATTAAAAATGAAAGATGGAAGTCTTCGAGTCTTCTTGGCCTCTTGCGTTCTACTTGCCTATTTTTAGCATTTAAGTAATCCTTTTCTAAACAGCTAAAAACGCATATATCTAAAATGTAAGGTAATTAAGAAAACAAGTAAAAAATAAAAAAATAAAAAGTAGGTTTCACAGGTATGTTTTCTCAAATTAATCTCTTCTAATATATGAGTCTTGCTTCTCGGAATGCTGGATATTTAGTTTCTTTTTTCTTACCCAAGCCGTGCTATGTCAAGAAAGGGTCAGGGTGTTTTTGTTTTGCTGGAAATTATCTTTCTTTTAACTTGTCTTTTTCCAAATTTTTTGTGATTTAAGCTTTCAAATTCTTACTAAGTAATTGTTGCGAGGGGTTTTCCCTCTTTTTTTTAATGCCTAGCTATTGTAGCATATTTAAGAGTTGCAAAAGGTCGATCCTCAATGATGGTAGTTAACTGGTGGGAAATGATAATAAAAAATAAGATATAATGGTAGTTAAGCATCACAATCGGCCATCGGCTATCACCATCATCTTAGCTATTATTTGATGATTAAAAGTTTCTATTAATTGCAACCGGTTAAAATTATTATAATAGTATTTAACAATTTTAAATTTTTAATAATAACAAATATAAGAGAAGAAGATGAGAAAACGCAATCCATATAGCAACACACTTTTATGTTTAGTTTACTAGAATTGAATAAGGCTTTTATGTTTAGTTTACTAGAATTGAATAAGGCTAACACGATGAAATAGCAATTCAGTTGATATTATTTTATTCTATAATAAAGGTATTTTTTTATTAAAAGTTATATTCTATAAAAAAAATAGTTATTCTTGTGATAGAAAGAAGAAATTAAAATTTCTTATCAATTTCATGTTATACGAAATAAATATTTTTTTGATATAATTTTTTACAAACCAAATAAGAATTTACTTATTCTAAATTAATAAAGATTGAATGAAAATCCCATTCTAATAAACTAAACACAATTTTAATATATAAATGAACTCAATTTTAAGCTTTTAATGTTCATGGGACTTGAAAGTGGCTTGATAGAATCTAGCAAGTTCCAATCTTCATATAAACAAAGTAACTTAATTTATTTATTTGCTGAAAATGAACTGTAAATTTGGTGAATTTCATGCAAATAGGTAGCTCAAGTTGGTTGTTTCTTCATATTCTTTTTATACATCAATTTATTCGTATTTTCCTCTTAAAATTTATAGAAAAAGAAACTGAAAGTGATCAACCTCAACCTTGGGAGTAACATTTTGAATTTCCTTTGATAACTCCAGGACCAGGAATATCGGTGATAAGTTCTCCATGCTGTTCTTCTATAGACAGCACGACTGGCTTATGCCTAGCAAACTCCAAACCGTGTCTTAATCGGAGCATACACGCCTTCTGGGATGGTTTCCACCCCACCCAGGTGATTAATGAACTCACTGCAGCTATGGCTTGGCTCGCCATTGATTCGAATGTTGCTTACCCTACTAACATCTCAAACCTTCTCAAATTTTAAATTTTGTTAGTGCAACGGCCGACTTTTGTTGATATTTGTATAATAAGGATGATCGTATAGATTCATCGTTCCAATTCCTTAATATTTGATTTCTTGCTCTTACTAATCATGGGGGTTTCAAATAATTAGAAAAGATCACCTCATATTTTCTTACCATCACCTCAACAATATAATCAAGCTCTAGACAACAAAAATAGCAAATTGAATTTATAGAATGCTCACATCCCCAAAAAAGAAAAAAGAAGAAGAAGAAAGAAAGAAAGAAAGAAAAAAGAAAAATAATCAAAACTTAGAATAGTTTGAAATCTAAAAGTTCATGTCTCAGAAAAAAAAAAAGAAAAGAAGAAGAAGAAGAAGATGAAAACAAGGGTTCATCCTTCTTTTTTTCGGTGGTAAGGGCTCACCATTCTTGTACATATGTACAATTCCCTTTCCGCTTTTGGTATGTTTTTAAATTTTACTCATTTATCCATCCTCTTTAAAATAAAGTAGAGTAGCTCTCCTCATCTAAGCATATGATTGTTTCTTCTAGGTCCTGGCACCACCTCTTTACTTCATACAAGTCCTCTACATGTTTCAAATTAAGTAATTAAATCTTTAAATATATATATATATATTTTAATGTAATTTTAGATCCTATTCTACCATTTTTCTTTTACATAAATTATATATATATATATATATATATATATATTAAAAGCACATTTTATGGTTTTTTAGCAAATTGTAAACGTATCCCATTATTTGTTTTATGCACTTTTAGTCTCCAATCTTTTAAATTGGATATATAAACCCCCAAATCTATAAAGGAAAAAAAGAAAAAGAAAAAAAAAAGATCTTATTTAATATTTTCACTTTAAAAAAATAAAGTACAATAATTAAAGAAAAAACATGAAATCAAGTAAAATAGTCATGTAAAATTTCTAAAAGCATCTTTAGATCTACGAGTGCATTCACTTAATTTCAAAAATAGGGATAAATACATATAAAATAAATCTAAGAGAGTATATTTATAATTTATCCTTTCTTTTAAAGGTAGAATGGTCATTTAGGCACATTTTTTGAGATTTCAAGATCTCATTTGGATTATCTTCTTTTTTTATCTGTCTCTATTTTGAATCTATTTGTATCTATTCAAAATCTACCATTCTATCTTATTTATATCTTACCTACTTTATTTCAAAATTATGATAAAGGTGGTGATTATCTTATCTATATCTTACTTATTTTCATTTCAAAATTATGTTAAATGTAGTGATTGTGATATGTAAATTGAGAAGTTAAAATTCACAAACTTTTAAAATAAAAAATTTAAAAATATATATTATATATTGAAAAAGAAAATTTTAATTAGTATTTTTATAAAAATAAATAATATAAATTGTAAAGTTTAAAGAAGTGTAACTTTATAGAGATTTATTAAATATTTAATTTTATAAGAAATGTATATACATATATACATTTCCATCTTTTCAGTATCTTATAGGTATATATCCCTCTTATAAATATTTAATTTCAAAGATAAGAATAATCATGTATATTAGAAAAAATATTTCAAGAAAAAGTTATATTTACAATTTTACTTTCTTTTTCTTTTCCCAAATAAAATCAATTTTGAAGGTTTTAAGTAAGTTTCAATAGAGATTCTTCCTCAAAGAAATTGGATTTTACTTAATCATTTGTTCATTTATTCTACAAAATGAAAAACCCTTAAATTCAATCTATGTGAAAAAATGAAGAATGGATAGTCTCATTTCACTAATTATGCAAATGCAAATAGTCTCTAATTAGTGTGAACATCATTTCACCAACACGACTTCTTCATCGTAAATATTTGGAGTAGATAGGTAACCTGACGAAAACCTAAAAAATCTAAAACCTACGTTATCTTGTATGGTTAAATAGGTACAGTTAAATAAATTTTAAATAGATATTAAAGATTTTATTAATAGATTCCAATTTCACTTTCTTAGAACCTACATAATACAGCCTTTTTATACCTTATACTGATTTCAATTTCACTTTCTTGAAACCTACAGCATACAGCCTTTTTTATACCTTATTCCGACATATACACACTAAGATATATATATATACATATATATATATATATAATATGGTATAGATAAATTCGAATACAAAAAGTTATAAACTAATACTTACAGGGTAGAATATTTAGTATTGAAAGCGCCACACTCTACTCATCCTGCACTGTTTCACCCTTAATACAAATACTTCTGCCATCAAAATAAGGCTTCAAAGCAAATAACTCATAGCATCGAGAGCAAAAAGCATGAAAAATCGTGCGAGCATGTCCAGGGATCGGGATATAAGCGAGCCAAAATTTTGTTTTCAGCCCGGTCACCTTAAAGCAGGCAATTGCAGGAAATTGAGAAAATGTTCATTTTAAGAATCCAAATCCCGCACGACATGAGCTCCACCTTGAACTTGGGTAAAGGTCTAGCCGAGCTCCAAGTAGTTTGGCAGTAAATGCAACTCGTTTTCACCCTTAACTATAAACATGGTTGTAAATATTGATACAGGGACATACAAACAAACTGAGTAGCAACATGCAGGCTACGATCACTTTCACGATAGTTCATGTATCAAACCAAAACTTATTACAAACATCGTAATAGCACCAGCACATGACATACACATATATAAGATTAACATTATTTTCGACATTTTAACCAAGTTTAAGGGAATGGTTCTCTCCGCTTCATCTCAGTTTGAACAACATCATTTGCAAATCCTTTGCCGTGTTGTTTCCGGTAGTCTGCCTTTGGATTGATCTACTCAGGCTCTTCGATCTCCAACCGCGATGCCTTCATCGCATCCACCGAGATGTTATGTTTGTCATCCCTATGCTTCACCACCCCCATGTTCACCCACTGGAGGGACATCATGAGAGCCAGTGCACCTAGTGGAAGTTTGTCACCTTTTGATGTAGAGCAAGACACCATACAAGATAAGAATGATGCAAAGCAAGACACCGTGCAAGATAAAGCAACCGTGGGAGGACATGTAGGTCAACACACCCACAAACATGCCCGTGACAAGAGGCTTGTTAGGTGACATGAGTACAAGTACACCTGTGCAAGTGGGTGTGTCGAAGGTGTGCGAGAGAAGATTTCCACATAATGATATACGGGCTTCTACACGCCCGCGCTGAAGACTATGTTGAGCCATGTCGATAAGTTAGTGAAGGATGTTTAGGATTTTTATAGTATTCTTTTTGTTTTTGGGGGATACCTTAACATATATTATACTTTGAGATGTTCTTGACAGAGACTATCACTTTCTTGTAATTCTTGAGATCAATCATTAATTGATCTTGTGTTTTCACGCTACCTCGTTGTATTAGTTGGCATCAGAGCGAGAAATTCTTGCAATGTTGTTAGGAGATGGCAATTTAGGAGGCGATCATGTTCTAAACATTGCTTAGGATGTAAAAGCCTTATGAACAAAGGTGCAGGCTCAAAAGGTGGTGTTAAATAACATGGATCAAAGATTCCAACTTTTAAAACAGCGCTTTGATGACTTGATTGAATATTTCGATGCGATGGGATTCGATGCCAACAAAGACAGGATTGGTAGTGGGATGCAACCAAGGGTAAAGCATGGGCGGCGATCCTATTTTCAAACTTGTAGCTACAAATCATAGGTTACATATGTATAAGGATGACTCAAAGGAGGAAGACCAAGTGTTTTTTAAAGAGGAGTAGCTACGTAGAAGAGGTGGTGGTGGTGGCAAATACAAGAGGAACCATTGCAAGGTTGACTATGGAGACAGTAGAGAATTCAAGTTGAAAGTCAACATTCCCAACTTTAACGGTAATTTAAAAATTGAAGATTTTATTGATTAGATTGCTAAAATTGATAGATTCTTTGAATATATGGAAATTCCTAAGGGAATGAGAGTGAAATTAGTAGCATGCAGATTGGTTTGTTAGCCTAGTGGGAGACGCTCCAGAGTAAAGGTACCATAAGGGTAAACAACTAGTGAAAACATGGTATAAAATGAAATAGTTGTTACAACGCGATTTCCTATCTCTTGATTATGAACAAATTCTTTTTCAACAATATCAATGATATCACTAGGGGTAGTGGACCGTAGATGAGTATGTCATGGAATTCATGCAGTTAACAAAGAGTAATGACTTAAAGGAGAGTGAAGGTCAGCGAGTGGCTAGATATTTAGATGGTTTAGAACTGCAAATTTGAGACAAAATTAGGGTACATATTCTACATACTTTGAATGAGGCTAAAAACATGATTCTTAAGGCCAAATTGATGCTACAAGAGAAGAGTAATAGATTTGATGGTAGAAGTAAGAGATTCGGGGTTGAAGGTTTGAGTAGATCCGTAATTGAGAAAAATAGAACCACCTTGGAGTTATAAAGAGGAGTTATTGAAAAGAAAGAAGAGAGAACCACAGGCAAGAAACCAATTGAGATTAAGGACATATAAAGGTAAAGTAATCCTTATGCGAAGCCAATATTAGGGAAATGCTACCGTTGTAATCAACTTAGGCATCGATCTAATGAATGTCCCAACAAAAGAGTAGTCAACATAGTAGAGAGAAATAAAGAGGATGGGATTAATTGTGAGCCTGATGGGGATGATGATTACTATGAGGATGAGGATAAATATGACGAGCAAGCTTATGTAATCAGGAAATTAATGATAGCACCGAAGTGAGAGGAATAGACTCAACGGCATCAATTGTTCTACACTAAGTGCACAATTGATGGAAAGATCTTGGAATTAATAGTAGATAGAAACAAATGTGAAAATATCATAGGCAAGAAAGTTATGCTAACACTACAATTACCAATCAAGAAGCATCCCAATCCATATACCATTAGGTAAATTAAGGCAACAAAGAAAATTGAGGTTAAAGAATGCTACAAAGTACCTTTTTCCATTGGTAAATACCAAGATAAGGTGTATTGTAATACAGTAGATATGTTAACGCCCAACATGCAAGTAAGGAGAATGTGTACAGGTTAGAAAAGGATGAGATGAAGTTTACACTCTTACCTTTGAAGTTAGCAAGTCGTTCTAAATCATTTAAGGTGAAGGGACATTCTTTCCTCATGATTACACAGTCGAAAAAGAAGATGGAGGACACTAAGAAGGAATCCCAAACTATGCATGCGCTAATTGTAAAACAGGTATTGACAGATGATAGGGAGGTGAAGGCTAAAGAGGTGTTGGATAGTATCAAGGGGTTGTTAGATAAGCTCGGCGAGGTGTTACCCGATGACTTAATAAAGGGTTTACCTCCCATGAGAGATATATAGAATCACATTAACTTAATTCCTAGTGCGAATTTGCTAAATCTTCCACATTACGAGATGAGCTTAAAGGAGATGGAAGTGTTACAGGAGAAAGTACAAGAGTTTCTACAGAAGGAGTTCATTAGAGAAAGCATGAGTCCATGTGTTATACCTGCCTTATTGACTCCAAACAAAGATAGAAGTTGGAGGATGTACGTGGACAGTAGGGCTATCAACAAAATTACCATTGGGTATAAGTTTTTTATTCTGGGACTAGAAGATATGCTAGATAAATTGAGTGAAGCTGTGGTATCTTCAAATATTGATCTGAGAAGTGGTTATCACCAGATTAGGATCAAACCCAAGGACTAGTGGAAGAATGTGTTCAAAACCAAAGAGGGCCTTTATGAGTGGTTAATCATGCCTTTTAGCCTCAATAATGCACCAAGCACTTTCATGAGAGTCATGAACCAAGTACTGAAACCTTCCATTGGTCACTTTGTAGTTGTTTACTTTGATGATATCATAATATATAGTAAATCTAAGGAGTATCATGTAGTACATTTAAGGAAAGTGTTGACTATTTTGGAAGAGAGTAAACTGTATGTAAATGTGAATAAGTGTATTTTCCTATCTAGAAAGTTGTTGTTTCTAAGCTTTATAGTTAGTAGTGATGGGATTTAGGTGGATGAAGAGAAGGTGAAAGCAATTAGAGAATGGCCTATTCCATGAATTGTCATTAAGCTGCGGAGTTTCCTAAGGTTGGCTAGTTTTTATAGGAGGTTCATTAGGCATTTTAGCACTATTGCAACTCCTTTGATTAAATGTTTGAAGAAAGGGAAGTTTCAATGGAATGAGGAAGTCAAAGTCGGTTTTGTTGTCCTAGTGCACTCATCCTAACATTACCTAATTTTGATAAATCATTTGAAGTAGACTGTGATGTAAGTGAAGTTGGCATAGGGATTGTTTGGTCTACAATTGCTTTCTTTAGTGAGAAACTATGTGATTCCAAGAGGAATTGGTTCATATATGACAAAGAGTTTTATTCAATTGTGCATGCCTTGAGGACTCTAGAGCATTATTTAATGGTTAAAGAGTTTATTTTGTATTCAGATTGTGATGCACTTATACATCTGAATAACCAAACTAGAATTAGCAAGGATATAAGTGTGAAGTGGATCCAGTTCTCGCAAAAGTTTCCCTTTAAGCTAAAACATGAATTAGATGTGTAGAACAAAGTAGTTGATGCTTTAAGTAGGAGGGTTAATCTGATGGGAAAATTTCCGGCACCATCGACACTTTCAGAACTCGATTTAGATGATGATCCAAATCACTCATATTTTATGTCATTTCTTTTCATCTAATAAGTATTTGAGAAATAATCTTATAGGTACAATAATAATTCTCCATGGGATGCCAATATGTACTACACTAGTTGATGGACACAGGACATCTTCAGATTTACAATCAAAGATCCGCTACGATTGTTTCCATTCCGAAGCATTGGCCCATGAAGACTTATGATATTTTGTACTTTGTAATTGTTTTATAAACTATTTTATGTTGTATTTCCTTTTAGGACACTTTCATTTTATTGTAATTTTCATTTAGGAACGGCCACCTTAAAAGCAGCAAACTTGTAATTTTTGACCATTTTCTAACCCTAGGAGTAGCAAATATAAATACTTGCTTATAGTAGGATTTAAGGGGGGCATTTTGCAGATTTGAAACATACACTTTACGTGTGGAAATTAGGGTTCATCCTAGTTCATTTTCTCTTATCAATTTCAATCCCAAGAATTGGAATTGTGACGAGTGCAACAAGGGGAAATTGTGAGTCATATCAATTCCTTCTTTGTTGTTTTTCATTTCATCTCTAGTGAGTCATATCTAGGGTTGAATTGGAAGTTTCTTAGTCAGATTTTTTATTACATTTGTGATCAATTATCTTGTTTAAGGTTGATTACTTTAGTACTTGATATTTCATCCTATTGGTGGTGTGAATTTGTGCTTGTGTTAGAAGAGGATATATCACAGTTTGGTGCTTTTCTTCTTCATCCATTTCACGTGGAATTCACTTGATTTTTATTGTTATTTAGTGAAGTTGATCATTATTGGATGTCGATTGCATCTTTGAACCATTGGATCGCATCAAATTTCCATTAGGATTCATGCAAATTGCTAGTTCAATTGGATCGGTTCGTATGTGAGTTAAGGATTGTTTTCTTTGATTCATTTGATTGTGCTTGGACTTGGTTTTGAGCACATCACAATCTTATGATGAGCACATCACAATCTTATGATAACTATGTCTACTGAGGTTGTAGGGTTTGAACACTTGAAGGAATTATATGATGTTGATGCTAATTTTAAGGAGACTTGAGAGAAGTGTGTGACTAAGCAATTTAGTGACGATTTTCATATCCATGACAGTTATTTAATGAAGGGAAATCAACTATGTATACTTGAATCTTCTTTGAGAGAAGTTGATTTGTAACCTACATGGGGGTAGATTAGCTAGTCATCTGGGTAGAGACAAAACAGTGGCTGCAATCAATGATAGATTCTACTAACCTCATTTGAGACGAGATGTCAAAAGGATGGTACAACACTGTTATGTATGTCAAACAATTAAGGGCTAGTCCTAAAACACTAGCTTGTATATACCATTGTCTATACTTAAGAATATCTAGGAAGACTTATCAATGGATTTCGTACTCGGGTTGCCTCATACTCAATAGGGCGTGGATTATGTGCTTGTGGTGGTTGATAGGTTTTCTAATATAACACATTTCATTTCATGTTGGAAAGTGGCAAATGCACAAGCCATTGCTAAACTATTTTTCAAAGAGATTGTTCATCTCCATGAGATACCTTAGTCTATCATATCATATAGAGGCAACAAGTTCTTAAGCCATTTCTAGATAACTTTGTAGCAAATGTTAGATTCATCTTTAAATTATAGTAGCACGGCTCACTCGTAGTCAAATGGGAAAACTGAAGCTACAAACAGAATACTGGGTAATCTGATCAGAAGTATTTGTGGGGAAAAGCTGAAGCAGTGGGATGTTACACTAGCTCAAGTAGAATTTGCTTATAATAATGCGATTTACAAGACAACAAGAAATCTCCATTCTTTGTGGTCTACACCAAGAATTTTCAGTATGCATTAGATTTGATCAAGCTTCCTAAGACTTTTGAGTTTAGTACTGCAGCAAAGAACTTAGTAGAAAATTAACGTGATGTAACAATAGAGGTGTGTAAAAAGACAAAGCAATCTCCTGCTAAGTATAAAGCAACAGCAAATAAGCATTGTAAGGTGAAATTGTATTCAGTGAGTAATCAAGTGATGGTGTTCCTGTGAAAGGAGAGGTTCCCAATGGGGAAGAGCAGCAAGCTACAACCCAAAAAGTATGACCCATATCAAATAGTGCAAAGGATTAATGACAACGCATATGTAGTTAGATTGCCTAATAATATGAGCATTTCAAAGACATTTAATGTAACGGATATATTTCCGTTTTACCAAGATAATGTTCCTTTATATCCAGAAGAGAACTTAGGATCGAGTTCTTCTCGGGAATGAGAGACTGATGCAGAACAAGGCACCGTACAAGACAAGAATGATGTAGAGCAAGACACCGTACAACATAAGAATGATGCAAAGCAAGATGTCATGCAAGATAGAGCAATTGTGAGAGGACATATAGGTCAACACACCCACAAAAACACTCGTGTCAAGGGGCATGTTAGGTGACATGGGTACAAGGATGCCCGTGCAAGGGGTGTGCCAAAGGTATGCGAGAGAAGATTTCCATAGAATGAGGTTTCTACATGCTCATGCTACCATGCTGAGCCACATTGACAAGTTAGTGAAGGATGCTTAGGGTTATTATAGTGGTCTTTTTGTTTTTAGGGGATATCTTATCATATACTATACTTTGAGACATTCTTGAGAAACTCTATCACTTTGTTGTAATTCTTAAGATTAATCATCAATTGATCTTATGTTTTCACGCTACCTCACTACGTCACCTTTGCTCATCACAAAATCTTGTTACAATTAGTCTAGCTATAACATTTCATGTAGAGGCTAAATTGCATCATAAGAAGTTACTGTGCATTATGAAACTAATGGACAAAACATTTTTAGGCAAATTAAAAATATATTATGATTAAATACAAATACACTTTATTAACTTCCAAGCATACATTTATACAAAAGTACAGACAAAAATAGGTTATTACCATTTATGAAAAAGATAAAAATCATATTTTGAAAGTTTAAAAATAAAGTGACAATTCTAATCATATATTTATGATTTTTTTTCCACCATTATAATTCTTTTCATGGATTGATTTAATGTTATTATAGCATCAATTTAAAACATGTGTGGATAATAAGGATTAAGAAATAGTAAACACAGACACAAATCACATACATATGAGAAGAAATTGGAGAAGATAAATAAGAACTAACCTCGATCGACCTGCCAGGAGCACCAGAACTTGCCATAGGTCTTGGCCAGATTCTGAAGCTCAAGTTTTCCCTCCATTTCCGGAAGCCGAGGATTAACCCATAAACCTGATTTGATCTACATAAATTGTATGAAAATCCATTTTAGTTAATAATTAAAGAACCATAAAAATTAATCACAGTGCAATACTACCTCATAAGCGTGGGAATGCCAGAGCTTCTGTTCCTCTGGTGGCAGGGCTTCGAATATACTGTCAGACAATATATATTCCACCCCTGCGTCGTTTTCTCAATTCTCAGATGAATAGAACTCGGATTTTACCAATGAAAGACGGCGAACAACAGATAATTGTAACCAACTAGTCGACCGGAGGAGTCATCGGTGTCATAGACTGCGCATTGGAGAAAGTCCTGGTTGATCTGATCCTAGTGACATAGTTGTGAGTCTCGATCTGTCTAGACGTGTCATGACTATAGAGAGCGAAGGTGCAAACGTGTTGGCTCATTTGTTCGATGGGTTTTAGCGATTGCAACATGGCAGCACCCTTCTCGAGCATCGCCTGGCCCATCTTTAGCGGCTTTCCGGGCATTTGCCCCTCGGATGGGGGCATAGGAGCCAGTGGGCTGTCGGTTGAGGCCATCGGAGGAAGGTTGTGGTCGATTTCCTAGTATTTGTGATGAAAAATGAGAGGAAAAAAGAGGCCTAGGGTGGTAGGGTGGTCTTGAAGTCGCGACTATATACTCTGTATATTGGATGATTAATTTGTTCGTGTTTTAATAGGAAAAAGTGTGGCATGTACACGTTGACATGCAGGCTTGCTAATGTGGCTGTTTGAGCGTGAATTTGGTGCCAGGTGTGTTGCTAGTTTGGAGACATTTGGATTCGAGTTGGTGGCATGAACTTTTATAGGAAATCGAAATAAGAATATGCCAATGTTTTAATGCTAAGATAAATGCGAAATTTGTGATGGGCTTGATGCTGGCAATTTCACTGGAACTAACATGGAGTATTCAACAGCAGACTATAATATAAAACATTTTGGTTTAAATAAAAAATTAAAATTTTAATATTTTATTTAAATCATTTATCATAATATTAATTTTTTATTTCAATTACTTAAAAGTTTGATATTTTATTTAAATTATTTATCATAATATTAATTTTTTATTTTAATCATTTAAAAATTCAATTTTCTATTTAATCTTAATCTTAAGCATTGGTTTTTTTTTTTTAATTTTTTCATAAATCATCTTCTATATTCACTATTATAATGATTAAAAAGATATTTATATTCATCATTTATCGATCTACGTAATGTATCACTTTTAATAAAACACGGGTTAGAATGTTTCCATTGTATTAATTCTCCAAAAGGTGTGGGCTCACGGCAAATTCCATAAGATTTAATCCAAATGGGATAGCACGTGGAATATTTAACTGATAAGTGAGAACAAATACAAATGGCAATTTTACATCTACCATATTAGGACTTTTAGCGGTTTCTGAGAACCAGAAAAGGGTGTAAAAAAAAAAAAGGTTCATGCTAGTTTCTTATTGCTCGGGCTTATCACAATGACCTTGCAGCACCACCACCTTTATTTCCATCCCTGAAAAGAGTCCTATCGTACTCGTTGCACGAAACTCTTCCCCAACCATACCCCTCGTATCATATTTACATCAATACACCTTTTATCTCCTACGACTTACCACTCCTACCCACGTGGATCCAACCCCTCCATCTCTTGTGCCTGGTTACAGTCCAACAGTTTTCTTCTCTAAATAGGTTTTTAACAGAGAAAAACGGACACATCCATATTCTGTCTTCTCTTGGGAGTCACATCCTTGATTTATTCCTTTACGTTGATGATACAGATTTACTCATTTACCTTGTTGATATCATTCAATTAGTAACAGTTCTACCCTCCTTAGACATTATAGATAAGGAAATTTGTATGACATAATTTCATAAGCTAAATTCAATATTGGTTATATTATACTTAGAATAATTATTTAGATTAGTGATAGGATCTAAATATTTAAACCTGATTTGAAATAATTTAAAAAGCTTTTTTATTAGTGGGCTCGAAATAAAATCTATTAAATTTATCATGCACATTTTAAACCTTTCTCAAGAGATTTAAGTATTAATTGGATTCTATTATATATAATTGGGTTTCACCGTTTTCTATTTAACTCATTGAAACCCTGATTAATCTTGTCCACTAATGTTTTATAAGAATTAACAGTGATAATCACTTGTTACTCATTATAAATTTATATAAATATTGCCCTCTAATCTCTTTCTATATTATTTTTTTGTTTAACCTTATCATATTCACATGAAATACATGAATGCATGTTGCATGCACATGATATTCATAATAAACCCACCAACATTTACAGCCATCACAAATCTTTTCTTTTTTTTCCCATTAGCTCACTATAAAGGACCCTAGCAGCCTACACTTAATGCTCATGCTTTTCCTTTGCTACCTAATCCTACTACTTATTATGAGATTGCTGAGGCATTATAATACCTCACTATCACCACAATAGATACCAATTTTATGGTTAATTACTTAATAAGTGAATACATGCATCTCCTAAATGCTAAGCATATGCAAACAGCTACGACTTATTTGATATTTTTGTGGCACTTTATCACCAGTTCTTTCCATTGTGCACACATCTAGTACCTCATTGACTACCTTTACTAATGTAGACCAAGCTAACTATACAGACACTTGCCAATCTACCACAAGGCATGCTTCCCTATTTAGCATCTTATCATTTTGTACAAGTAACAAATTTAGCATTGTCTATATGTCTAGCAACCCCATTAATCATAATTGCACAAAATATGTTGATATTGACTATAATTTTGTATATGAACAAGTTCCCATCAATCAAGTTTTAGTTTAATATGGCAAGCATCCTCACAAAGAATTGGTTTAGTACTAAATTTCTTAATCATTGCTCTAATCTCACACTGTTAGGATCTTGCATAACCCAATCATATGGACAGATGAAAAAAGTTGAAATTGTCTTTAGTTCAAGTCAAAGATAAACTCTTAAAGAGAGAATTCTTTATAAAATAAATAAAATAAAATAAAAACCTTCATATATTTCATTTATGAATTCCAGGGATGGATTTAGCATTTACAAAATACTATTCACAATATTTCCTATGAAAACTAACCTTTTAATAATCATAATTGTTGCTAACTTGCTTAATTAATCTCTAAAATCAAAACCAACCATACCAATTGTAACTACTCACTAACTTTCCCAACTAATCTTTAAAATCATAAGAATTTCCTCCATCCTTAACAAAATCTTGTCCTCAAGGTTTAGGGAAATCAAGAAAACGAAAAAAAAATCTTAAGTAATTCTATTTAATAAAAATAAAAACTCATCAACTCATTGAAGTGCATTAAAGTTGTTGACTAGAAATTGAATTCCACATATGAGGACATCAATGGCCAGATAGAAACCACATATGAGGACATCAATGGCCAGATAGAAACCATCAGCATAACATCTCTACCAAATTGCAAAATCATGGTAGCTATGTTTACATTCTTAATCGTTACAATTGCTTGAGATGCCATTGCAATCGAGATATTATTATTGACTTTCTTGATAATGGTGAATGTTGCCATCTGTAACATGAGATCAATTGATTCTTGATGATTTTCTTAAGAACAATCTACCACAAAATCGTGTTAGCTTCTTTCTCCAACATTTCTTGACTATGTATTGCCTTTGTCAATATTTTCTTGAAAATTTTTCTCATCAAAATTTTGCAAATTGTTCTTGATTGTTGTGTCTATAATGACATTTTTATTCTTTACTTCCATGTCAATTTGGTCTTTGTTTTGAGTCTTGTCTTTCATATTTTCTTGTTTATTATTTCAATCATCCCAATATCAGTCATGGTATCTTCCATTTGATGCACAAGGACTCCATCATCTTCATATGGCTCTTTTTTTCTAGACATATCTTCTACTATTGGTTTCTTGATATCAACAAACCTCTTCTTGAATAGAGGATGACTTATGATGTATGGAAAATAGCTTTCGTGTTTCCTCTAATGTGGAGTAAATCAAAAGTGAATATTATTTAGAAAATTCATTCATGTCATAGATAGTTGATAACAAAGCATTCACTCATACCATTTAAGAACTCCTTCAAATACAACAAGGGCAAGCATAATTCATAGTACTTGATGAAACTCCATGAAGTGGTCAACCTTAAAAATCCACCTATCCAAATAGGCACCATTAAATCTTGGTACTTCGTTATATTTGTCAAACAAGATAGTCAAACTCAATATCACCAAGAGAAGAAGATGATGAACCCCAATACAATTTTGACATCTTGGCAAAATCTCTTACTTCTATTAGCAGAGACAACAAGACTCAACAAGAAAAGGGTTGGATCTTGAACAATGATAGCACCATTGTTAGCATCCCACATAACTCAATCTCAATCGTATGGACAATTGGAAAAAAAAAATTGAAATTATATTAAGTTCAAGTAAAAGACAATTCTTGATAGAAGCCTTCATATTTTTTTTTTCATTTATGGATTTCATGAATGGATTTAGCTTTTATAAAATAATATTTATGATATTTCCTACAAAAAAAAAAAACTATTTTTCTAACTCACCCTACTAATTATAACTATTTACTAACTTGCCTAATTAATCTCTAAAATGATAACTAACCTTACTAATTGTAACTATTTACCAACCTATCTAACTAATCTCTAAAATCATAACACACACATGCACTTACATCATAAAACTCAAGGGGTGTATTACCGTATATCAATATATATATTGTATACCATGAAGGTGGAATAGTCTTTTCCCATATATCTCAAGACACTTTTTATGCAATTAGTGATAATTAAGTTCATATATTACCAAACATTGATGTTTATATAATAACCATTTGAGGGCTACGTTTTCTTCTAGCATGAAGCATGCAGAATAAGTTTTAAAGATGGAAACAATATGTTGTTCCCTTTTTATGTGCCTAAAACCAAGATTAAGCACATGCAATTGGAGCAATTTATAAACCCCAATTCACTTGTTCAATTTCGATTCAACTCTACTAGGTTTAGCGTAAACCCTCATGGAAATGCAATGAAATTCTAATGCTCTAATTTGCAAATAACAATTCCACAATGATAAATTCCTCCAAAATAACAATGATCACAAATAAATCCACGTGAATTACACACAAAATAGCAAGAACCAATTCTGTGATCCACTTTCCCAACAAAGTGATCCACGGTTCAAAATGATGCTAAATTGAAAGTTAAAACTCAAAGGCTAAACCAATCAATTGAAGTAACAAGAATTTGATTACAAATGCAATCAAAATTCGATCAGTACACTTCCAAATTAACCCTAGATACTACTCGTTTGAGAAGAAAGGAAATTGCAATAAGGTAAATTTGATATTACTCACAAATTAGCCTTGAAGCCACTCGCTACAATCTTAAATTGAGATTTGAAATTGATAAGAGCAATTTGAATTAGGAAAAACCTAACCCTCACATGTAAAAGTGATGTTCTTTTTCTAAAAAATTTGACTACCTCCCAAAACCCTACTTAAGCAAGTATTTATACTTGCTCCCTTTAGGGTTAAAAGGTCCACAAAATTACAACTATGTCACTTTTAGGATGACTAATCCTAAAAGACAATTACAAGCAAATGAAAGTGTCCAAAAAAAAAAAAGATTACAACATAAATAGTTCAAAGAAAAAATTACAAATACAAAAATAATAAGAATCCTCAAAGAGCCAATGCATCAAGGCGATGTTGATCACAACGGGTCATTGGATGAGAATCTGATGATGTCCCTTTGCAATCAACAAATGAAAGTCATTTGGCATCCCGTGGAGAAATATTATTGTACCTGTAATATTATTACTCAAATATTTATTAAATAAAAGAAATAAGGGTAAAATATGAATGATTTGGATCATCATCTAAATCGAGTTCTGTAACCATCTAGGTTACCAGAAAAATTCCCATCACCTTTGCTTTGCACATTGAGAATTATGATACTATGATTTGCTAAACGAGAAAAACAAAAAGAAAAAATAGACAATTCAAATACAGATCCAAAAGACTAAATGGAAGATTTCACAGAACATGTTCTCATTAATTCACAATTTCCACGAACCAACATAAGCATAATAGTCTGGCCAAGAGGAAGAAAAAAAAAAAACATAAGCAAAATAGAAATAGACGAGAATGTTTCTCCTTTTCCTATTTTCTTTTTTCTCCCTTCATTTCACTTCAATTACCCCATTAATAATGATAAAACAAGACAATCTTAGCTTACAGATTGCTACACATGATTCTTAGATCGTTAGACTCCACTCCTGCTCAAACTTTATGTGTCTGATTTGGGACAACGTTAGTTTGCAGCCTGTACTTGTACCTGCTAGCAACAACCAAGTATATTGCAAAGTTGATCAAGCAGAGCATAGAAAGTAACAAGTAGAACAGATTCAAATGGTTCCTGTTGGTGTTGTTACCTGCTAGCCAACCTCCACTTCTAGTTATGTTTTCTGTTGCGCAGTTAACGATATTCACTAGTATAGTGCTAAAGAAGTAACCAAATGCCATGGAAGTCCACAGGAAACAGGTAAAGACCGATTTAAGTGCTTTTGGTGCTTCAGAATAGAAGAATTCAAGCAATCCTACATAAGTAAACATATCCGCAATCCCAAATATGAAGTACTGGAATGAAAGCCAGAATGTACTGATTGGCAATGGTTGTAACACAGGGATTGCATCAAGCATGTTGTGATCTGGTGCCACCGCTTTACGCTTCACTTCCATGATGGAAGCAACAGCCATTGATATGGATGATAAAGTTAGGCCAACTCCTATCCTTTGAAGGTGTGTAAATCCAGTCGCACGACCAGTAATTTTTTGGAGAAAGGGTACGACTATCCTGTCATAGATTGGGATTATGATGATGAGGAATATAAATGGAAGAATAGGGAGTGAAGCAGATGTTAGAATTTCCCATATCCGGATTCACATCCGGATATTATACAATTTTTCCATGAAATCTATTTAAGATGTGGTCCATTTAAGATATGATTTAATATCTCCACATGCATATCCACGAGAGAAAATCTTACATCTAAGCTCAGATTACATCGGTTAAGATCTATAATGGTAAAAGATATATTTAGAATGTGATTTCTCGATTATAAGTCCCTAATCTCACTCACTCACTAAGGAAAAATATACCATCATTTTTAAGCGAGAGAGGGCTTAGAAGTACTAAACTAAAATAAAGAAAATTCATGCGTTTATTTACAATGGCTTGAGATATGTACACGATTTAATTTTTTACTTCCACTTATGTTCTTATATGTTCATTGTGTTACGAAACATGATAGAAATTTTTTATATACAATCTATCATTTGGTATCAAAGCCTTTATTTTCCAAAAATACCTTTACCTTGCTCTATTTCGGTTTAGTTTGAATTTGATGTTTTTTAGTCTTAATAAGATTGGAAAATGATAGAAAATCAAATTCCATACGTTCTAAGCTTTAAAACGTTAATTTTGATATCTAAATAAGTTGGAAAATTATGGGTCATATTCGGGTCACCATGACCCGGCTAAAAGTAGAAGACGACTTGATCTTATGTCGACTAAAAAAAAAAAAAGGATCGTCACGTGGGCAAAATCCACGAACTGATCCCATTCTAATTTCTCATGGCTGGAGTTGTCTGAGATGCACGTCATGTGCCTAGCACCATGCGTGCAATGCACGCTCGCATTTGAAAAGCAAAGATGCGCAAAAGGCACTTCTCCTAGGATTTAAACCTTGGCCGTTGCGTCCTTCTCCTAGCATGGAACTTAGCCAACTGAGCTAAGCCAACTTTCGTGATTCTTTTGGCCAATTTTAATATATATGTAATGGGCTTTGAACTAGGATTTCTAACACTTGATAAAAATTAAATTTTCATAATTTTCATATATTTATATTATTTATTGTTAATTATATAGATGACATATAGTAAACAATTTTATATGTTAAAATTGTTTGTGTTAATTATTGAAGTAAATTGATTGGTATTGGCTCTCTCTGAATTTAATTATCATGATATATACTTATATTATTATTTGCCTACATGTATGATTTATGGTTTATTATTATATGTATAATGTGGATTAGATGATATAAGTGTGTTAGAGTTAAGTTCATAAGTTATTGCTTACGGTTTTTTGCAATAATTGAGCATAAGGATTTATTTAATGTTTATATGATCCATATAATTTCAATTAATTAAAGAATAATCACAGCATCTTTAATTAATTAAAATTATATATATTAAGGATGATAAGATCACACATGAAAATAAACATTAGTTGTGATTAATTATACGTAATATAATAGATCTTATCCAACAGGAATTTTTATTATGTTATGTATGATTAATTAGGATAAAATGCCAAATTATATTTTCTAATTTACCCACAAGGATTAGAAAAAGGAACATGATTTAATAGTTTTATTTTAAGACTTCAGATGAATCTAATTGAATTAGGACTTTAGCCCATAGGCAAGTTTTATGTCACTAGATTCATATTTTAACATGATTTTACATTGATAAAACATGACATATCTTAATTAGACTCAAAAACTTTTGTAACATAAGCATGTATGTTTAATTATTGCAACAATTCAACCTGTCAATTTTTCTGATATGCGATGTGATGTTCCTGAACTTAAAGGAGATAACTATAAGGTTTGGAAAGAGAGAGTTCTTCTTCATTTAGGATGGATGGACATTGATTATGCTATAAGGAAACCGGTGCCTCCTTCAATAACTGAAACTAGCACTCTAGATGCAATAAGTCTTTATGAAAAACGGGAGCAATCTAATCACTTGTTAGTTATGTTCATACAGACTAAAATTTCTATTGGTGTATGGAGCTCCGTCGAACATTATCAAAGGGTCCAAGATCTGTTAAAGGCCATTGATGAGCAATTTGCTACTTCAAATAAGGCAATAGCTAGTACCTTAATTATAAAGATTTCAACTTTGAGGCTCACCGGCATTAAGGGTATGCGAGATCATATCATGCGCATGAGGGATATTGTGGCCCAATTGAAGGCATTGGAAGTTGAATTATCATAATCCTTCTTAGTTCATTACATCCTTTGTACTTTACCTCAAGAGTATGGCCCATTTAAGATATCATACAACACACATAAGGATAAATGGTCAATCAATGAGTTGTTAACCATGTGTGTTCAAGAAGAGGGCATACTACTTATGGAGGAGAAGGAGAAGGAAAGGGTAAACTTGACTACTCATAGAAAGAGTAATAGGAAGGATCAAGCCAAAGATAAGGGAAAAGGGAAAATCCCTCTCGCAAAGGACATAAAGAAGGAGGTTGCGTGTTTCTTATGTAAAAAGAAGGGACACATGAAGAAACAATGCTCCAAGTTTATGTAGTAGCTTGATAAGAAAGGTACTCAACTTTCACTTGTCTGTTATGAATCCAATATGATTGATGTTAATCATGACACATGGTGGATTGATTTTAGTTCTACAATGCAAGACTTAAAAAACCTACGGAAGCTAGTGGGAAGTGAGCGTAGCATCTATTCAAGCAATAAGATGTCCTCACATGTGGAGGCTATTGGAACACGCAACTTAGTTTTAAGCAATGGTTTCATTTTGAATTTGAAAAAGAAATTTTATATCTCTGGTTATTCTAGGAATTTAATTTCAATTTCTAGACTTGTATCAGATGATTATTCCTTTAACTTTTCATATTTTGGATATAATTTATTTTATAAATTTAATGTTATTGGATATGGTACCTTGTCTAATGGTCTTTTTTTACTTAATTTACAAAATGATGATAACCATGCTATAATGCACGTTCAAGAAAAGGTTAGCACTAAATAATGTGTTATGAATGAAAAATCCTCTATGTTGTGGCATCGGAGATTAGGACATATCTCCATTGTTAGAATTAAAAGGTTGGTGAATGATGGGATACTTAGTATTTCAAATTTCACTAACTTTAAGACTTGCATAAGCTGTATTAAGGTAAAACAGACTAACAAGTCAAAGAAGGGAACCAAGAGAAGCTCTGAATTATTGGAAATCATACATACAGACATTTGTAGTCCAAACATGGATGCAAATCATAATAAGTACTTTGTGTCTTTCATAAATGATTACTGATAGAGCTATTTATACTTAATCTTTATAGTATAAATTGTGCTAATTCATTATTGATTTTATAGAAATCATAAGGAGATGGTACTTAATTCTATTATGGTGATAAATCAGGTTAAATGGAGTCAAGGGTGCCAATTCAAGTAAATTAGAGAAGTCATCTACAACTTGGTTCAAAGACAAGGATTTACACCGCCGGAGGGAAGTACATGGGCGTGTAATTGAAGTACACGGCCGTGTACTTGGTTTTGAATCAACAGGAAGATACACGGTTGAAGTACACGGCCGTATATCTGCCTAGGGGGAAGCACGGTTTGAGGCACGGCCATGGTGCAAACCGTGTTACACACTGGACAAGAAGGCGGAAATGTGGACTTTCAACACAGAGAGACACGGCTTAGGGCACGGCCGTGGTGGCAGCCGTAGGAGAAACCGTGCTTGGAGCTGTGGTGGAAGCTAGATGTGCCAAGGAGAAGAACTTGTAGATCATGCACAGAGGAAGGCACGGTTGAAAATCTAGCCGTGGGTGGAGTCGTGCTACACACTGGACACGGAAGATGATACGTGAATTATGCATAGAGGAAGGCACAGCTTAACCCACAGCCGTGTGGTAGGGCGTGCCAGGCAGACGAAGATTCACTTCTCGAAATCTACTTGGAAAAGGAAAGATATTTTCGTATCTTGCTAGCAAAAGATCACATGCCATCCCTCTAACAATATAAATAGAACCAACCCTAGAGGGTGAGGACGACTTTTGAATCTTTTAATCTGGAATCTTTGGATCATCTTGGAGGCAGAGCAGGCAACCGGGTTCATCATGTCTCTACTTTTTATTTTCGTTTTATTGATGAACATGAGTAGCTAAGCTACTTTTCTAGCCAATGGGTCATAGATGTTTAATTCTCCACGAATTGTGAGGTCTAATTGACTTGTATTTAATCTATTCGTTGTTTTTGGATATTCATATATCTTCTGATCGTTTTGTCATTATTATCTTTGTTGATTGGTACGAATAGAGCTCTTCTACTCAATTAGCAAGTTAATATATTGTCAACTAGCACGTCAAATCCGTAATTGTTTGATTGTTCTAGTCTCAGTGACACAATAACATGTTTGATTATAAAATAGATGATCGAATTCATGTTATGGAGGTGTGTGATCATGTTTAAATAGGTTATCTTATAATCTACTGGCATGAATTGGTGGTCTCTCTAGTTTTTAATGCTATTGGTAGATTAAATCCTAAGCGCTTGTCTGGGGTTGTCTAATCAATAAGAAAAATAATCAAAGAGCTTCTCTTGGTTATTGAGGAAGTACGGAGAGATAGGTTGTTAGAGCTTGTTAATAACCATAACCAGTTTATCTAAGAATAAGAATAGAAAACATTTGCATCGATGATCAATTCCTTGAATTAAACTATCTTGATTCCTTTGGCTAGGCTTTTATCAATATACGATTCTATTATCTTGCTTCGACTTTATTTTGATTCATAAACAAAACCCCCCTCGTTTTCTTTTCATCTTTATGCCCTTTGAATAGAAATATCTTTAACCAATCCCTGTGGATTCGACCCTACTCACCACTATATGCAAATCATATAATTGTCTAAGAGTAGGTTTTATTTTTGTTGGATTCGACACCCATCAATTACTCATAATATATGAATCTCTACTTACTTAACAACAAGAATGAAGCACTAGAAGCTTTTAAAGTGTTTAAAGTTGAAGTAGAGAAACAATGTGGAAAACAAATTAAAATCGTGCGATCCGATAAAGGCAGAGAATACTATGGTAGATACATAAAGAATGGACAAGCGATTAGTCCATTTACAAGGTTTCTTCAAGAGAATGGGATTGTTACCCAATACAATTTACCTGGCTCTACAGATCAAAATAGAGTAGCTGAAAGGAGAAATCGGACATTATTGGACATGATGCGGAGCATACTTGCAAGCTCCAAGCTTCTTGACTTCTTATGGATCGAAGCTCTTAAAACGGTTGCATATATATTGAATCGGGTTCCAACCAAGGTTGTCTAAAAGACACCATTTAAGTTATTCAAGGGATGGTAACCAAGTTTGCGACATGTACGCATTTAGGGATGTCCATCTAAAGTAAGAGTCTACAATCCACATGAGAAAAAGTTAGACCCAAGGACTATTAGTGGGTATTTCATTAGATATGCCGAAAGGTCTAAGGGATATAGATTTTATTGTCCACCCTATAACACTAGGTTTGTGGAATCAATGAATGCAAAATTTCTTGAGAATGACTTGATTAGTGGGAGCGATCAATCTCAGGGCCCTCATTCTAAGATCATACAAAAGCTCAGTGTGACACTTCAAGTAGCGGGTTGATCGTTGTTGTTAACAACACGCCTTTAACACAGATGCGTGTTGAAGAGTCAGCCTTGGAGGTACCATAAACTGCTAATCCTAATCTAGTAAATGCTGAAGTTCAACAAATGTTCGAAGTTATTGAACAACCAGTTGAACAACATGATCCTATTCATCAAGAGAATGTTGATGCAACATTAAGAAGATCTGCTAGAGTAAGGAAATTAGCAATTCTTAGTGACAATGTTGTGTATCTGCAAGAGTCTGACTACAATGTTGGAGCCAAAAATGATCCTGAGATGTTTTCACAGGCTATAAGTTCTGAGAATTCGAACTTATGGTATAGTGCCATGAAAGAAGAGATGGATTCAATGGCATTTAATAGACTCTAGAATCTCATTAAGTTGCCTGATGGTGTAAAAGCCATTGGATGCAAATGGATCTTTAAAACAAAGAAAAACTCACAAGGCAATGTTGAGAGATATTAAGCAAGACTCATTGCTAAAGGATTCACTCGAAGGAAAGGAATCGACTACACAAAGACATTTTCTCCTATATCTAAGAAAGATTCCCTTCATGTAATTATGGCATTAGTTGCACATTTTGATTTGGAGTTGCACCAAATGGATGTGAAAACGGCCTTCCTTAATGGTAATCTATAGGAAGAGGTTTACATGAAGCAACCTGAAGGATTCTCCACTACTAATGATGAGTATTTGGTTTGTAAGCTTAACAAATCCATATATGGATTAAAACAAGCCTCCCGCCAATGGTATTTAAAATTTCATGACATCATCACTTCATTTGGTTTTGAAGAGAACATTATGGATTAATGTATATACCAAAAGGTCAGTTGAAGCAAAATCTGTTTTCTTGTGCTATATGTGGATGATATTTTGCTTACAACCAATGATAAGGGTTTGCTATATGAGGTAAAACAATTCCTCTTGAAAAACTTTGATATGAAAGATATGGGTGAGGCTTCTTATGTCATTGGCATTAAGATCTATACGAAAAGAACTCAAGGCATTTTAGGTTTATCTCAAGAGACCTATATCAACAAAGTTTTAGAGAGATTTTGGATGAAAGATTGTTCACCAAGAGTAGCATCCATTATGAAGGGTGACAGATTAACCTTAAGCTAGTGCCCTAAAAATGAGCTCGAGCAGGAACAAATGAAAAACATCCCATATGCGTCAATAGTTGGAAGTCTAATGTATGCTCAGGTTTGTACTAGACTTGACATTACATTTGTTGTTGGGACACTAGGGAGATATCAAAGTAACCCAGGTACTGACCACTACAGAGCTGCAAAGAAGGTAATGAGATACCTTCAAGGAATAAAGGATTACATGCTCATGTATAAACAAACTGACAATCTAGAGGTCATTGGATATTCTGATGTGGACTTTGCTGGCTATGTTGATTCGCGTAAATCAACGTCTGGTTACATTTTCATACTTGTCGATGAAGTCGTGTCTTGGAGGAGTTCAAAGCAAACCTTAACTGCTACTTCCACTATGGAGGCCGAGTTCGTATCTTGTTTTGAGGCTACTTCACATAATGTATGGTTGAAGAGTTTCATGTTTAGGCTTAGAATTATTGATTCTATTTTTAAGCTATTAAGATTATACTATAATAACTCAGCTGCTGTATTTATGGCTGAAAAAAATAAAAGCGATAGTCGAAGTAAACATATTGACATCAAGTACTTAGCCATAAGAGAACGTGTTAAGGAAAAGAAAGTGGTTATTGAACACATTAGCATTGAGTTAATGATAGTTGATCCTTCAACTAAAGGCATGCTATCAAAGAATTTTAAGGATTATGTAGTAAGAATGAGACTTAGTTCTACGATGTAATTTTTATTGTACATGCATTTAATGTTTCAATGAAACTCTTATTCAGTTGATATTTCTTATTTGGTTTTGTATACACATTTTTTCTATTCATTTGTTTAAAGAAATATCATTAAGTTTAGACCTAAAATAAACATATGGTTTATTCATTAAGTTTAAGAGTTAGTATTGAGAGGCTTAATATATTGTGATACATGGAAAATAATACTCGTTATGAGATGACCTATCGCCATGATTCATATATTGTGTTTCTTGTTATGTTGATGTTGGGATAAATGGACCAAGTGGGAGAATGTTAGAATTTCCCGAATCAGAATTTGCATCTGGATATTATGCGATTTTTCCAGGAAATCTATTTAAGACGTGGTCCATTTAAGATATGATTTGATACTTATCTTCACATGCATATCCACGCAAGAAAATCTCGCATCTAAGCTTAGATCACATTGATTAAGATCTATGGTGGTGAAGGATATATTTAGCACGTGATTTTTCTATTATAGGTCCCTAATCCCACTCACTTACTAAAGAAAAATACACCATCATTTTTTAGCGAGGGCTTAGAAGTACTAAACCGAAATAAAGAAAAATACACCATCATTTATTTGCAATGGCTGAAGGTATGTACACGATTTAATTTTTCGCTTCTACTTATGTTCTTATATGTTCATTGTGTTACGGAACATGATAGAAATTTTTTTTATACAATCTATCAGTAGTAGGTATGCTAAATGAGCTTGTAATGCTCAGGTCCATTGTTAGGCTTTGTTGGATGGACAATGTTTGGAGTTGTGCAAGATAAAGTCATTATTATGGTGCAACAGAAAATAAGGACCATCCCAAGTACAATATAATACATGGTTCTAAATATTTTATACACAAATTTAGATAATCATAATTATTAAATAAATAAATAAATAATATAAGATTGAGGGCAGTCATACAAATAAGGTTAAAAGACAATAATAGTCTTATCTTTTCCTAATGGGACAATATAAGCGAACTAACCTAGAGTTTCTCCTTTTTCACACTTGGACAAATTACAATAGTATAGAAAGATAGAAGGAGAAAGAACCCTACAAGAAAACCTAAGGCAACTAAAGGTGAATCAAGCGACTAATCAAATATATAGGAATCATAATTAGTTAAATAAGGGTCTATTCTAACAATTGAAATTAGAAAAATTGAAATTGACTTGGTTGTTCATAGGGATTAAATCAAAGGATAGGTTAAACAAGCAAGGGATCAACTAATTCAAGCTCCAAGTGCGAATCCAAGCCAAGTGAGTATACTAGAACCTAACTTTATGTTAGATTTGGGTTATATGGTGATTAGTTAGTTTAGAAAACATAGCAATTAGGATTTAAAGGAATTAGTATAGAAAAATTAGGCTTCATAGGGCCTTACCGCAAGATACACGACCTCCCAACATGACCTTGTTTTAACCGTGTTAACCTAAAGAGATACACGACCTCCCAACATGGTTGTATTACTCTCGTGTTGATCACAAAAGACCTACCGAGAGATACACATCCTCTCAACACTGTCATGTTGCTCCCGTGTTGAAACCAAGAGATACATAGCCTGTCTACACCGCCGTGTTTCGACCATATTAAACCCAAAATCCACCAAAAGATACATGACCTTTTGACACTGTTATGTAATGTTTGTGTTGAGTTACACGATCTCCAACATGACCATGTTAAGTGAAAGACAATATCATTGTATATCTATTTAACTCTTAATTAAACTAAGTTTCACACAACCGAGATAATTAATAAGACTGTAGATAACCTAATAGATTAAGAGAAATTAAGAGAGTTATATTATTTTTATATTAGTATTAAGACTGATGTCTTGATGATTATATAGATATCAACTTAGCTTAAGTTCAAGACAAGATGTGCTTAAGGCTAGGATTTCAAGTACATGTTTACCTTGTTTGTTGTATGTGATTGCTAAGTAGCTATTTAATGAGTTATATGTGAAATAATGAAATGTTAAGGTGTTATGTGAATTGCTTAAAACAATGAAGTATTACATTGTTATATGAATTGATTGATGTATGTTGCTGGTGCTTGACTCAACCTAAGAGCCCGCAGTGGCAAATCCCTAGGGGGCACCTCAATGATCAGTATGCCGCATTATCCCTAATGGAGTGGTGTATCGAAATGATCTAAGGTATATTAGGGTTAAACAGGACCTGCAGTGATAGTTCCCATTAGGGTTAGATAGGGCTTGTAGTGGCAATTCCCACTAGGATAAAATGTTGTGTGTATCGGGGTCATAAGTACCCCTATGCGGTATAATTCATTTTGAGATTTGTGTGTAAGCTAAAGTGTGAATGTGTTATGAATAAATGTTGCATATATGCATGTGCTATTATTGTGGTGTGTCATGCGCATGTGGATATAGTACTCACGTACTGAGCTTAGGCTCACCCCCCTTCCTATATTTTTTTTTTAGCTACAGGTGAGAATGATAAGTAAGTAGAATATAATGATAATGGGAACTTAGTGAGACATTACATGGATGTAATGGAAAGAAAACATTATTATTATGTAAAGGAAGAGTTTTTGTAATTTGAAGTTTTATTAGTTAAATTAAAACTATGGAGATAATTGTTATCTTGAAAATTGTTATTATTAAATGAAAAAATGTGGAATGACTCATCTGAGAGTCATATATTTAATGGAAGTTATAGTAGTATGATGGATAATATAAATGATCAGGTTTTGAAGTATTGTGGAGTTTAGAGCTTTAGCGTGTCACTTTATAATAGTGATACGTGGCAGGCTGTGATGCTTTAAGTTCTAGAAACCTTCAACATGATAATATATATCAATAGGGTATTCAATGGAAGAAGCCACTATCGAGTCACACAAAAGGCCGGAATAATAGAAGAGTAAAAAGAGAAAAGACAAACATAATAGTTAAACAAATACATTCATAGGAAGAATGTTGATACTATTTGGATCGCGATTTGATATATGGTTCGAGATAACAGCAAATTACCTTAAAGTATCCCCACGAGGTAGGAACTCTTCTTTTTTATCCATGCCAATTTAATAAAACTCGGCAGGGTTCTCAGGGAGTTGAAGGTTTCTGTTGTGAAATGTAGCAACATATACCTAACATGGAGTAGTAAAAACAACACAACATGTTGCTTCATTGATTTGAATGTACCAAGTTAGAAATCACAATCATCTTACAACCATTTCCCCTTTTTACGTGTACACTACTAAATTTTAAATGTATAGCCATATGATCTAAAAGTTGGAATTTCTTAAATGCTGCGTAGTTTTATATTAGTTCATTAATGCTTTCCCTTTCTTGTGAGTTGAGAATTCCATTGAAGGTCATCAAGGTTGCCACTTAATTAGGATGACATAGACATGCAGGGATCCGAACTCAAGATCTCCTACTCTAATAACATGATATAAAGTATTAAATCAACAACCATCTTATCTAAAAGTTTAGTTTTCTACATCTAGTGCATGGTTTTATAAGTATAAAAGCCAACATTATCAGTATTGTTTAGCTTGTACAATCTTGAGTAGGCACGATGATGACACACCTGAATTATTTCAATGATGGCACCGGTTCCCTGAGCAACATGAATTCGCTATAACGACAATCCAGAAGTGAAGATGATTATTGCCAAGAACATGGCAATTGTAGAGATACCAAATCCCCAATCCCATCCTTTGTTGTCTTGGATCCACACAATCAGCGAAAAACTGGCTATACCACCAATACATACTAACAGCAACAGGCAATTAAAGAAAGTCGACATGCGTCTGGCTTCTTTGGGGTCCTTTTCATCGAATTGATCTGCCCCGTCGGGTGGCAAGGCTGCCTTAATTCCTGCAGATCCAGCAGCCAACAAGTATAGACCAATAAAGAGAACAGCAGCCTTTCCACCACCAATTTTCTCGCAGTGAGAATTGCGAACAAAGATGTTGCATAGTGGTGTTCTAAGACTTAAATAATGAGCTTGTATCGTCAAAAGTGCTAGTCCCTGGAATATTACTTGATGATTAGGCCATGTTGGGGGTTCATATAAACAATCCGGATAGGATTGAAATGGATGAGATAAATGCACAAAGGATCAGATATAATAAGGTAAGATAAAATATGATAGGATATGACGGGCAAAACTTGCCTAGGCTTTATTTACTACTAGGAATAAGATCTATATTGCTGACTGAGAAATTCTAGTTTTTTTCATGATTTACCATTTGTTGAGGCTGGATATCTCTCCCAAGTGAACCATATAGCCAAGGGAAACCATAAATCAGAATCTCTTCCCATCCTCAAATTCAAGATAAAAATAAAAAGTATTGTTTAATTCACTCTTTATCTAGACTATTCTATGCAGAATGCACCGAACATGGGATAGGACAAAAACTCTTATATGGACGACCAAGCATGCAATAGTGTGTTAGTTTGAACAAGCGTACCAAAAATTCAACGCATCCTGAGATGACAACAGCCTTGAACCTGCCAATATGAGTGTCTGCAAATGCGGCCACTACGATGCAGAGAATGTAACTGCTTCCCATGAAGTTAGTTAACTGGTTCGAGGCATCAGCCATGTCAATGTGCATCTTCCCATTGAAGTATGTCACTCCATTCACTTGAAATGCCAGAGTCGCCATTTCCTCAAACATAAATGCAGCTGCAGCCAGGAGGATTATTTAATAATCCTAAGAAGCATTGGAAATACTCACATCTGAGATAATAAGCATATTGCCATGGTACTGGAATTAAAATTAGATATACCTAAAATAAGCACTGAGTTTTTTATTCCCCCATGCTTATACGTGAGAGCTGTTCTTCCCTTCCAGTCCTCCTTCTCCTCCATAAGTTCAAGCTTTCCCTAAAAAAATGTACCTCAAAAGATTATCATATTACGAGTTAGATGAAAAATACTTCCCAGGTTAACCCCTGCAAAAAGAGAGTGCATTTTCAGCCTTGAAAGTCGAACACCGAGCCTCCACCCCCACTCTACTTCAACATAATCCATCTTTTGCAAAATGCATAAATTTAAAGTCAACTGACCATAACGCACTCCATTGGTTAGTTAATTCTTAGGTTTGGTGAACTAAAAAATAGATAAGATTGGTTATAAGTAAATTTAGATGCATCTTCGTTGATTTTTTAACATATAGGAAAACAGAACCTTATGTAAAGGTTGTATGCCGTCCTCGATATCCTATATGATGAAAAGTGAATGGAATATGCACCAGTAAGGTGTAGACGATTGTTCCTACCATCTACTCAGCTTAGTGAGTGATTGATCAAGAATCATAACTTTTCAAAGCGATGTAACAACTTCCATATATGAGCTTCGTTGTGAGTTGTAACTACTGATTTTGAAAACATCATGATGTATTTGATAATAATAACTGAAAGGCTGCAACAACTGCAAATTTTCTGCTGATCCTTTAGAGCGTGTTGTAAATTGTAATTACTGTTAAATAATCAAATGACAAAGCCGCGGAACATGCTTAAAGGTAAAGGGCATACCGTACCTTCTACGTCCATTCTTGTAGCTGGAAAAGATGAAGAGAAGGTATGACAGGAAACTCTTTTGTAGAATCTGAGATTGAGCTTGCTACTTACAGAAGTGCAAATGCTAAGTTACATATCACAAGAAGACTTGACGAGGTCCTCGTTGGGACTTTGTCTATTATGCAAAGAGCATAAACTAATGTAATGTGAAGAGGATCTTTTGCATGTTATTACCGAACGAATGCGTTGCATGAACGTATAGAAGATTGGACAGTAGGGAATAGGAGGACATTACGAAGGATTGTCAGATGACGTTTTCAGAAAGATTGTTGTTGAGTTATATTCTAAGATATTCTTCACTCGGTTTTGACATGCCAACGAAGGATATTTGGAAGAACGAAATAACATATGCAAAGAGACAGCAAATTATGTTGTGTCCAATGTAATCACGTTCACGAGTTTGACTATGTAATTTACGGGTCTACATGGGTTGTGTTTACCGAGTGTATTCAATCATATACCGAAGACGACGATTCAGATCAAGTCTCACCGTTTCTCGCCATATGTGTTTTTCTCTTACATTGATATGTCGATTGCAAATTGCTAGACTGCGCTTGGTGCACAATTGCAAATATTGCTATATAATTTGAACACTTCCCCGCCTCAGAAATGACTACTGAGACGAAACCGAATTGCAAAAATCTTGGCTTGATAATCACTTCTCTTTCCAATTTTTTATTATTCTCAAAAGAGAAGGTTACTCTTTTTATATCTCTATCAGTACTTTAATCTAATGTCTGTATCATGAGACGATCTGTACATTTGTCATTTTATCTTTTTTGGTATCTTTTATACCAAATTTCCAATTATGAAATAGTAAGAAAATAATAAGAACACGATGAGCCATACAGGCTCGACTGGTTGCTCTGCACAGATATAAGAAATGGTCATCGTAGGAATGATCCAAATTTCTATTTTATTGGTAATTGGAACATTCTAAATTTCACTCATGATGAAAGTAAAGAAAGGAAAGAACCATGTTGTAATATTATTATCCATGTTACAAAAGGGCGAAAAAAAAAAAAATAGAATCGGCCAGAACAGGCTCAAAACGGTCAATAATGAGACCATTGGCTAAGCATGGCTAGAAAAAAAAATTAAAAAAAAAAAAAAAAAAAAAGCCACACAAAGTAAGAATGTACAAAACTCAAATATTTGTGACTACCTGTGCAAAGAATGCCTTTCTATGCCTACTAGCACAAGACACAACCTATAAAATGAATACAAGGTGAGACTCATCAATAGTTCAACAGCGAATATTTTATGCGCAAAACAATCTTACCCTTGTCAACTCCTAGCTTAGCCCCTGTGACCAACCAATGCCCAGGAATGTCTTGAGGCCCCCTGCACATTTCCGTCTTGTCCACGATTTTCGCAAGTTTTCCATATTGACCCGAAGCATCTTCCCTCTTGTCACTGGAAGATTTATCTTTAGAACTTGATGAGGAGGCACCATCAAGCCTTTGGGCCGTAGAAGGGTTGGCAGGGCTATGATCCCACACCGATCGTCTTATTGTACAGCCTGGAACTTTTGAGAAAAGGAGCTTGAGGTGTAACACATTTTTGGAACCGAAATCCCAAACACCAAGCTGAGCTCCAGTGACAATGTGAACCCCAGAAAGATCTCCAATGCTAGTTTCAGTGTGCTCTATTGGCGCAGTGCTGACATGGGAAAAGTTCTTCCACTTGATCGGCTCAAACCAACGACTGTCTTGCTCTTCAGGACCCAGCCACTTTGGTGCACCTATTGCCATGTGTGCATCCCAATGGGGATGAAGAACTTTTGGAAGAGAAACAAGGTGTTGCAAATGGATTGCAAGACGATTATTCCTACTGCCTTCCAAGCTAAGTCTCAGACCAGTAACAGGTTTTCGGCCAACAGTCACCTGAAATAATGAACAAAACCTTCAGCCATCGTGGACCCATAATACAAGTTCATGGTGGTCTCTGTCAGTTCATTCGTAATTATTTTTAAGCCTACAGCCTCCAAAACCTTACAAGGCAGCTCAGCTAAAGAGAAAAACTAACAGGATTCCTCTAAATCCCAGTAATGAAATCTTCTTTCCACTAAGTTATCAGCATTCAACCAAAGACATTAAAAGCAGATGGAGAAGCAAGCCAAAATCCATGTTCACTCTGGTGGAAGCACACACAGACACTCCTTTGGGGCAGGAATATAGGATAACATTTGAGAAACAAGACATTTTCAAAACATGCAATTATAATAACTCGCTTTCCAGTTACAGTAGTACATAATGTACTTTATGGACGATTCACAATGAATGAAAGAATACCTGATCGGGGCTGATTTGAAGTTTTGGACCCATCAAGCTGAACTGAAGAGATTGGCACACAGGCTCTTTCCTCTGAAGATTATTTTGTTCTGGAGCCCAAAGTCGTGCAATTTGAAAATCCAAGAAGTATTGCAAATCCTCAATTGGCGGTTTATCTGGAAGAAGAATAAACATAAAATTAAAATTTAATGATTTAAAGATAAAGAATATCATTATCCATCCTAGGGTGATCGAAACTGACAATTTTGAAAAGGACTGACTAATGTGCCCAAAAAAATGATGCAAAGGTAAATATGCTCAGACTGAAGCAAGTTTCCTTAACTTACTAGAATAGAAGAGAAATTAAAAGAAGCAGCAAAAGCAAGTCAATTGTCATGTGGAGGTCAATCCAAATCTGATCTGGCTAGCTCCAATATCGAGTTTCCAAAAGATGGATTTAATACTGAACTTCTAATTACTTTTTTATCATTATATGAACTATGAACAAGCAGAATGACTTAAAAATGTTACGCAGCTTCATTATCAGGTACACGATTAACAAAAAGACTTGGCATAAGCACTCACATTCCAGATATAAGTCAATAGCTCGTGCCAAATGCTTTATACCAGGCACTTCCTCAAGAAGAGAAACAATTGGCATGAATTTCATGTCAATAACATCTGGAGATAATCGTACCGTCTCTACCCACTTGGCATGATCCTGCTCAAGATCATCGCCTCCTCGCCTCCTAAAAATAACAGTGACATCCTACAGCAACGTGAATATTCCTTAATTAGTCAACACGAAGCAACAATCTATAGTCCAAAGGTATGCTTATAAACAAGTGAAAAGGGTAATGAAGTACACTCCATAATAGTGCAAGTTCATAAAAAGATCCATTATAGTCAAATGAAAAGCATATGGATGTCAATAGTATTCTAGTACTGACCTTGTCCTTGTATTTTGGGGGCCCAGCAGTTGGCTCATTCCTAGACTCGTGAAATCTCTGTTCTTCGATGTCATTAACATAGTTTTCAATGTCGGATGCTGACAGAGAAGATGAATGGTGCTGCCTGATGTAAACTACATCTCTTCCTCCAACTGTCACGGATGTAACGATGTGGGTACCATAATTTTCAATGAAGCTGAAAAACAGAGAAAATGGTGAGAAATATTGTAACCTAAAAGAAGCATGTTGACATCTAGATATAAAACCATTACTAATCTTATGCATTTAAGCTTTGTTATTAATTATAACATGATATTAGAACAGTAGGTCATTGGTTCAAGTACCCACATCATAATTCACTCTTCATTTAATTAGTTTCGCGTAACAGGTCTGAGTTGATAACCTTGCGCATGCATGAGAAAAGTGCCAAATATACTATTAATTCTATATCTATATCTATAAATGTAACCTTTTAAATCAATTGGATGAAGTGAATAAGAGCAAATATCATGTTACAAGAGGCTTATTCCATTGCCATGACAGTAGGTGATTCATAGTAATCAAGTGCCGCATAGTTCCCAGAAAGCAAAGCCAGTTCAAGCCAATGCATTATGATGCATGCTCCAGTAGAGCTCTCAAATAGTGCAAAAATTTTCATACTAGTCAAGTATTATTGTACTAACATAACAACCGTCTAGCAATAACACTCATTTCCTTGTATTCATTAAGTTAATTCATATGACAGCTAATAACACTTGTAAGGAATTATAAAAGTTATAATTCCAACATTAACCCACATTTGTAGCACTGCCATTTACATAAATAAGGATTCATACCTTGCCAGAGATGCAGGATCCCATGAGTAGGGAACAGCACGCTTGATATCTTCTACCAAAACTAAGTTTGGATTCGTTAATTCAACCATATATAAGGGAATGAAGTATCCAACCATTGCAAGAGATTTTGTTGATGCTGCATCTACTTGCCAGGAGCCAGTGAAATTGAACATTGAATTGAAACTCCCAAGTGGGATCGATTCTAATATAGATGATTTTTTGTTGAAATATTTGGCCATCTGAAAAATTTTATCATGGAAGGTGCAATTAAGCCAGTCAAGCCAACAGACTTTTTAATGCACAGGCAACCAGAAACATTTTGTAGTTGTAAACAAAAATGAAGAGAACATTACAATCAAGATGACATATTCATCACTTGATAAGTGTAACACTGCAAGGAAATTCACTAAACTGAGGAAAAAAAACACTTATCCCAGTATCAAACCAGAGATGGATTGTTCCCAAAACATGGAACTCCCTTCACCTGATTTTATCCCTAATTATATTAGAAAGTTCACAATTATTTCTAGTTCAACTAGAAGATCAAATTTTCAAATGGTTAAAATAGAAAATTAACATTATACTAAATGGTTAAAATATAAGATTGAACTTCAAAATAATTAAAATAAAATATCAACATTATATTAAGTAATTTAAACAAAGTTCAGTTACCATCCCATAAACTAAATAGTTAAATAAATGATCCGTTACTATTCGTAACAATACCATAATGAAATATCTTATTTGAACTACTTAATATAATATGTTAACCCTCCAATTTAACTACTTCAAAATTAAATCCTCTATTTGAACTTGATCTTAAACGTTGATCCCCTCACTTATAATTTTCCCAAAGAGAACATCGCCTGAGTCCTTATGAGGGAGAGCTTTCTCTCTAAAAGAATAAGCAAGCTAACTTGGTAAGCCATAAGAACAACTTGTGACCAATTGTGAACAAAATGTACAAAATGACTCATCAATTATGACAAAGCAAAATGTTGAAATAGCTTAATCATGAGAAATATGAAGATGTTTAGAAGATTGCAACACTTCTCAAACAATGTGCTACTCTTTCAGGTATAATAAAGTTATGAGAAGATTATGTATTATACATATACACAGATGATAATTGGTTTTATCTTGTACAAGTTACATAGAGAAAAGCTATTGCTTCCCCTAGCATGCAGTCCTATCAAGAATGTCTCATCTACTAAAAATGCAGAAAGATCCAATCCTTTTCACGAGAAGGGAGTATGTATAAAGTAATATAGAAGAGAATTATAGAATCATCTAAGGTTTTATTCAGTGGCTCAAACTAACACTTATTCCCAAGCATACAAGGAGCATTTGGAGTTAAGGATGACTATAAGATCTGATCATTTTTATATTTTGAACTTGTTCAACATTGATGTCTTGCTAGTACAGCTATGCAAATCTACCAAAATACAAATAACAAAGATTGACAAGCTTGAAGAAGCCAACAACTCTATACTTTCCGTATAATAAAACTCCAAACAAATTGATCCACAACTGTAGCGCAAAATATAGAAGGCTTTGCATTC
This sequence comes from Laguncularia racemosa, assembly GCA_037954665.1. NCBI lineage: Eukaryota > Viridiplantae > Streptophyta > Magnoliopsida > Myrtales > Combretaceae > Laguncularia > Laguncularia racemosa. The sequence goes on along the minus strand of JBBMOL010000078.1, from coordinate 2,492,270 downwards.
TTCAAATGCCCTCATGCAAACTACTTATTGTATTCTTTAGATGGATTGCCCAAGAAATGTAAGGAGAAGAAAAAAAGAACAGAAAAGGGGGTAAGAAATATAAGCTAGCCGGTGATCAACTTAATTCATGAATACTTGTGTGAAAAATACATTAACAAGTTTCAAGCACCAATGGCATCTAGATTATATGCACAAAATGCTATCATGCTCTATTTTTGCAAAGTAATGAAACCCACAGATGCCGCTTTGGTGGTTCTTTTTCACCTTATCTTCACTCAGGAGAGGCGCACTACTGGACAGAAGCAAATCAAGCTAAGCGTTAATCAGACTGGTTCAAATGCTTCAGCAGTTTGAGTAAGAACATTTGACCACGTGAAGCAAACTATAAGGAAGTCCATAAAGATTTATAACTGAATCAAACATGATAGATATTTGACATGCTGGAAAAGCATAAGACTTCTTCCATTTATTGGTGCTTCAAAGTGGAAGTAGATGATGCAAGATTTAATGGTCTCTTCCATACTTTGGCCACAAATAATGGGGGATCTCCCATTCTTCAGAAGTTGTTGTGTTCTAGGTAATCATGAGTTTATTTTTGAGTTTCCCTGTATGGATACATCCTTGCCATTGGGCTTGTCCAACCATAGCCCAGCAAAAGTTAGCCTCCATATGGAAATTAAGCACAAAGTTCCCTTCAAGTATTTTAATTTTGGAGTTAACATCCCTATTTCCCACCCTCTTAGGAAAATCTGGGATACCAACGTTGATGGGACACTCATATTTAAAGTTGTTACTAAACTCAAGTTGCTCAAGTCAGAGTTGAAAAAATTCAGTGAGTGTTAGTTTGGACATACAAGTAAAAGTAATGAAGGCTAAGGGAAAGCTACACCTCATGCAGTCCACTAAAGATCTGATGTGGTTGGCGCTAACTGTGAAGGTGAAAGGAAAGCTTTTGAAGATTACTATTTTCAAAGCAATACTCAAGAAACTTTCTCAATACACAAGGCAAGGATAAATTGGCTTAAACTTGGTGATCAGAACTCTTCCTTCTTTTGTTTTTTTAGGTTGAGGGAGAACAGAAATACAATTAAATCTCTGAAACTTTGTGATGGTACTATTATTACTTCACCTGTAGAATTAAAGGAAGAGACCATTTTGTGATTTAAGAATCTCTTGTCAAACCCAAATCTAGCTAGGGATTCTTCTTCAAGATTTGATTCTCTACCTTGAAGGAGAGTCAGTTCCAACCAGTGGGAAGGACTTCCAAAACCTGTGGGGCAAGAAGAGGTCAACTAGGCCATTTTTTAGCTTGCCCAAGAGAAGCACCTGATCCTGCCGGATATCATGTAAATTTCTACATAGAACATTGTACTATGGCTGGATTAGGCGTTGCTAGTGCCATACAAGACTTTTTTGCTTCAAGAAAACTCTTGAAATCTTTGAATTGCACATCTCCAATGCTGGCTCCTAAGTGCTCAAATCCACTTTGTTATAATATGTTGTATTTTTTATATTGTAATTAAGATAGTGTTACGTAGAAGTTAGTAAAGGTTGGTAGGATTTTGTATCTCTATATATATTGTTCTCGTAGTATTAGTGAAAATTGTGAATTTGAATACAATTACCTATCAAAATTACGTGGTATCAGAGCTGTCTAATTGTAGGATTTTTTTCTTTTTGAAAATTAGCATTTATGATTCATTAAACCCTAACTACCTAGTGAGCAGCGTTTGTATCCTACACACACCCTAGAGAGTATTTGTGTTTCTTTTTTCTCAACGCCCCTCCAAGAGTAAAGATTGTTGGCCGAAGAACTTCCCCGACCAACTCCGGTGACCAACGGATCGGTATGTGAGGCTCACGCACCACATAAACCGTGCCACATAAACTGTCCACCGCTCCTCCTTGGTTCCCGCATGTGGAGGCACGTGTGACCCCATTCATCCACGTGTTCTTGCTAGGTCTTCGTGATAGGGTATTCTTCATTCCAATCTCGCCATTTCGAAAATCATCTTGGGACACGTGCTCCTAGGTTAGGGTTTCCGATTTGATTTTATTGTAGTTGGGAAATTAATTTTTCTTTCAGTTTGGTGGTTTTAAAAGCTCTTTTTTTTTTTTTAGGATAAGTTGATTGAGGTGTTTTCCCTAATTGGAATTAGCATTTCCGGTTTAGTTTAATCTTCTAATGTTGTTTAGAGCTGTTGGTGTTTGGTTTGTGGTAGTTTAGTTTGGTGTTGTTAGTGTTTGTTGTGTGGATTAGAGGAAGGAAATATATACAGTATTGGATTGCTAAATGGCTGAGAATAAATCACATATCATAGATATGGTTCTAGTGATAACTAAAATAATAGAATATAAACTTAGTGAAGATCATATTCGAGGTCAAGAATTAGGGGGAATCGTTTGCTATTACTATCATGAGCTAGGGCATACAAAGCGTACTTGTAAGAAATTGCAAAATCATAGCCAAAAGAAGCAGTCAATACTCATTGCCTCCACTAACTCCATGTTATGGAGAGACTAATGGACCATGCTCAAGGGATGTCAAGTCATGAGCATCAAGGAGGCAAAGATGCAAGCCAAGAGATTTCAAGTCCAATTAGCATGCCTCAAGGACCTATCACAAGATCTCAAGCTAAGAAGATACAACAAGTTTGAGTGTTCATCTACAAGGCTTGGTGAAGACGGCTAGTGAAGAACTTCAAGGATATCATAGCTTAAGAACCATTGCAACTCATGTTTAATACAACTCGGTACAAGTCAAAATTGGAGATTAGAACCTGAAGGCCGCCGGCCTAAGCTGCTAGCATTGAATCCAAGGCTGACCGGTGTTTAAATAAACACCGCCAGCTTTCTTTTAATTATATTTTATAATTTCCTTTTCATTAGGATTTTTGGGAGGGACATATAAATACCCTCTTGGCCGCATTTTAGAGTTAGTTTTTGAATCATATTGAAATCAAAAAGAGACTTTGATATTCCTTTGTGTTCTTGCGTAGAATACATGCTTTAGGAACATTCAATAGAGAATTGATCACCTTTCTTGTGAACTGTTCTGCATTAGAACAAGCTCTTTATTCTAATTTCATGATTGACGACTAAGAGAAACTTAACTCTAGTCCATCTTAGGGATTGAATCAAATTGATTACGAGGGTTTTCGCATTACTGCTGTGAGGGTTCGTAATGTTCAAAAGGGATTCTCAAGCGTATTCACGGAGGTTTTCGGTATCATTTGGTATCAAAGCTTTGGCTCTAGATCAGGTTATATCTTTCCTTGATTTAGTTCGTGTTTTGATTCGATATTGTGTGTTCATCGAATTTTATCTTGTTCATCAAATTTTAGTCTTGTTTACGTCTATCATTGATTTGAATCGTTGTTTTTGTCTGAAAAACTAATTTGCGTTTAAAGTGCTAAAAAAAAAAAAAAAAGGAGGAGAGAAGAGAAGAATTCATGACCAATAAAAAAAAAAAAAAACTCTTGAATTTATCAAATTCTCTTGATTGTTTGTGAACGCTCTAGGATCCATTCATATCTGTCGGGTTAATTTCTTGGATTGATCTAAAAACGTGATTCGCATAAGAAAATATAGGAATTGGCTTGAGTGGTGTGAGATAGAACCTGTGAGTGAACTTTGTTTGAGTGACACACGAGTGACCATCCCCATCTTGTGAGTGCAAACACGAAAGGGAGCATTTGTGAGGATTGTTTTAATTAATTTATTTCTAACGTTGTTTCTTTGCAGCAATGTCGAAGAATAGTGAAAGTATAATGTGGGAAATGTTGATGAGGCTAGGTATCATGAGGCTCAAGAGTCGCATTTTAGGCGAATGAGTGAAGCTTTGGTGACTATTAATGAGAAGTTAGAGCGTATAGATTTGAGGCTAAGGGAAGTTAAGAGGGGAACTCTGAGCCACAGTGAAGGAATTAGAGTGAATAGGAACCGTGCATTTCTAGTTGTTGATGTGGGGGATTTGGATGATGGTTATATAGAGGAAGATGAAGAGGTTAGTGCTGTTTTTGGTGTAATGAGAGGTGGAAGAGGAGGTTGAGGTGTAAGTAGAGGAAGAGGAGGAGACCAAGAAAATCCTTACATTGGTAGGATCCGAGATAATGATGATTATGCAAATAGAAGTCTAGGTGGTATTAAACAGAAAATTCCTCAATTTCAAGGTAAATCTAATCTAGAGGCTTATTTATAGTGGGTAAAGAGAGTTGAGCTTATATTTGACTATCATCAATGCAGTGAAAAGAATAAGGTGAAATTGGCAATTACACAATTCTAGGATTATGCCATAGCCTGGTGGGATCAATTAGTGACAAGTAGGAGGAGGAACTTGGAGCATCCTATAGATAACTAGTATGATCTCAAGTCTGTCATGAGGAAGCAATTTGTTCCTAAACATTATCATTAGGAATTGATGCATAGGCTTCAAGTTCTTAAGCAAGGTAGTCGGAGTGTGGAAGACTACTACAAAGAGATGGAGATGATCATGACTAGGGTTGATATGCAAAAGGATGTAAAGGCCACTATGGCACGTTTTTCGAATGGATTAAATAAGGAGATAGCCGATAAGGTAGAGCTATATCAATATACAGAGTTAGAAGACATAGAGCGTGTTGCTATCAAAATAGAAAAGCAACTCCAAAGTAGAGGTCAACCAGGTATGTTTCCAAACCATATTCCAATAATAATTCTGCTTGGAAGGGTTATAGGAAAGGTGATATTAAGAGTGAAAGTAAACCTATATTTGATATTACAAAGAGGAAGACCGGAGTGGTATTAAGTGAGAAATCTAAAACTGAAGAAAAAGAGGGGAGAAATAGAGATATTAAATGCTGGAAATGCTAGGGGGTAAGACATATTAGCAAGAATTGCCCTAATAGGAGAACTATGGTGGTGAGGAATGGTGAAATAGTTACTAACGAGGAGGATAATAATGAGAGTGATGATGATGATGACATGCCTGAATTAGAGAGTTGTAGTGAAGGGAGCATAGAGGAACCGGTTAGAGGAGATGTGACGGTAGCTAAGCATGCTCTTAATACCCAATTGAAGGAAGATTGCTGTAAGGAGCAACGTGAAAATCTGTTTCATACTAGATGCCATGTTCAAGGCAAGATGTGTAGTGTAATCGTTGATGGTAGAAGTTGTACTAACGTTGTAAGTACACTTTTGGTTAATAGGTTAGGTTTGTCTACTAAAACACATCTTAGACCTTATAAAATCCAGTGGCTTAATGATTGTGACGAGGTTAAGGTAAATAAACAAGTTCTTGTTTCATTTACCATTAGCAAGTATAACAATGAAGTGCTTTGTGATGTCTTTCCCATGCATGCTAGTGATATATTACTTGGCAGGCCATGGCAATTTGATAGAAAAACACAGCATAATGGGTACCTCAATAGGTATTCATTTACCAAAGATAGGCAAAAGACAACCTTGACACCACTTTCCTCAAGGGAAGTATATGAGGAACAATGCAAAATGGAAAGACTGAAAATTAAGGCTGAAGGAAAAGAAAAGGAGGGTAAAAAGAGTACTGTTGAGATTGAAATTCAAAAGAGTGAAAAGAAAAAGAGTGGGAAAAATGAGAGAAAAGAGGGAAAAGAAAAAGGAGAGCAACATCAGTCTGAAGAGAAAACAATGAGGAATGTGAGTTTGATGGCTAGGTCAAGTGAGGTTAGGCAAGCTTTGAATTCCAACAGGCCTATATTTATACTTTTGTATAAGGGGCTTGTTTGGCAACTAACAATCTTAACCCATTTGTGCCTACTGTGTTATCTAATTTGTTGTAGGAATTTGAAGACTTGTTTCTAGAGGAGATGCCTAATGGATTACCACCCATCAGAGGCATAGACCACCAAATAGACTTCATTCATGGAGCTATTGTACCCAATAGGCCAGCATACCAAACAAACCCAAGCGAGGCGAGGGAGATCTAGAAACAGGTGGATGAGTTGCTAGCTAAGGGGTATGTGAGGGAAGGTCTCAGTCCTTATTCTGTTCCTGTGATACTTGTACCAAAGAAGGATGAGACTTGGAGAATGTGTGTAGACTGCAGAGCCATTAACAAAATCACTGTAAAATATCGTCACACTATTCCTAGTGGCATAGGAATTGGAGCTGTTTTGATGCAGGATCAAAGGTCACTAATGTATTTTAGTGAGAAGTTGAGTGGAGCAGCTTTGAAGTATCCAACATACAACAAGAAACTATATGCCTTGGTGCGAGCTTTGCAGTCGTGGCAACATTATCTTTAGCCCAAGGAATTTGTGGTGCACACTAATCATGAGAGCCTGAAACATTTGAAGAGTCAAGATAAGCTAAATAAAAGGCATGCGAAGTGGATGGAATTCATTGAGACATTCCCATATATCATCAAATATAAGCAAGGTAAAGAAAATGTGGTAGCTAATGCATTGTCAAGAAAATTTTGTGAGAAAATTACACAAGCAGGTGAATGAGAGGATTGAAAGCCAAAATGCTAAGGTAGCTACTCGTGTGAACAAGTGAAGACGACCCATGGTGTTTCAACCAGGAGAATGGGTGTGAGTGCATTTTCGAAAGGAGAAATTTCCCCTTCAAAGCAAGTCTAAACTAAACCTAAGAAGAGACGGTCCATTTCAAATCCTTGAGAAGATCAATGACAATGCATAAAAAGAGATGCCTTTGATTCAAGGACGAATCCTTTTGAGGAGAGGGGGAATGTTATGGAGACACTAATGGACCAAGCTCAGGAGATGTCAAGTCATGAGGATCGAAGAGGCAAGGATGCGAGCCAAGAGATTTCAAGTCCGATCAGCATGCCTCAAGGACCAATCACAAGATCCCGAGCTAAGAAGATACAAGAAGTTTGAGTGTTCATCTATAAGGCTTCGTGAAGACGGTTAGTAAAAAACTTCAAGGATATCAAAGCTTGGGAACCATTACAACTCATATTCAATACAACTAGATACAAGTCAAAATTGGAGATTAGAACTTGAAGGCCACTGGCTTAAGCTGCCAGCATGGGAAATGAAGGCCGCCAGCCAAAGTTGCCAGCGTTGAATCCAAGGCTGACCGATGTTTAAATAAACGCCGCCAGCCGCCAACTTTCTTTTAATTGTGTTTTGTAATTTCCTTTTCATTAGGGTTTTTGGGAGGGACATATAAATACCCTCTTAGCCGCATTTTAGAGTTAGTTTTTGAATCGTATTGAAATCAAAAAGAGACTTTGATATTCCTTTGTGTTCTTGTGTAGAATACATGCTTTAGGAACATTCAATAGAGAATTAATCGCCTTTCTTGAGGAGTGTTCTAAATTAGAACAAGCTCTTTGTTCTAATCTTGTGATCGACAACTAAGAGAAACCTAACTCTAGTCCATCTTAGGGATTGAATCAAATTAATTATGAGGGTTTTTGCATTACTACTTGTGAGGGTTTGTAATATCCAAAAGGGGTTCTCAAGCATATTCATGGAAGTTTTCCGTATCACTCCTCATCAAGTTCGTCTTTTAAAAAGACAATAACAATTTCTACCAATGAATATGCCAAATTCTCTTAGTATCAAGAGACATTGAAGGCTTCGTCTCATCATACATCTGCAATTGCTGAATCAGGTAAATCAACTCAGTGTCTTCTTTCCTCATCATCCAAGTGGGTCATTGATTCCGGTGCCACAAATCAAATGACAGGTAACCTTGATCTCTTCTCTACTTACTAACCATACACCTCTCCTACAAATGTCACTCTAGCAGATGGCTCTAAGTCATTTGTCCTTGGATCTGGCATTATTAATCCAACTTCTTTGATTTCCTTATCTTCTGTGTTAAGCTTACCATAGTTTTCCTCTACTTACTATCAATAAGCCAATTGACTCGTGAAATGAATTGTTGTATCACATTTTAACCTAATCATTGTCTGTTTCAGGATCTTATGACAAAAAAGACTATTGGTAAAGGACATAAATCGAGCGGTCTCCATATATTGGATACACAAGTACCGAGGTCAATTGCATGTTCAAATATCTTAACACCTTTCTAAGCTCACTGCCAACTTAGTCACCCTTCTCTATCTATGTTGAAGACCATTTATCCACAATTTAATAATGTTTCTACTTTAGATTGTGAATCTTGTCATTTGTTAAACATCACTGTTTGTCTAGTTTACCTAGAGTCAATAAAAGGGTCAGTCTACCTTTTGAGTTATTTCATTCTGATGTATAGGATCCATGCCCAATTGTATCTAAGGTTGGTCTTTGGTATTTTGTTACCTTCGTAAATGATTATTCTCGTATGACTTGACTTTATCTTATAAAAAATCGTTCAAAGGTGTTTTCACATTTTTCTGCCTTTTGTGATGAAATAAAAACACAATTCAATGTCTCAGTTAATATATTAAGAAGTGATAATGCCAAAGAATATTTCACTCACTCATTTCAGTCATATATGCTCCAAAATGGTATCCTTCATCAATCTTCCTGTGTGGATACACCTTCTCAAAATGGAGTAGCTGAAAGAAAAAACAAACATCTTCTCGAGATTGCACGAGCAATTCTATTTTAGATGCACGTTCCTAAACAATTTTAGGCTAATGTAGTCTCCACTGCCTGTTTTTTTATTAATCGTCTCCCTTCATCTATTCTACAAGGTGAGACTCCTTATACAATATTGTTTGCTACGAAGTCATTGTTTCCTATTAAACCTAAGATATTTGGTAATACTTGTTTTGTTCGTGATGTCAATCCTCAAGTTACTAAACTTGATCTTAAATCTCTCAAATGTATTTTTTTTTTTTTTGATATTCTTGGGTTCAAAAAGGATATCGGTGTTTTTGTCCTCACCTTAACAAATATCGTCTCAATTGATGTCACTTTTGTAGTAAACACACCATTTTTTTCATCCATTGAAACTCCAAAACAGGAAAAAGATGACGATTTGTTACTTTATCATATTACTTATAAGTCTCCAAGTACCTTACCACTACCCCCACCATCATGACCTCCAATTTAGTATGTATACTCGCGACAACGAGTTCCTCCTACTTCATGTCCTGCACCAGTCTCTTCTTCCTCAATGGATCTGGCTACAAGTGATCTTGATCTTCCTATAGCACTCCGTAAAGGTAAACATCAATGTACCTATCCAATTTCTTCTTATGTATCTTATGATCACTTGCAATCATCATCTTCCTCATTTATTGCATCCTTTGACACTATATGACCATTCCAAAGTCTCTTCATGTTGCACTCTCACATCCTAGTTGGCGAGATGCTATGATTGATGAGATGAATGCTTTGAATACAAATCACACTTGGGATCTAGTGGACTTACCTATAGGAAAGAAGGTGATTGGTTGTAAATGGATATATGCAATCAAGGTTAATCCTGATGGAACAGTATCTCGACTAAAAGCCCGTCTTGTAGCATGGGATATGCTCAAACCTATGGTGTGTATTTTTTAGCCACATTTTCTCCTGTGACTAAGTTAACTGCTATTCAACTATTTATCTCTATTGCAACTTCTAATTCTTGGCCTTTATATCAACTAAATATAAAAAAAATGCCTTTTCACATGGTGATTTGCAAGAGAAAGTTTATATGGAGCAACCATCAAAGTTTGTCATTCAAGGAGAGTTAGGTAAAGTTTGACATCTATGGAAGTCATTATATAGACTAAAACAGAGTCCTCGAGCTTGGTTTAGGAAATTCAGTCAAGCAATTGAAAGTTATGATCTAAGAAAGAGCAGATCGGATCACTCGGTATTCTCTAAGTATTCTAACGCTGGTATAATTAACCTCATTGTATATGTTGATGATATTATCATTACAAGAAATGATAGCTTCAGTATTACCTCTCTCAAATTATTCCTTCACACTCAATTTCATATTAAGGATTTAGGGCTACTAAAGTATTTCATAGAAATTGAGTTGACCAGAAGTAAGAAAGGCATTTTCCTATTTCAAAGGAAATATGTACTTGACTTATTAACAGAGACGGGTAAATTAAGAGCTAAGCCATGCAATATACCTATGACTCCTAATATGTAGCTTACAAAAGAAGGGGAATCATTCAAGAATCCAAAGAGGTATAAACGTCTAGTTAGGAAGTTGAATTATCTCACAGTAACTCGTCCTGATATTGCATACCGAGTCAGTGTTGTAAGTCAGTTCATGTCTTCTCCTACAATGGATCATTGGGCAGTTTTACATCAAATTTTGTGTTATCTAAAGGGTGCTCCTGGATGTGGTTTAGCCTATGAAAATCACAGATATAATCGCATTGAGTGCTTTTTGGATGTTGATTAGGCAAGATCTAAACTAGACAGAAAATCCACCATTAGGTAGTGTGTATTGGAGGAAATCTAGTCACTTGGAAAAGCAAGAAACAACACACAGTATCCCGCTTAAGTACAGAGCTATGGCACAATCAACATACGAAATAATGTGGATCCATCAGCTCTCGACTGAAGTTAGATTTAAAGTGCCTATACCTACCCAGTTATGGTGTGATAATCAGGCAACCCTTCACATTGCATCTAACCTTGTGTTTCATGAGCGAACCAAACATATTGAAATTGATTATCATTTCATCCGTGAGAAGATACAACAAAATTTGATTTCTACAAGACATATCAGAATTGGAAAACAGTTAACAGATATCTTCACCAAAGCTTTTAATAGTGCTAGAATTGATGATTTATGTAACAAGTTGAGCATAATCAATATCTATGCTTCAACTTAAGAGGAAGTGTTATAATATGTTATATTTTCTATATTGTAATTAATATAGTGTTAGGCAGAAGTTGGTAGAGGTTGGTAAGATTTTGTATCTCTATATATATTCTCGTAGTATTAGTGAAAATTGTAAATTTGAATACAATTACCTATCAAAATTACACACTTCATACTGTAGCAAAATCTATAAAGGTATTTTGAGAATTTTAGTAGGAGGACAAATTCACTCTCCCAAATCTAGTAGGAACTGAGCAATCCATTTTTACAAGTGGCCAAAGAATGATAATATGTTGGTGGCTCAAGAGTCGGTGAATGGCTATCATACAAATTCTAAGGGTCCAAGATGTGCTATTAAAGCAGACATCATGAAAGCTTATGATATGGTTAATTGTGTTTCTTTTAAGAAATTGCTGCTTGTACTTAAATTTGCTCATAAGTTTGCGAGTTGGCTTATGGAATTTTGAACAACTCCTCGTTTTTCCTTGAATTTAAATAGGGAATTGGTAGGTTTTTACCCTAGCTCAAAGGGATTAACACAAGGGATTCCCATCTCCCCCGTATCTTTTTTGTGTCGATGATAGAAATTTTCTCATCTTTTTTTTTTTTGTGATAAAAGGTCAGGTTTTTGTATTTTCATTAAAAGGATAGAATATACAAACAAAAACAAAGCTAAAGGATAAAATAAAGCAAGGGAGCTCCTAAAGTGACCTAATAGATCAATCGCAATACCCACAAAATTTTAAAGCGGCACAAGGATCGAGATCTTGGCAATACAATCAAAGGAAGCTATTACTTGAAAAAAAAAAAAAAAAAAAGAATAGTATGAGAAACACCTACAACTGAGCAAGTGCTCAATCCTAATATCTTCTCATTTCTCTCTCCACAAGTAATAGATGACAAAGCCACAAATTAACTTCCATAGAGTTGTTAGTTTAGGTCCCATCGCATTGAAAAGATTCCAGATATTTGCAGCTTGGGATGGTAGCACCAATGCCCTTAGTAAAACTTCTTCTAGCTTATAACCTATATCTATCTCATAAAAGAACATTTCAGGAATAAGTGGCAATGTGACTCCATTTCTTCTTTACATAAAAAACACACATTTTGGTTTAAAAAGCCCCAACTAACTTCACTTATCCAATGTTATAAGTTTCTGTTGGGCAGCCAACCAAAGGAAAAAGGCGAATCTAGGTAGTAGGCTCTTGTTCCATACAAAATAAAACCAGCTAACCCCGTTGCTCTCTGGAAGGAGTGAACAATAGGCCAATTTGATTGAAAATTTTTTAGATAGCTTTGCTTTCCATATAAATTTATCCCTGAACTCCACCCCTAGGATAATTGCATCTCTTAACTCACTTTTAATTTGATGCCATAGTTCACCAAACAGCCACCCTCAGTTTCCATAATCTCACCTCTTTAGGAATGCCCAATGCATAAATAGCCCTCTCACTCAACCATGAAACCAATGCTCCCTTCGGATGCCAGTCATCATACCATAAGGAGATGGTGTTTCCATTCCCCACTTCCCACTTGAATAGGTTTCTTGCAAGAGATATTAGTTGCAATATCTTACGCTAAGATCACAATGCGTTAATTGGAGTTTTGATTGCCTAAAAACTCCTTTCCTTTAATAACTCTAACTTCACCCAACAAGGCTAGAGGCTATCATTTTGATCTGTACAAAAATACCAAATATGCTTCAATTAAGCTACCTTTTTCCACACACACAAATCTTTAATTCCTAGACCACCTTGAGACCTTAGTTTACAAATTGTATCCTAATCAACCTTAGCTTTAGCTCTAGATTCATCTGATCCATTCCAAATAAATCGCTTCATCTTCAAAGTTAAAGCTTTGAGTATGCTTTTTAGTAAGATGAATATAGTGAACCAATAAACTTGTAGTGAGAAAAGGACACTCTTAACCAATTATATGCAACTAGCATATGATAAGAATTTGCATGTCCATTGGTTTATTCTTTTTGAAAACTTTTCCACAAGAAAGTGACAAGTTGACTTGTTGGGTTTCGTCAATGATAAAGGAACACTAAGATATTAAACTGGTAACTCACTTGTTAGAAATTATCCAAAAACTCACTTGGTAGAAATCCCAAACTTTGATATATTTCTCCTTTGTTATCCAGGTCTACACCACTTAAAAACACCTAACTTTTGTTTCGATTTGCTTTAAACCACGTTAAAAAGAAACAATCTTCCAAACCTTCCTTGATCAAGGATATTGACCTCACATCACCTCTAAAGAAGATCATAACATCATCAGCAAAACACAAGTGATTTATACAATCCTTCCGACATCTGCAATGATAAGAAAAACCATCTGCTCTATTCACTATTCTCATGATGCATGAAAAGAGCTCCATGACAAGTACAAAAAGGTATGATGATAGTGGGTCACCTTGCCTAAAACCCCTTGAGTTAGAAAAAAAAACCCACTAGTTCTCCATTTAGATTTATAGAGAATTTTGGAGTAAATACACATTGCATGATCCAATCTGTGAATTGTGGAGGAAAATCCAATGTTCACATAAGTTATTCATGTAGACACCATTGCACATGATCATTGGCCTTCATGATATTTACTTTTATAGCACATCTCGCCCCACAGTTCTTATGATAACCAAAAAGGAGTTCTTGAGCCATAAAAACATTATCCACAATCCTTCTCCCCTTAATGAAGGTCGTTTGTTCTTTCTCAATTAGATAGGGAAGAACTAACTTTAAACTTTCTGCCAAAATCTTGGATATACATTTGTATAATGTGTTGCAACATGAAATAGGCCCAAAGTCAGATAGAGGAGGGATTGCCAACCTTCGAAACTAGAGAGGTTGCAGTGGAATTAATGGATTTGAGGATCCTCCCTGAAGCAAAGACGTCTTTTATAGCTATATACACATCCATTCCTATAATATCCCATACTTCCCAAAAGAAATTTGCATTAAAACCATCCGGACCCGATGCTTTATCTTCAACCATCATATCAAATGTTTCCTTGATCTCCTCATCCATCACTGGCTTAATCAACAACTCTCCGTCTATACTTTTGACTCTTTTTGCAACAAGAGCTTCTATACAATCAAATAAATGTGTGGGTGGCCTCAACTCCTTTAACAGCTCCTCAAAGAAATTTACTGCATGATCTTTTATCTCCTGTGGTGAATTGAGAAGCTTACCAAAACCATCTATTAAAGATCTTATAGGATCTCTATGAAACTTTCTCTTTGAGGAATGAAAAAAAAAACTTTGTGTTATGATCTCCAAGCTTAAGCCACAAAATTCTAGATTTCTACTTTAAAAAGACTCTTCCACCACATTAAGGAAGTATGCCTCCTTGAAAGATGCTTTTTCCTCATCCCACTTTACCTCATTTGGGTGTTGGCAATTCCATTATTGAATATCATGTAGTCTGGACCTTGCATCATTCACACGACCTAGAATGTCATAAAAGAACCTACCATTTAACTTCTTAAGCTCTCTTTAACAACTTAAGCTTGGATATCATTGGGAACATTGGAGTACCATCGACTTCGGTGTTCCACACTTTTTTTTTTTTAGGTAATTAATAATTTATTGAATTGCAATAGAGAGTAATACAATACAGGAAAAGTAAATTACAAGGAGCACATCAACGATGAGTGTGCTAGCATACTAATCCTAGGCACTAGTGTAAAGTATGGTGATAGGATTACAATGGCCTTATGTAGACTCGTATGTGATTTGCTAGTATGCTAATCCTTGGGAGATCATTCCCTAGACGCACTTGGCTTCGGGTGCACCATATACAATAAACTGCTGCTGCTAAAGTTGCACGCCACCTCTGATGTGTCGGTGAGTCTCCCAAAGTCATCAAAAATCTAGTCAATTGTTCCCAGTTGTTGGAGTAAGCGGGACAATTCATATAGTCACAGACTATACTACAGACTTGCGATGTGTAATCGCACTGGAAGAAAAGGTGGGCATGATCCTCCGGAAGCCGATTACATAGGAGGCAAGTAGTAGACTGCATTAGTCCTCATCGATGTACCCTATCAAGGGTGGATAATTTCCTTAACTAAGCCAACCACACTTGTTGTACTCTATTCTTGAAATCTGAGCAATCTGCCCAACAATCAAAAAACTTGAAAAAAGTTTTGCTCACAGCAACTTTATCATTACACCTAACAATTAGTGGTTAATGGTCAGACATACCAAGACTTACAATCTGCACCTCGAAAAGAGAAAATTTAGACAACCATGAGTGGTTTACTAATACTCAATCCAACCACCTAAAAATGGGATTGGATGGGCAGCTTGTTTAGTGTTTCTTTTGTTACACCAATGCCTTCTACCTCCCTCTTGCTCTTGTTATTTTTGTCATTTTCTAGATAAGGACACTTCAAATCATTATGCCCAAATATGCCACATTTAGAACATCGAGGTGATAAAATGTGGTATTCAACATCCACCCAGTGAATGGACCCATCCACGCATTCCATTTGAAAGTCAGTTAGGAACTCTCCATTTGCCTCCATTTCAATCAACGCCCTAATGTACTTCACTCTAACATTTGTTGTTGTGACTATATCTACTTGGAGTGGTCTACCCGGCGCACATACTGCATATCCAATACCCTCATTGTGAAGGAATTCCATTGGAACTCCCCAAAGTCTTACCCAAACCGGCATCTTCCTTGGGTTTACACAAGATAGGGACATGCCTACGCACCAACTCTTCAATACCAACAGCTTATTTGCAAAAAACCAAGGTTGTTGCATGACAATCCAGAGGGAACAAGCATCAGAAAACTTAAAAAGAGAAAGAAGCCACTTCCATTGGAAAGCACCTCCATCAAGCCCATATTACCCCCACACAATTCTAGCAATCTTTTGTACAACCGAGAAGGGTAGACGTCGACCAAGGAAATAACCTATTAGTGTGTTTTTCCACAACTTTTCTCCCATATCAGAAACAGATTTGGGTGGTTTGACTCAAGCCTTCCCATCCACTCTTAGCAAAGGATGATATTCCAATGCTACATTGACTTTAGGAGCCTGGTATGGTGGGGTAGTATCCTGCTTCCTGCCCGAAACTATTTCCACAAAAGAGATGTCCAGGTCACGTTTTTCTTTTTTTCCCAGAAACCAACATTGGATTTTCTTCTTTTCTCAAATCTGTTTTTACACTGTTTTTTGTCTTCTGCCACCTTGGTCAACTCCTTTAGGGTAGCTTCGAATAGCAAGTTTTGATTGTTACTTGAAAGGGATGAGGATACTTTTGCTTTCCCAGCTTTCTCTTTTCTGTCAGTGCCAAAATCAGCTAATTTTTTTTGTCCAACGGGTAATGACTTTTTGTCTAGCCTTGGAAAGGTCACATCAGCTGCTAGCTTTTCCTCCTTGGGCCCCACACTCTACTTAGCCTTTAGATTGTTTTCTCTTCCCTCGACTGGTTTCCCCTCATCTAAACCTGGTCTTGGTAAATTCGACTTTAAGGAATCCCCAAATGATTCCACCGTGACCACCAGCCGATGTTTTTTCCGACCATTACAAACAGGCCTTACAACCCTCTTAGCAAGGGCTTTAGCTGGAAGGCCCTCAAACAGGACCCTTTTATGCCTTTTAACAAAAGTTTTCCTCACATTTTTAGTAAAAAACCTACAGATGACCACTAAATGTAAAGACCACTAACACTAGAGATTATATGTACTAAAACTAGAAAATGGATTGTCGAAAAAGCCCCAAAAGAAGTGTCTAATTGGGAGGAGGGGGGATTAAGGTTGAGTAAGGAAATAAAGTTTGGAATGAAAAGCACAAAGGATAGGGAAAAGAGTTCTGGAGAGAAGGCAAAGGATTTTTCTCATCTCCTCAGAGAAAAATCGAGGAGTGGTCTTTTTAAGTAAAATTGGAGATGTAGGAAGAAAAACTAACCCATCTCTTTTTTTAGATGACCGTTTCATCTTTGCTCATAGTTTAATAGAGCCAATTAAGCTAGCAAATGAAGCTTTTTGCAAGTGAAGTGGAAGAGTTTGTGCAGCAATAGATTTCTGCCTTGTGGGGTTTCTCACTGGGTTCATTGCCTATCAAGTATTTAGGTATCCCTCTCACGTCTACCAAGTCAACTAACTCTCTATGTAAAGTTTTGGTAGGAAGTGTGTCCAATTGATTCAATAGTATCTTGTTTTCAATTCAAGTGATTGCTCATCAATTTTCCTTCCTCCCAAAAGAATCTTGAAGGAAATGACAATTGTAATGAATCATATATGGAATGGTGAAGTTGAACAAAAGGTTAATGTTACAGGATCTTCCCTTGTTTCCTTTGTCTTTAGGATCAATTATTAGGTCAGATTCGACAGTGGCTTTTATGGTTTTTCTTCCTCACTTACCTATGTTTGCTAATTGGATTCGGGCTCATTAGAGAGAACCTGACGATCTCACAAGTGTTAATCACACAAGATTCTTTTTTTTTGGCTGGAAATTGAAAGTCTTTCCATTGCTGTAGATAACTCCTTTTTGTACAGGTATGAGCATGAGCAGTTACTAAATTTCTTTTCCCACTACTCCTAATGTAACTACCCCAAGTCCCATTTCCTGTACCTACTGACTCCACCTTCCGAATCACACATCCACTACTCAAACCCACAATTTGACAACAACAGATCACATGGACACAATCACAAATTCCAGGACACAACACACATGATGTTTATACATGCACAGCAGACCTAGACAACATATTACGACACTTATCACAGTACACAACACACAACTAATACACTAGACTTCAATCAATTGTTTAGGAATCCTTCCTTGATCTTCCTCGGAAATAAACACGTTCAAATAACGTTAACCCTTCATGTGAACGCGAGCTAAGCTCGTGTGTAACATAGGGATGTAACTGGGGTGGGTCGTAATAGGGTACCCGCCCCAACCAACCCGATAAAAACCATATAGAATTTAGGGTCAAGTTTGAGACATGAAATAAAACCCGATAGGGTTTAGAATCAGATTATGAGATTTAAAAAAACCCAATGGGAAAACCCGATCCAATAATTTTTTTTTTTAAATAATAAATTAATATTATAATTTATAATCAATATATTTTTATTTAATTATTCTTATATTTTTAATCAATATATTTTTATTTTTTATTTTATTTTTATATTTTTAATTTTTATATTTAATTTTCCTCTTCTTTCCATTATAAGTAAATTAATAATAAATTAAATGACATATGAAAATAAGTTGAAGTATAAAACAAAAAAGATTTAATCGTCATTCCGGTCGGATTGGGTCGAGTTCGGGTCGCTTTATTTGTTAATCGGGTTGGGTTCAAGTAGGGTAAAAAAAAACCCCTATCAAGTCAAGGCGAGTTTTGCGTATATAATTTTTTGCCGGGTTAGGTTCGGGTTCGGGTTTCAATAAACCCATCCCAAACCCGACCCATTTACATCCCTAATGTAACAATTAAGTCAAAGGTTACTTGGGAAATCGTGTGCAAAACAAAAAAAGTGGGTGGCCTTGGAAATTCTTAGATGTGTTCTCATGGAATCGAGTGGCTCCATTGAAGCATATTTGGAATCTTTGTGACAAATGAAAATTCTCTTTGGCATAGCTGGGTTAGCTCGGAAATTCTTAAAAGGAAAAGGCTTTTGGCAATACAAAATCCCCTCTTCTTGTTCTTGGTGATGGAGAAAACTTGTGTTTCAGAGATGGAGCAAAACATATGACACAACGGAAAACAAGCAATAGAAATTGCATCTCTCTTTAGTATGATACTTGGCACCCTAGAGGTCCACTAGTTAATTGGTTAGTGGAATATAATTATTGTATTTATTGTAATATATATATTTAATTTCTCATTTTTTTATAGATTGTCAATAGTTAATTGTATATATTTTCCTTCCAAAAATAGGATGTATAGAATTCTCTACTTAACGGAAAGGACCCTCAAAAAAGCGGCAGCCATTTACTCAAATTTTGTTATGGTATCAAAGCCTTTCGCTTTAGTTGTCTTTTGAAATTTTTCAGTCTAATTTTGTTTCTTTTCTTGTTTGGGTTGAATTTTTTTTTTTTTTTTAATCAACATATTTGCTTCAAAACTTTTGTTCAATTGAGATTTCTAGATTTGTATTTTTTTTTTTTTTAAATGTCTTCTGAAAATCTTTTTAGAAAACTACCTACAAAGACTTTAGGTATCAAATTTTCAGAAAAAAATTATGCTGCATGGGAATTTCGGTTTAGAATGTTTCTAAAGGGGAAAGGCTTTTAAATCATATTGATGGAACCTCTAATCCTCCTAAAGATGAAAAGGAACTTAGCCAATGGGAGACAAAGGATGCCCAAATTATTTCATGGATTTATGCATCTATTGAACATCATATGGTGAACAATTTATGCTCTTTTAAATACAGCTAAAAAGATGTGGGATTATTTAATGTGAATATACCATCAAGAAAATACTGCAGACACTTTGACCTTGAACTTGAGATTAGTAATTTTAGTCAAGGTAATCTCTCTATTGAATAGTATTATTCTGGTTTTATTAACATACGAACTGGATATTCTGGCATTATCTATTCTAAGGTATCTGAAGAAGCTTTAGCTGACCTTCAAACAATTCATGAAATTAGTAGGCAGGATCAGTTTCGAATGAAAATGAGACCAGAATTTGAGACTGTTCGGGCTGGATTGTTAAATAGAAATCTGATTCCTGCTTTGGATGAATGTCTTGATGAATTATTGCGTGAAGAACAAAGAATGGCTACACAAGCTGTCATAAGTGGGTCTAAGGAGATATCTGAGGTTGTCAATGTTGCTCGTGTTGCTTGAGGGAGGAATCGAGGAAAAGCATCTACACAATGCTCCAGTTGTTAGGAGTTTGGGCATATTGCCCGAAATTGTGGTAAGAAATTCTGCAACTATTGTAAGTAGAGTAGACATATTACCAAGGAATGCGAATGTCCCACATGTCCAGAAAATCGAAGAGCCCAAGCTTTTCAAGCTGCTGTTTCAGATTCTAATAAATCTACCACCACTAGCACAAATCAGTCAATGACTCCAAAAATGGTACAACAGATGATTTTCAATGCATTTTATGTTCTTGGCCTTTAAGGTCAAGGTAAGATTATCTCTTCTCCTTGGTTTGTTGATTCTAGCATCCAATCATATGACTGGATCATCTAATTCATTACATAACCTACGTAAGTATACTAATACACAAAATATCCAGATTGCTAATGGCAGAAATCTTCCAATTACAGCCATTGGTAATATTGGACCTTCTTTTCACCATGTATTTGTCTCTCCTGGATTGTCTACTAATTTAATTTCTGTTGGTTAAATAGTGGATAATAATTGTCATGAGCATTTCTCTCATAATGGTTGTCGTGTACAGGATCAGGTGTTGGGGAAGGTAATTGTGAGGGGGTCTAAAGTGGGAAGATTATTTCTGTTGCAATTCACTATTCCTAGAAATTTGTCTTCAGCATCTATGATTGTAGAAAAAATAAGGCTTCAGTTTGGTATAAACAACTGGGCCATCCAAATAACGTAATTTTGTCTAATTTAATGAAGCATGGTTTTCTTGGTAAAGATCAGTGCTCTATTTGTAGATTGCCTCTTGATTGTTCCACTTGTAAACAAGGGAAAAGTAAAATCTTGCCTTTCCCTACTTATGGTAGTCATGCTGATACATGTTTAGAGATTATACACTGATGTTTGGGATATCACTCCTGTCATTTCACATGCACAATATAAATACTTTGTGACATTTATTGATGACTATAGTCGATTCACATGGATATATTTTCTGTGCAATAAAGCTGAGGTGTTCACAGTACCTTTCTAGCTTATATTGAGACACAATTTTTCACATGTATTAAGGTGTTAAAATCTGATAATGGCAGTGAATATATGTCACATGAATTTCAAGCCTTTTTGCAAAAGCAAGTTATTATATCTCAGCAATCATGTCCTTATATGCTATAACAAAATGGGGTAGCAGAATGTAAAAACCATCACTTGTTGGATATGGCTCAAACCTCACTCTTGGAGTCTTCAATTCCACCTAAATTTTGGGTGGAAGCTTTGTCCACTGCAATTTATTTGATTAACCACCTGCCTTCTCAGCAATTGAATTTTGATTCTCCTTATTACCGTCTTTACGGTATGCATCCTGACTACCATAGGCAACACACATTTGGATGTGTTTGCTTTGTTCACTTGCCACCTTGAGTGCCACAAGCTTACCACTCAGTTAGTAAGGTGTGCTTTTGTGTGTTATAGCACTACTCAACAAGGTTTTTTATGCTGTGATGGTGTTGCTAATCGTCTACGTATTTCCAAAAATGTGATTTTCTTCAAACATGAGTACTATTTTCAGCAGCATGTATCTCATTCTAAAAGTGTCATTCTTCCTAGCTTTTGATGATATCTCATCCCCAGTTGAACATTTTAAACCCAGTATTGTCTATCAATGAAAACAAATCCTTTCCAGCTCTAATCCCAAGCCCAGTCTAGTGTTTCTTCGAAGATCTTCTCATATTAGTCATCCTCCCAATCAATGAGGTTTTTCTGATATTTTAGCTAATACTCCAGTTCCTACTTCTTATTCTCATGCAACTAAACATGCCTGTTGAGTAAAAGCTAAGCAAAAAGAGCTTTAGGCTCTTCAGGAGAATTATACTTGGGATATTGTTCCTTGTCCTACAAGTGTTAAGCCCATTGGCTGTAAATTGGTATACTCCATTAAGCTATGGTCCAATGGCTCACTTGATAGATATAAAACAAGATTGATGGCACTTAGTAATTGATAGGTGTATGGGGTAGATTATGAGGAAACACTCGCACTTGTTGCAAAGATGATAACTGTGCGACTTGTTTTAGTCATCGCTACTTCTAAAGGCTGGCATTGCAACAAATGGATGTTAAAAATGCCTTCTTGCATGGAGATCATAAGGAAGGGATTTATATGACTCCACCACCTAGATTATTTTCTACATCATCTTCTAATGTTTGTAAGTTAAGGTGGTCACTCTATGGTTTGAAACAAACCCCATGTGCTTGGTTTGATAAGTTTTGATCTACGCTCATAAACTTCTCTTTTGTTCAAAGTCAGTATACCTCTCTATTCCTTTGCAAGACTGCAGATGGATTCATGCTGCTCTTGGTATATGTTGATGATACTGTTATTACAGGGTTTAATTCTAAACTAATTTCACAGCTTCAAGAGCATCTTCAACGTTCCTTTCATATGAAGGACTAGGGTCCTTCACAGTATTTTTTAGGTCTTGAGGTCCATTCTACCTCGGTATTTTTCTAGACCAGCACAAATACATCCAAGAGTTACTTTAGCTGGACTTCAAGATGGTCATTCTACTGATACTCCATTGGAAGTGAATGTCAAACATCATCATGATGAGGGTGATTTTCTCTCTAATTCTTCTTTATATACACAGCTGGTGGGTAGCTCAAACCATTTAGCCATTACTCGACCTAATATTTCTTTTGCAGTTCAACAAGTAAGTCAATTCATGCAAGCTCCTACACACCTTCATCTTGCTGCTGTTCATCACAATCTTTCACTGCTTGAAAGGTAATTCTACCAAAGGTCTTTTCTTTCCTAAGGATTCTCCTATTCATCTGATTGCATATAGTGATGCTGATTGGGCTGGTTGTTCTAATACTCAACATTCAATTATTGGTTGGTGTATGTTTCTTGGTAACTCTCTTATTTCTTAGAAAAGCGAGAAGCAAGATCGAGTGTCCAAATCATCCACAGAATCTTAATATCTTGCTATGTCCTCTGCATGTTCTGAAATTGTTTGGCTTCAGGGATCATTGGGTGAGCTTGGGTTTCCCCCAATTGAGCCTACTCCACTTCATGCAGATAATACTAGTGCAAGTCAAATTGTGGCTAATCCAGCATTCCATGAGCGCACCAAGCACATTGAAGTGGATTGTCACTCTATTCATGAAGCATGTGATGCTCATGTTATTTCTCTGCCTCATATCACCACCGCTCTCCAAACTATTGATGTGTTTACTAAAGCTCTTTCCCGGCATCAACATCATTTTATTATAGCTAGAATATAATTATTGTATATTATTGTAATATATATATTTACTTTCTTGTCTTTTATAGATTGTCAATAGTTAATTGTCTACATTTTCCTTCCTATTATGAGATAGAAAAAGTATTCTCCAATTTACATGGTATCAAAGCAAATCCCTAGGATTTAATTTTTTTTCATGTTTCTCTCTCTGGTGTTCTTCGATGGCCTAGTAAGCAACCTAAAAATCTGTCGTGTGTGATTAAGGGGTTCAGAGGTAAAAGATCTACCATGTGTGGGACCAAACCACCACTAGTTGACGACTTCTTGTCCTCTGACGAAGACATATTAGACCTTGCATTGCTAGCATTCTCTTGTTGTTCATTTTGTTAGGTTGAACGGCATCTTTAGTGACTTGAACAGCAGGATTGGAAACACTCGAGGAAAAGAGCCATCTCATTGCGAGTGTGTCAGGGAGGAGCATCATCTCATTGCAAGTGCATCAGTATACTCCGAAGGTGCTCCGGTCAGCACATGGGTCTCACACGCCACTAGAAGCTTACACTGCAAGTTCATCTTATTGGTGCATGTAGGCACATGACAAGCTATTTCGTCCTCCAACCACCTTCTATAGTGTCGCCAGCCACTTCTCTTCCCCTTTTGTAAGTCGTTCAACTATTCCATCTTGCGGGTCTTCCTTGGTTTGCGTGTTTTGTATGATACTGCTTATCTTGATTGTTGCACTTAATCAAAGAGATTTACAGAAGCAAGAGTTCCACATTGCTTCCCCTTCTTAATTCAGATTTTGTGGTAAAGTATTGGTTGGTTGATTTTCAATTTCTCTATGTGAAAAAAAAAAAAAAAAATTATCTACAAAGTTGTTGAGTCAGTTATAGAGTTTTATCTATAGTTCCGTTTTGTGGTTTCTATTCAACTTCAACTACTTGATTTTAATTTGGGCATACTTGGGTGATGAGCAAAAGACTATAGTGATAGCTGATGTTGTTCTAGTAATGTCTCGAACCACAAAATATAAATTAAATAGTTCAAATTATCTAGATTAGTATAAGACTATTAGAATATACCTACTAAGTATTTCTAAAAACGATCATCTTACTGATGATCCTCCAACTAATAATACTCGTAAAGAATGCTTGAAAAATGATGCTAAGTTATTTTTGCAAATCAAAAATTGTATTGATACTGAAGTGATTAATTTGATTAATCGTTGTGAGTATGTCAAAAAGTTAATGGAATATATAGAGTTTCTATATTCGAGAAAGGAAAATCTCCCTTGTATGTATGAAATTTGTAAGGAATTTTATTGTCCTAAGCAGAATGATCAATCCCTTCAAGCATATTTTATGAAATTTAAGAAGATATATGAGGAACTAAATGTTTTGTTGCCATTTAGTACTGATATCAAAGTACAACAATCACAACGGGAGAAAATGACAATTATGAGTTTCTTGGCGAGACTTAGTTCTCAATTTGAGATTGCTAAGTCTCATATTTTGTCTAGTACTAATATTTCTTCCCTACATGAGGTTTTCACTAAAGTTCTTAGAACAAAAGTAAACACTTCTATCATATCTCCTACTCCGATCTCAAATGCTCTTGTTAGTCGCAACAACAAACTAGGAATTTCAAGATCCTCTATTCAGAATTATAACAAAGGAAGTAGTCGAAGTCAAAATTCAGGAGAAGTTGAGTGCTATTATTGTCATGAGCATGGTCACACTAAGCGCACCTGTAGAAAACTACTCAACAAAACTGAGAAGCCTCACTTAGCCCCTATTGCAATTGCTACTATTCCACATGGTCCACCTTCATAATAGACAGTTAATGTATCTACAAAGGAATTTGCTAAATTCCTTCAGTATTAGGAAGCATTGAAAACTTCAACTCATTCTATCACTACACTCGCCGAGCCAAGTAATCCAAATAAGTGCTTAGTTTCCTCCACCTCACAATGGGCCATTAACTCAAGTGCTATTGATCATATGATAGGTAATTCCAGTCTTTTCAACATTTTTTCAACACACACCTCTTCTTCTCTAGTTACTTTAGCAAATGGTTCTACATCATCAGTTTTAGGGCCTGACAGTGTTCAACCTACTCCATTCCTTTCTTTATCATCTGTTTTAAGTATATCAAATTTCTCCTTCAATTTAATTTCTGTGAGCAAAATCACCCGTACTCTAAATTGTAGTCTCATTTTTTTCTAATCATTGTCTATTTCAAGATCTTTTGACGAAGAAGATTATTAGTAAAGAACATGTGTCAAGAGATTTCTATGTTCTAGATACTCAAGCAAATGTCTCCCAACCCATTGCTTACTCGAGTTTTTTAACATCTTTTGAAGCTCATTGCCAATTGGATCATCTTTCTCTCTCTACCTTGAAGAAGTTGTGTCCTCAATTTCAAAGTGTGTCATCTTTAGATTGTGAGTCATGTCAGTTTGCTAAACACCATCATCAATCGTATGTTCCCCGTGTCAATAAAAAAGCTAGTGTTCCTTTTGAGTTAGTACATTCAGATGTTTGGGATCCTTGTCCAATTACATCTAAAACTGAAGCTTGTTATTTTGTTACTTTTATCGATGATTTTTCTCGAATGACTTGGCTTTATTTAATGAAAGATTGTTCTAAGTTGTTTTCCCATTTCACTGCCTTTTATGCTAAAATTCAAACTCAATTTAACACTTCAGTGCGAATTTTAAGAAGCAACAATGCCAAAATATATTTATCCAATGTATTTAATAATTTTATGACCAAACATGGCATTATTTATTAATCTTCATGTGTTGATACACCATCTCAAAATGATGTGGCTAAAAAGAGAAATAAGCATCTTCTTGAGACAGCTAGGGCACTATTATTTCAAACACATGTTCCTAAACACTTTTGGGCTAAAGTTGTGTCCACAACATGCTTCCTAATTAACCATATGCCATCATCAGTTCTTAAAGGTGAAGTTCCTTACATCATTCTTTTTCTTACAAAATCCTTATTCCCTATTAAGCCTCGTACATTTGGTAGTACATGTTTTGTTCAAGATGACCGTCCTCATCTCACCAAACTTGATCCTAAATTTGTGAAATGTGTTTTCTTAGGTTATTCTCGTTTACAAAAAGGTTGTTTGTGTTATTGCCCTAATCTTAATAAATTTCTTACATCTGCCGATGTCACTTTTATGGAATATTGTCCTTTCTTTCCTGCTTCATCTGAGCCTCTTGATAGTAACGGGAAGACTGATGATTTATTGGTTTACCACATTACATATCAATCCCCAAATGTTGAATCCGCATCATTGTCTCATCCACCAATTTGTCATGTGTATACCAGACATTAGAATCTTCCTATCACATGCCCAGCTCCAATCTCTTCTTCGACATCTGATCATGATCTCCCAATTGCTCTTTGCAAAGGTAAATGACAATACACTTACCCTATTTCATCATTTGTGTCATATGATCACTTATCATCTACCTCATGTCCATTTGTTGCCTCTCTTGATACTATATCCATTCCTAAGACTATTCATGAGGCCTTATCTCATCCTAGCTGGTGTACGGCAATGATAGAGGAGATGAATGCTTTAGATGCTAAGGTACTTAGGATTTAGTTAGTTTACTTACAGCGAAAAAGGCTCTTGGATGTAAATGGGTGTTTGTAGTTAAAGTTAGTCCTAAGGGATCTATTGCTCGCCTTAAAGCTCATCTTGTTGCTAAGGGCTATGCCCAGACCTATGGTGTAGATTATTCTAATGCCTTCTCTCCTACGGCTATATTAACATCTATTTGTTTGTTCACGTCTATGTCAGCTACTAATGATTGGCCATTGCATCAGATAAATATAAAGAATACCTTCTTATATGGTAATCTATAGGAAGAAGTCTATATGGAGCAACCACCAGGTTTTGTTGCTCAAAGGGGGGAACAAATTTAGTAAATCACTATATGGTTTAAAGCAAAGTCCTCGAGCTTCGTTTAGCAAATTTAGTAAGGCATTTGAAGGATTTGGAATGACCAAGAGTAAATCTAATCATTCGGTGTTTTATAGACTCTCTTCGTCCAGCATTATCCTTCTTATTATGTATGTGGATGATATCATTATTACAAGCAGTGATGATGTAAAAATATCTTCCTTGAAAACCTTTCTTCAAAGCCAATTCCACTCTAAAGATTTGGGGTCTTTGAAGTACTTTTTTAGGAGTTGAGGTGATGAGGAGCAAGAAAGGTATTTTTCTATCTCAATGAAAATATGTACTTGACTTATCAACAAAGATAGGAAAGTTAGGTGCAAAATCATGTAATACTCTATTACCACCTAATTTACAACTCACCAAAGATGAAGAGTTATTGGATAATCCTGAGAAGATTAGTGGGAAAGTTGAACCATCTTATAATAACTCGTCCCAGTATTGCACATTCTATTAGTATTGTGAGTCAACTTATAACAATTCATCACTAGACTGCATTGGAACATATTTTATATTATTTGAAAAGTGCTCCTGGAAAAGGTATGGTGTATAAGAATCATGGTCACTCTAATATAGAATGTTTTTCAGATACTAACTGGGCAGAATCCAAAACAGATAGAAAACCCTTACTGGCTATTGTGTTTTCTTTCGTGGAAATCTAATTTCATGGAAGAGTAAGAAACAAGATGTTATGTCTAGATGAAGTGCAGAATCTGAATATAGAGCTATGGCTCAATCTACTTATGAGGTGTCATAGATATATCAATTATTGACTGAGATTGGGCTTAAGGTTTCAATGCCAGCAAAGTTATGGTGTGACATATTGCATCTAATCCTGTGTTCCATGAGCGAACTAAATACATCGAGATTGATTGTCACTTTATTCGAGAAAAGATACAATAGAATTTGATCTCTATAGGATATGTGAAAACTGATGAGCAACTAGGAGATCTTTTTACAAAGACTCTACATGGACCTCGAGTTAATTATCTTTGTAGCAAGCTGAACATGATCAACATCTATGCTCCAACTTGAGGGGGAGTGTTATGAAATAGAAAAAGTATTCTCCAATTTACACTTCCAAAAATAAGGTGTACAAATTTCTCTATTTAATGGAAAGGACCCTCAAAAAAGGAGCATTCAGCCATTTACTCAAATTTTGTTATGCTCTTTGATATTTGATGAAGACTAATTGGCCATCATGTCAGATTTAGGACATCGTCAAATATGATCTTGAGCCTTCTTCTTGTCTTTAACCCTAGAATTGAAGATTCCTTAGCCTGGAAAGCAAAACCCAACAAGGCTCTATCTATTTAAATGGGATACAAACTTTTCAGCCTCCCCTCATTTTCCTTAGTCTAATCTGGGTTGGCATAAGAAGATTCTACCATGGCATGCCTTTGCATTATGGGTAAAAGCTTTAAAGAGACATTACACTCTTGCTAGATTGGTAAGTTGGGGTGCAATTACTCAAAATGTCTGCTTCATCTGTAAGATTAAAGACGAGTCAAGTGAATACGTCTTCTTTGGATGTTCTTTTGCAAGGAACCTTTGGGCGAAGTTAAGTAACAGTTTGGGATGAACACCTAAAGGAACACATGTGCTTTCAAGCTTCGTGAATTTTTTTGAAAGACCTGTTCCTAGCCTCTTGCTACTATCTACCACATTTACAAAAAGAAATGCTAGACGTGTTGGAAAGCAAGAACAAAGTATCCTTTTTATTTAGGATCTCTATATATGTTTGGTTATCATAGCATTGTACCTACTCTATAACTAGGAGTATCCATCTATGCAATACTTGTTTTTGTGTGTAGTAGTGCATTGAGAAATATATGTGTTGTGGGCTTTGCTTAGGCTTTTGAGACTTTTTTGTGTAGTCATCTATTTTTCTAATGAAATTCTTTCTAAACTTATCAAAAAAAAAAAAAAAGACTCTCCATTTAGCATTGGAGAAATAACTTTCAGATTTCAAATGATGCACCATAAAACTAAGATTCATCCTTCAATAACCATCTTTATCCTCTTTTACTTATTTTCTCTTGCAAGACACTGCAAATAGGAACCTTGCCACCTTGTGCTTTCTAATATATTAATGCAACTGATAAATAAATTACCCAAAAAAGGCTATTAATGGAAAATTAAGCCCAACCCCTGGAACCTCACAACCTCAGACATTAGTACTTTATTTAAACACAAATTAATGCCATGCTTCTTTTAGGCACTAACCCACAAAAAGTCCTAAAATTACTACTGTAACACTGGAAACTGAACCAGTAAAGCATCAAAAATTGCCTACCAAGTACCAAGCCACATTTGAGTGAGCAAGAAGATTTTGAACATAACAATTGAAACCATCACTCACAACTGCAGGTAACATGGAGCTCCGGCCTCAACTGCCCTCTATCAATCTCACTCAACCAAAAGAAGAACAGAAAACCATTTCAATTGACAATTGAGAATAATATGGAACAACAGGCTATATCATCTAACTCATCTAAAGGTTTACTAAAGTCAACTTTCACTCAAAACACACCAAACCAATAGTGTTCCATCAACTTTGTGGTAGACCTGCTTGGTCCCATTTATTCATTTTTTCCATGCAAACTTATATTTCTCCTATCATCATATCACATTTATGCATGAAGTTGCAAAGAAAATCTGTCATTTGAGACACAAGTAGCTAATAAACCAACCTAGCATATTCTCACAATGACTTATGACTTGCCCCAATGCAGAAAATAGCTAATGAACTAACATAACCATAGTAGTAAAACATTCCCAAGAGGTACCAACAACATACCAAAAACCATAACACTGCCACAACAATCACACTTCAACAACACGGACAAAAGTTTCCTGTCCCAAATGTATCCCCGTATGCATCACCTCAATCACATATTAACACATATGAAAAAATGCAAAGGTAGGATTAAAGGTTAAAAATTGCTCATGCAAGGACACAGAAAGGAGGCCATTTGGGGCAGGAAACTCTATCCATAATAATGACAGCCTAACAAATAATCCATAAAAATCAAAACAAACACATTCCTTCAAAATCACACCAAATCCAATATAACGTACCAATCTGTGTGCATAAGTAAAACAAGCCACATAAACTCAACAAATGAAGACACCCAAAAATGACTCCCGAAAAAATCGGATCAAGACAAGTACCAAACTCACCTCATGGAAAGAATAAGCCCTGGTTCTCTCAATTTCACCCTTTCCTTTATAGCACTCAACGTCAGTGGAAACATTTGGCAAAACAACATCCTTAGAAATCTCAAGATGTCTCCTTTTATCATCATCAATCAAAACTAGCCTAGACCCAGGAACACCTTTACAATAAAGAAGCCTAATATCTGAAGTAACATCAAACCCACGACCCAATGCTTGAATCGAGTTCAAAATTGTACTACTCAAAGCATCTGAAGAAACTGAAGCTTGGGTATCCATAAAGGATGGATCTTTCATTGAATTCTTGATGATATCTTAGGTCTAGTTCATCTAAATATATGGAAAGTAATAACAAGCATTTTTTTTTTTTCAGTTTTGTATATACAGTACGTGTTGAGTTTTGGGTTTTTTTTTTTGTTTTTTCTCCTTTGCAAAAGAGACGCTTTTGACTGTTATAATGGGGATGGAGTAGTACTAGAACAAAAACGCGTTGTTTCGTGCCTGTGGAGGATTCTGGGTTGACTGGTCTTACGTTTTTATAGCCGTCCAGAGAAAAACCAAAACAAAAGTCAATGGAATTCCATGTTCTTATTACCGTACGCCATGTATGAAAAGGCAAGATGCTTGCTTATTGGAAAAGCTCTTGTTATCAGGGTTTATCGATTATATATATAACAAAATTAAATTGTTATTATTTACAGTTAAATATATTATATACTTTAAAAAAAAAAAAGAGTATATTAATTAGTGTTTGATCGCATTCCTTAACATATGTATATTTGCTATAGGAAAATTCTCTGCCAAGTACAGATAGCGATACACCAAATATGGGTGTGTATCCAGATAAAAGGTAGGGTCGATATTGGCTATGTTTAGTCCATTGGTTTCTTGTCATTTTCTTATCTTTTCTTTACTAAGTTTTCAAGAACCAAGGGGACGAAATAAAAGTTATACCTATATATATATATACGTTAATAATATAGATGAAATAGCAGGCCTTAAACATACTTGACCCAATTTAATGACTCGCATGCCCGAGATTAAAGAAATAGAAAATTACGAAAGCATGATATGTGCTTTTATATTTTTTACAATATATCGATCTATGTTGTATTTTTATTTACTATCTATTAAGTGATAGTTCACATGGTATGCACATGATGTTCTCCCGTAGATCTCCAAATGAGACACAAAACTCACCTAAAAACTCTTTATTCAAAAATCAGACACTCTCCTCACTTTCAAACTATAAATTGAGAATGAACCCTAAATCAAAAAAAGCTAATACACTCTTTACTTTCAAACCCTAAATGAAGCTCCAATTTGAGAAGCCCTTGGAAAAAGTTTTACAATTGATTTCCTCGTTGGAAGTTTTAAAGTGAAGGAAGGTAAGTTTTCTCATTTAGGTTTTCAAGTAAACTTTATGTCTTGTTCAAGGTTCTATTTGAGAACACTATGCCCCAAGTGCCCCTTTTTATCGTGAATTCACATTTTCATGATGAAGAATAATAAAGTCATGTACCCGTAAAAAAGATAAAATATAGGTCAATAAATTAAGAATAAATAAATAAAGGATCACATTTTTATAATTTTCACTTAAAGATAAAAGAAAAATAATAGTATCCAATTTAATTAATACATATATATACACTTTTTTCTATATATTGAAATGTTAAGTGTAGAAAATTACTAATAATAATGGGGTAGGTGTAAAAACAAATTAAGTTGAAATGATATAACATTAAGGTCAAATTCAAGCTTGACCAAAAGTGGTATTCGATGACTTCAAGCTTAACTTAATCAAATTCATTTAAATTCATTGTATTTTAATAGATATTTTTCTTCTAATAAAGAATACCATCGATGCCTAAACTTAACTTAAACTTGAGTAATACTTGACATCAACTTAAATTCAATTAGGTTCACAAGCTCTTTAAACTAAATGCTATGGAACTTAAGTTTGAACTCAACTTAATTATAGCCAAATCAAACTCCATTGAATATTGTACATACATAGAGGCAATTTTCTTATATTCAAGAATTGTTAATTCAATGTTTATAAACTCCAATTCAATTTTCTTAAATAGAGGCAACTTAGTTCAATTTAAGTTTGACTAAATGGATTTGTAAACTCCAATGATGAGTAGATTTAACTCATTTATTAGTTCACAAATCCTAAAAGGAACCTTTATATGGAGAAAGTATGCATTGTACAAACATAGAGGTAATTTCCTTATATTCAAGAACTATTAATTCATTGTTTAATGTGGGTGAAGCTAGTCTAATATATTCCATATGAATGCAATAACCGCACAAAATTTCTTCTTAGAAAGATCCATTTGTATTTTGTTTGTTTTGTTAGACTTATATTCATCTGCCATAAATGTTGACCATACTATTCTCAACATATGATGACAATTGGACTGGTGTTTTGAAATTGACTAGGTAGAATTTAGAATTATTCACTTTCTACTTTGACTTTGGTGGTGGTTCAAATCAAAGATAAATTAGTTTGATTACATAGTCTACGATGCAAGGTACTAAAAATCAAGAGATGGGACCAAACACCTAAGTAGTTATTAAACTTCCTGTAATCACATGTCCAATATGCTTTTCTAGTAGTTTAGCAACTATTGCTATTTTAAGAGAAATTAATTGGGTGATAGTCCATTATATATCCCTAGTTAAAAATAAATAAATAAATAAAATAAATCGAAGTATGATTTAAGTTGTAATGGTAACAAGATTGTTGAATGCATTTCAAGTAACTAATTGTGGATCTAAAACGATAATGAATTTGAAATTTATTTGATAGCTCAAGTTCAAACTTGGGAATCCCATGCCACACTTGGCGTTCATTAGGTAATTGATTGATTATATGAACCTTTTTGTCATGTCAAGTAATATTTTTGTTTTCATATATGTTATATAAAAGTCATAAGTTAATCAATTAAATTAGCATCAGTTTGATGTGCAATTTTATTAGAATTTTCTTATTATTTATTTTTATTGTTATAATATTATGGTTCGTTGCTTCTAATATAAAGTTTGGTAATAATTTGTGTTCATAACACAAAAACCTTTTTAACAAATAATAAATTTGACTAAATGTTCTTCAAGTAGCAATATACATAACGGATATATCTTATGATCTATTTATTCATTGAATAGAATAAAACTGTAATAAAATAAGAATTACTATTAAATTGATTAGATTTACGTTTTGTGTTTCTGTATTTACTTTACTATTATTGAATTAATATTATTATTTTTTTAGTTGAAAGAATTAAAAAATAATAGGTATTAGTTAGTTAATAAAAAGACCAAAATGCACATTACACGTAAAAAATAGGAAACCACAGTTCCAGACTTGGACGTCGCAGTTGAAGACGATCCAAAACACAGCAAACACGAATCTCACTAGTACACTACCATACTTCACGCCGACGAGGAAGAATCGCAAAAATGAGGAATTACACAATGGAGGTCTTTGACGTTTGGTGAGCTCTAAACTCCGGTCGACAACAAATAACACAATGGCGGTCTCCAAGGTTTGGCGAGCTCTAAACTTTGGTCGACAACAAAGAACACAGTAGTGGTCTCCGAGGTCTGGCAAGCTTTTAACTTTAGTCTGGTGAGCGAGCAACTCTGGTCGATGACGGAGAATGCAGTGGCAGTCTCCTAGGTCTATGGTGGTCTCCTAGGTTTAGCGAGTGAGCAACTCCGGTCGACGATGAAGAACACAATGGTGGTCTCCCAAGTCTAGTCTCCAAGGTCTGGCAAGCAACTTTGGAGGTCTGGCGAGCAACTTCGAGGTCTGGTGAGCAACTCTGAGGTCTCCGATGGAGATTGCTGTTCCTCTCTCCACTTTCCCCTTTGCTCTTAGCACTTTCTTCTCCTTTGTCGCATTGATGTCTACAATGATGTTACTGCTGAGGACAAATCGGGAAAAAGAAAATGGGGCCTCTATGGAATTCTAATTCAGAGCTTATCAACAGGAATTCTAATTCAGTGAGTTCAATAATTCCAATTCACCATCGAATGCCTATTCCATTCCGAATGAAGTCAATATTATAATCCCTATTCCATGCAAAATATGGTTGTCATAAAATTCCTATTATGGCTAAGTAAATAACCCTTAACACTCTTGAATTAATTAGGAAGGAATCATCCTGTCTTTATAGAACATATAAGTATATAGTATGAATACCGAGCATTCATATAGCTTATATAGGTTACGTTTATTGACAAGAAAAGAGAGAGAGAGAGAGAGAGAGAGAAATCTAATGGATTACATATAGAAATAGATAAATTTTCCACTAATTTTTTAGATATGTATGAAATGATCTTTTATGTGTTCTTTTTTCTTCGTCTTCTTCTTCTTCTTTCATTTATATATATATTTTAGCGAACCCACAAAATTCTACAAGCTAATAAGACAATAAAAATGCATACAGAAACAGGTACAACCCTTTAGACCTACGTTCTTCTCTCCTGTTGGAAATGCAAGAATACAGCGTAAAGGCAAACTTTACCTAAATGGCTAATCTGTTTTTGGGCCAAAATCTTAGCTACAGTTGAATGGAGCACGTTAGGAACATCATATTCAAAGGAACAAGCACAGAGAAAATCTTGAATTGGAACATTCCCTATTTATCGATCTTCTTCATTTTGGCTATAGACCATTTTGCTTTTACATAAATTTGTACAGCAAACAACATAGCTTTCAAACGGATATAGCGCTGGTTGGAGAGTAAATCTAGGATACCTGTAAATATCAAATTAAGTTGTATTAGAGAGAATTTGAATAATCATTTATAAGCTCATTTGAATTGTGAGAAAAATGAAAAGAAAGCAAAAGGCTAGGAACTGAACACAAACATAAAAGGCAATGTATATTGTATGTTAACATAATGTAACGTACAGTGTATAAATAGTTCATAACCCATGTGAAAAGGCTAACGTACCTCTACACTATGTATAATATAATAAATACAGTAATACACCCCCTCAATTTCAAGATGCGGGAGTCATTGTGAGATCGGAGCAATGATCAAGGAACGATGTGGTACACAATTTCTTTATGAGAAGATCTGTACGCTGATGTCGTGGTGTGTGGTGAGTGGTGAAGGTGCGACTAGGAATGGAGGCATCGGTAATAGAAGTGGATGAGTCTAGAGAGCAAGTAGGAGGTGGAGCAGTAGATGTTGAGGCAGTAGAGGTTGTGGAGGGGGTTAAGCGTGGAGGCTCAAGGTTGATAGGGGAAGAGATTGTGGGAAAGGTGAAACTAAGGGGTGAAGGTGCCTGGGATGCTACCTGGATAACCAAAGAAGAAGAGATGAGTGAAGCATAGGGAAAAACAGATTTGTGGGAAAGGTGAAACTAAGGGGTGAAGGTGCCTGGGATGCTACCTGGATAACCAAAGAAGAAGAGATGAGTGAAGCATAGGGAAAAACAGATTCATGAAAGACAACATAGCGGCTGATATAGACACGACTGGAAATGGGATCAAGATAGTTGTACCCTTTATGTTGGGCAAAATACCCAATGAAGATGCAAGGTAAGGATCAAGGGGATAGTTTGTTGGGGGACATAGGTGTTGTATTGGGGTAGCATAGACACCCAAAAGTGTGGAGGTAGGTGTAATCAGGTGAAGTATGATGAAGCAGTTCAAATGGAGACTTATGGGCAAGGGTAGCAGAGGGCAAGCAAGTTATTGTATAAACTGCAGTAATAGCAGTGTCAACCCAGAAATTAGGTGGTATGTTTGCATGAAGGCGAATTGTGCAAGCTAGGCCTGTGATATGTTTATGTTTACGTTCACCTATACTATTTTGTTGAAGTGTATAGGGATAGGAAAGTTGAAAATGGATGCCATTTTCTTTAATAAAGTTGATTAGAGCATTGTTGACAAATTCACCACCACCATCACTGTGAAAGATTTTAATGCATGTAAAGAGATAATTTTCAACCAAAGATTTAAAGTGCTTGCAATGAGATAAAACTTCAAATTTATTATGCATTGGAAATAACCAAGAGTAGCGAGTACAATCATCCACAAAGAGTACATAATATCGAAACCCTATATTTGATCTAATTGGTGATTGCCATACATCAAAATGAATGATTTTTAAGGGCTTCTTTGCTCGTTGAGATGAGCGCACAAACGGTAGGTGAATGGATTTACCAACACTGGAGGACTGAGGAGAGGACTTGACTGGAAGACGATGGGCCTGAAAAAGTTGATGGAGGACAGCATTATGAGGATGACATAGCCTGGAATGCAAGATATCTCTTGAAACAGCAGACGCAAGGAGGGACTGTAGGGAGTAAACAAAAGTGAGACGAACTGAGTAGAGAGGATGCTTAGTTTGTTGGTGTAGAAGAGTCTGACTCCTTTTGATTCCTGAATAGAGAAAGAAGAATTTGTCAAACTTTACTGTACATTTGTTGTCGTTGCAAAGTTTGATGACAGAGAGTTGGTTGTGTGTAAGTGAAGGGACATCAAAATATTCTTAAGAAGGATGGGTGCGCCATCAGTTTAAATAGTGAGATCGCCAACATGAGGCATGGATATAGATGCACCATTGCCAACCTTTACCAGATCAGAACCAACATATAGTCAAGTTAGAGAGAATACCTGCATCAGAAGTCATATGGTGCTTTGCATCGGAATCAGGATACCATACAGTTTCATTGGATTCTCCAAGAGAAAGGGTAGCAAATAATTGAGGTACATCAGCATAAACTTCATTGAACCTTTTCATTGAGCCTTTGGTAGCAGTGTAGGGCTGAGTGACCAGGCTTTGTACATATCTGGCATGTGAGCAATGACCAAGTGGAGGCCTGAGATGTGGAAGCAGATGTGGTAAACCGGCGAGTACTAGAGTACTGACGAGAAGAACGCTGATTTGGATGCAAGGATACCTGATGCTGACGTCTATTAAAACGTGCATCTACGTGTGGAGAGCAAGCACGCCCCCTAAAGCCAGATCTCCTAGGATCTCGACCTTGACTTCTAAAGGATGTGATCTGAGTTTGGAGTGCTATAGGCATAGGATTGGAGCTGTCATCTGCATCAAGTATTCTAAGCCATTGTTTTTTATGTATGAGTTTAGCTAGAACCTGCTCGAAAGTAAGAGTGATTGGGGAATGCGTAAGTGTAGTGACCGGGGCATCATATTCTCGTGGGAGGCCACGGAAAGCATACGTAATGAGGTCCACAGAAGTGAGAGGTCAACCAATAGAGGCTAGCTGGTCAGCAACTGATTTGAGTTCACAAAGATATTCGATCATGGTGGTGTTGTTGAGCCCGAGGGAAAGAAGTCGCTATTTAAGTTCCATTTCCCTTGCCGTGGAATTTTCAAGAAATCTTTGATGAAGGGCAGTCCAAATATCATGTGCAGCAAGAATATCATGGATTTCCATAAGAATATCAATGGAGATGGTGGCAAGCAAAGCAACTCAGACCAAATGATATACTTGAAGCCAAGTAGTGTAGGTTGGATTGGGAAGCAACGCACCTGCAGGTGTGTTAGGGATAGTGGAAGGCAGTGCGACGATTATGCCATCAACATAATGATAGAGATCATTGGAGATTAAAAAGGATGTCATGAGAGAGACCCATAATCGATAATTATATGTAGATATTTTGATGGATACAATAGTGGTAACATTGATTGTTGCAGATGCATTTGTGGGTAGAAAATACGCAAGACGCACAAGCAAAAGGGATAATGCAAAATAAGGAATCTTAGACATATTTTTACTTTCCAGTTTTGTTCCTTTTTAGTTATATTTTCTCAATTTCCAATTTTACTCTTTCCTTATTTATAGTAGGAGTTATTTTAAGAAACTAAGAATATTAAGGAATCCTAATCTTTATTAATTAGGAATCTTAGTCTTTTTTTTATCTTGAATATTGTAAGAAAGCTTCCCTATATCTAGGGAGTTATTGAGCAATAAAAATCAGAGAATTATTTTAACAAAATTTCAAGAGATTTGGAAACTCTCTCTTAACGAGTTCCAAGGTGGTAGCTCCCTTCAAGAGCTGCATTTGGTTATCAAGGATAGGTGCATCAAGGAGGAGGAACAAGGGTAAGAACCCTTTGTTGGAAGGAGAATTTTCGATCCTTCGTCCGGTGACCCGATCTCAAACTGGGAATCATAACAATTTGGTATCAAAGCTGCTCACCATGGACGAGAACATCGTTGAAGAATGGCTATGTTATCTCTTGCATGAGAACCAATCACAAACGGACGCCAAAATTGCAGTAGTAGAATCAAGGAGGGTTGCTACAGAGGTGAGGATGGCAGCTCAACTCCAACAATTATCACAACAAATGGAAGCCTTGATTTGTGCAAGCAACCGGGGCAAAGGAATAGAGGCTGGGGACAGAAGTAATGCAGGCTCCAACCACAACCCAGGATCGCACGCTGATGAAGAGAACAACAGCAACAAAGGGGACATGAGTGGCAGAGGATCAGGGGGTCGGGTGCCACAGTATACGAAGTTGGATTTTCCCACCTATGATGGAGCAAGTGACCCATTAATGTGGATCCATAGGTGTGATAAATTCTTTGCGAACTAGATAACGGTGGAGGGAGACAAGGTGGGTTTAGCCGCTTTCCACATGATAGGAGAGGCACAATTGTGGTTTTACCAAATGGAAAAGGAAGAACCAAATATGACCTGGAAGACATTCCAGGAGTATTGTATCCTGTGCTTTGGGCCTCCCTTGCGAAGCAATCCTTTAGGAGAGTTAATCAACCTCAAATAAACCGGGTCCGTGGAAGAGTACCAGCGGGAGTTTCAAACCATATTAGCAAGGGCAAGCTCGGTATGACCGGATCAACAAGTCGACATGTTCACGGCAGGTTTGAGGGAGAATATTCGCATTGATGTAGAATTACACAGCCCACCAAGTTTGTTACATGCCATGAATTTTGTAAGAGCCTTTGAAAGAAAATTGCAACTCACCCAAAACGTAAAGAAAGGTGTAAACCACAGCATCAATTTCGGTTTAAAGGGAACTCCAATCAACTCCAAACTAGGCACCGTGGCAGGTAGTGCATCTTCTTCTTCGGGTAGTGCTGCAACGCCATTTGTTAAGAGATTAACAAGAGCTGAGATGGCCAATCGTCGAATTCAAGGATTGTGTTATAATTGTGATGAACAATATGTCCCTGGACATCAATGCAAGAAACTATTCTGGTTGGAAATGGACGAAACAGCAAAGGAAGACCCAACTAAAGAAGAAAATACTCCGGCGATATCCTTGCACGCCATCACTAGGGAACAAAATGCTAGAACCATGCAATTAATGGCAATGGTTTATGAACAGCCCTTGAATAGTTTGGTAGATTCCGGGAGTACTCACAACTTCATGAGTTCGACAGTAGCTCGGAGATTAGGAATTCATATTCAACCCCAAACAAACCTACAAGTGGCGGTAGCAAATGGGGAGCAAGTGGTGGGATTAGGCAAATGCACCAACTTACAATTTTCAATCAACAATCATACTTT
This sequence comes from Laguncularia racemosa, assembly GCA_037954665.1. Lineage (NCBI taxonomy): Eukaryota > Viridiplantae > Streptophyta > Magnoliopsida > Myrtales > Combretaceae > Laguncularia > Laguncularia racemosa. The sequence continues at coordinate 2,452,821 of JBBMOL010000078.1, read as the reverse complement.
CCAGGTAGATTTTTATGTGATTCCTTTAGTTGGGTTTGACTTGGTATTAGGCATACAGTGGCTTCAAACATTGGGACAAATCCTATGGGATTTTTCCTCCCTCGCCATGCGCTTTGAGAAGGCCAGCAACCCCATTGTGCTACATGGACAGCTGCAGACTTCACACTCGACACTAAACCATCTTCAAACATCCCAACTGCAAGAGAGGGACTTGGAGAAACTACTGGCAGCTTTCGAAGAAGTATTTCAAGAAGCCGTAGGATTGCCACCCATCCGACCATGTGATCATCGCATTAATTTACAGCCCGATACCACTCCAGTGGTAGTTTAACCCTATCGATACCCGCATCTTCAAAAAGATGAGATTGAAAAACAATGCCAACAAATGTTACAGCAAGGCATTATCAGGCCAAGTCGCTCGCCATTCTCCTCTCCAGTACTGCTAGTTCGCAAACACGATGGCACATGGCGATTTTGTGTTGATTACAGGGAGTTGAATAATAAGACTATCAAGGATAAATTTCCCATTCCAGTAGTGGATGAATTGTTGGATGAGCTACATGGCGCAAAATTTTTTACCAAGCTTGATCTCCGATCTGGTTATCATCAACTTCGCATGGATCCTCAAGATGTGGAGAAGACAACTTTTCGAACTCACCATAGCCATTTTGAGTTCCTTGTCATGCCCTTTGGACTAACCAATGCCCCTTCCACCTTTCAAGCATTAATGAACGAGGTATTTCGACCACATTTACGTCAATTTGTGCTTGTTTTTTTTTCATGATATCCTTGTGTACAGCAATTCATGGGAGAATCATTTACTGCACCTCCAAACTGTTTTTGAGTTATTAAGGGCCCATCATCTCTATCTTAAGAAGTCTAAGTGCTCATTTGGAGAACCGCAAGTCTCCTATTTAGGTCATGTGATATCGGCAGGGGGTGTTTCCACTGACACAAGTAAAATTCAAGCTATCACGGATTGGCCTCAACCTCAAACTATTAAGGCCTTGTGTGGATTCTTAGGGTTGACAGGGTATTATCGCAAATTCATTAAGGATTATGGACACATTGCTGCCCCCTTGACAAATATGCTGAAGAAACAAGCTTTTCAATGGAATGAGGTAGCTCACGCCTCCTTTGAAGCACTAAAGAAAGCCTTAATAGATGCTCCAGTACTGAGTCTGCCTAATTTCCAAGAAGAATTTGTAGTTGAATGTGATGCGTCTAGTTTAGGGATAGGCGCAGTCTTGCAGCAAAATGGACATCCCATTGCATTTTTTAGCAAAAAGCTAGTTGAATGTCATTTGAAACTTGCAGCTTATGAGCGGGAATTAATAGGTCTAATGAAGGCTGTCCAACATTGGAGACCATATCTTTGGGGACATTCTTTCCTTGTTTGAACAGATCACTAGTCTTAAGTATTTACTTGAACAACGGTTGTCCACATCTCCCCAATAGCACTGGTTTAGCAAGTTAATGGGTTTTAATTTTCACGTGGAATACAAGGCTGGCCGGTTGAATGTTGCTACAGATTCCTTTTTACGCTGTGAGGAAGATGGTGCGTTGTTATGTGCAATATCCCAACCGCAGGTTCTCTTGTTCGATGAAATTCGAGCAGAGATACAAAATCCAGATACTTTAAGGGCCCTTAAATCACGGATTGAGCAGGGAACAACTGGCTTGGGTTGGTTTTTGTGTGATGAGATGATATTCTTTAAAGATCGCATTTACCTATTACCAACATCTTCCTTGATCAACGCTATCTTATCAGGAATCAATGACGACACTCATGAAGGTGTGGAGAAAACCTTGCAGCGTATTCGCAAGGATTTTTATTGGTCTGGCATGATGACCACCATCAAGGCCTATGTCACCACATGTCTCGTTTGTCAAAGGAATAAAGCTGAACATTTAAGCCCAGCCGGGTTGTTACAACTGCTGCAATTACGGCACCATGTTTGGTCGGATATATCCATGGACTTTATTGACGGATTACCTAAATCATTAGGTAAAAGTGTCTTATTCGTGGTGGTAGATCGGTTATCAAAATATGCTCACTTTATTCCATTGGCACATCCTTACATGCTTGCACCATTGCACGGCTATTCCTTGACAATATTGTTCGATTACATGGCATTCCTGAATCTATTGTTAGTGATCGTGATCCACTTTTTACTAGTACCTTTTGGAAGGAGTTGTTTTGTTTATGTGGAACCAATCTTCATTTCTCTTCTGCATATCATCCCCAATCTGATGGGCAAACTAAGGTGGTGAATCGCACCATTGAGATGTACTTGTGTTGCCTTGCTGGTGTTCGCCCTAAAAAATGGGTAGAATGGCTTCCTTGGGCGGAATTTTGTTACAACACTTCCTTCCATACAACCCTTAAAACATCTCCATTCCAAGTTGTTTACGGACGCGCGCCTCCGAGTTTAACATCTTACGTTGCTCGCACTTCTAGAGTTGATGCAATGGATCAAGCATTTCTTGCTCGAGATGAAGCTTTAGTGGACATTCGCACCAAACTCCACCAAGCGCAGCAACGTATGAAAACCTTCTATGATAAAGGACATCGTGATGTGGAATTCTCTCCCGGTACTTATGTTTGGTTGCGCTTACAGCCTTATCGTCAGAAGACACTTGCTCGCCACCTTTCCCATAAGCTTGCTCCTAAGTTCTATGGGCCTTTTCTGGTGGCCAAACGCATTGGTATCGTAGCATACCAACTGGAGCTTCCTTTGGACTGCAAGCTACACAATGTCTTTCACGTGTCTTTGTTGAAGCCTTTCAAGGGCAAGTTGCCTAGGGAACCAACGAAGCTGCCTCCACTAGAAGATGGTCAGGTTGTAATCAGCCCTATGGCCATTTTGGGAACTTGATTGAACCGAGGTCGTTGGGAAATCCTGGTACAATGGAATAGAGGGACGCTAGAGGATGCTATTTGGGAAGATGTATTGGAATTCAAACTAGCATTTCCCGACTTCCAGCTTGTTTGTGGAGGAGGGGAGTAATGTTAGGGATGCATTCGTGGGCAGAAAATACGCAAGACGCACAAGCAAAAGGGATAATGCAAAATAAGGAATCCTAGGCATATTTTTACTTTCCAGTTTTATTCCTTTTTAGTTATATTTTCTCAATTTCCAGTTTTACTTTTTCCTTATTTATAGTAGGAGTTATTTTAGGAAACTAAGAATATTGAGGAATCCTAATCTTTATTTATTAGGAATCCTAGTCTTTTTTTTATCTTGAATATTGTAAGGAAGCTTCCCTATATCTAGGGAATTATTGAGCAATAAAAATCAGAGAATTATTTTAACAAAATTTCAAGAGATTTGGAAACTCTCTCTTAATGAGTTCCGAGGTGGTAGCTCCCTTCAAGAGCTGCATTTGGTTATCAAGGATAGGTGCATCAAGGAGGAGGAACAAGGGTAAGAACCCTTTGTTGGAAGGAGAATTTTCGATCCTTCGTCCGGTGACCCGATCTCAAACTGGGAATTATAACATTGATGGTAGGGAGAGTGGAAGAGGTCGTATTTGTGTCTGGTGTGTTGATGAATGTGGTGGTAGAGTGAGATTAGAGGACAGAAATGGTGTGGATTGCCAGTTAGCAGAGGAGGCATTGACGGTAGCATTCGCAGTAGGTAAGCGGGTGAGAGATTGAGGGAGAAGGGCTGATGGTGATTGAGTATTATGAGAGTGTATAGTGGCCGATAAGTTAAAGGAGATAGGTTGAGAGGAGACGAGTGTTGGTGGGAGAGCAAAAATCGATTCGGTTAAGGTGGACAGCTGGGGAAGAGAGGTGGAGTAACAGGCAATGGTGGGTGGTGCGATGTGAGTAAGAGGTTGGGTTAGTGTTTGGGTTGGGTTGACGACCACTGGTTCAGCAATGGTAGTAGACGAGAGAGATTGCAATGTGGCTGCTGTTGTTGTCATGATGGAGGGCTTGCTGAAGATGATGAGAAGTTAACTGTGCGATGAGATGTTGCTGTATTTGAAGAGTGATAGAAGCCAACGTGTTGAAAATATCTATATATAATATATATATATATATAGAAGTTACTATGTTTGTAAATAGTATCATGTAATTAAGTAATTTGATTTATTGTAATTGATTATGATTGATTGGTAGAATTAGAAAGTTACTATAGATAGGAGATTAACCTTTACTATATATAGGAGACGTAACCATACTGTTTATAATATAATAAAATAAGAATTTTTTCAGTTCTTTTTTCATGGCATCGGAGCTGGTCATTTTTTTTTTCAATTCCTGTCTATGGCCTTCATTGCCGGACAGATTTCTATTCATGGTTGTGGCCTTCATTGCCACTGTTCAGCCTTTGAATCTGTCCAAACACCACTGAGTCTTCCTCGAAAGCTGCCGGCGACCATCCCCAAATTGACTGAAGCCTCATCGGAAGTCCCATGCGCTGTCGGAAAATTGTGATCACCTACCCACGTGCCAACATGTGAGAGCGCGTGAGCCATCACCGATCTTCGGCATTCTCCAGATCTGGTTGCCGAACTTTTCTCTCTCTTACTCAGCTGGTGTTAGTATCTTTCTTCTTACTTGTATGATGTCAGAATTAAAGGAAAAACAAGCCACCTCTTAACCTCAAAATGAGGCAATGATTTTCAATCCAATTGGAGGAGATTTGCCAAGTATTCAAACAGCTTACCGGTTGAATGGAAAAAATTACATGAAGTGGTCTCAACTGGTTCAAACCTTTTTTAAGGGGAAAGGAGAAGTAAGCCATCTACTTGGAACTAGTCCTGTAAAGGAAGACCTAAAATTTGATGCATGGGATGAAGAGGACTCTATGGTTATGTCCTGGCTCTGGAGTTCTATGCTACTTGAGATTAATGATACTTTTATGTTTCTTCCATATGCAAAAGACATATGGGATGCTGCTAAATAGATGTACTCCAAAGCTAGGGATGCTGCTCGCATTTTTGAAATCAAGACTAAGATTTCTGGTACTAAACAAGGAGATCGCTCTGTCACGGAATATACCAATATGTTAAAAGGTTTATGGCAAGAAATGGATCACTATCGGTGCATTGATATGAAGTGTAGTGAAGATGCAGCAGCCTTAAATCAATTCATTGAAAAAGAATGAGTTTATGAGTTCCTTGCTGGGTTAAACACAGAATTTGATCAAGTAAGAGTCCAAATATTGGGGAGAAGAGAACTACCCACACTCAATGAGGCCATTTCTGTCATCAATGCTGAAGAAAGTCATAGGGGAGTTATGTTATACTCTCCACCTATTGATGGGTCGACTATGGTAGGAAAAAATAAGGAGAATAAGTATTCAACCTTGGGTTCAGATAGTGGAAAAATAGAAGGCAAGTCTTCTAGCAAGGATGGTCTTTGGTGTTCTCATTGCAAAAAACCACGTCATACTAAAGAATAGTGCTGGAAACTTTATGGAAAGCCTCCAAGTTCTCAATGGAGTCACGACTCCAAGTATAACACTCAGAGGGGCTAGGGATATATGACTCAGACTAAGGAAGAAGAATCAAAGCTAGGCAATGAAAAGGAAATTGCATTCAATAAAGAAGACATTGGGAAGCTGAAATCACTTCTGGACTCATTAGAAAAAGCCTCAAGTACATGCTCTTTGGCAAAATCAGGTAACTCTCACTCCTTATATGCTTTGAGTGCCTCTAATTCCAATTTGTCAAATGCCTGGATTATTAATTTTGGAGCTACAGATCATATGGCCCATTTTCACACAAGTTTATCACATATCAACCATGTCCTAGCAATAGGAAAATCATCATTGTTGATGGGTCATTAGCCATTTTTTATAGACAAGGAGACATTATGTTAAGCCCCTCCATCACCCTTAAAAATGTGCTCCATGTACCTAAGCTATCCACCAACCTTGTGTCTGTTTATCAACAGTTTAAAGATTTGAACTGCAATGTTATCTTCTCTAATAACACTTGTTTCTTTCAAGACCGAGTTACAAGGAAGACAATTGGGCATGTTAAGGCAGAACATAGGCTTTATTACCTTAAGTTACCTGATGAAAATGAGAGCAAGCCATCAAACCTTTCTTTTTTGTCTCATTCCAATAAAAATTAGATCTAGCTCCAACATTTTCGTTTTGGGCATCCTTCATTTCGTACTCTTAGCTTTATGTTTCCAAACTTGTTTCGAAATACTAAGATAGAAGACTTTCATTTTCATGTTTGTGAGTTTGCTAAACATCATCGTGTTTCTTTCTCTTTGAATAATGAAAGATCCTTTGTTCCATTCTCTTTAATTCACAGTGATATTTGGGGTCCATCTCGTGTTCGTAATATTTCAGGGGCTCGTTGGTTTGTTTCCTTTATAGATGATTGTAATCGAGTTACTTGGATTTATCTTTTTAAACAAAAATCTGATGTAAGCAACATTTTTCCCATTTTTCATAACATGATCAAAACTCAATTTGATGTGGGAATCAAGAGAATAAGGATAGACAATGCTAGGGATTATTTTAATCAAACCTTATCAGCTTACTTTCAAAAGGAAGGCATTTTTCATGAATCTTCATGTGTTGATACACCTTAGCAAAATGGTGTAGCTGAAAGAAAAAATGGTCATCTCCTAGCATCTACACGAGCTCTCCTATTTTAAAATCATGTTCTAAAGCATTTTTGGGGAGAAGTTGTTCTAATTACTGCTCATGTCATTAATCTTACTTCTTCTCGAGTACTTGACTCCAAAAGTCCAATAAATACCCTTGTTAGGTATTTTCCCAATGTCCATCTCTCTACTAAATTACCTCCTCGAGTCTTTAGCTGTGTTTCTTTTGTTCATGTTCATTCTCATAGTAGGAGTAAATTGGATCCTCGATCAATCAAATGTGTCTTTATTGGATACTCTTCTACTAAAAAAAGCTACAAGTGTTACCATCCTCCAACTAGCAAAACCTATATATTTGCTGATGTCACTTTTGCCGAACAAGAAAGCTATTTTTCTGATCCTTATCTTTAGGGAGAGTTAGTTGGATTAGAAGATAAGTATTCTTTTTTGAGAGAGCCATCCATCCTTAAAAAAACTTATCAATCTCATTCTATTCCTAATCCTCAATCCACTCCTAGTGAATTAATCCTTGATGAACCATCCATTACAAGTTCAACCATTTCCACCATTCCAAAACCATTACAGGTATACTTAAGAAGAGCAAAGCCGGTGGACAATCCTGTGCATATTCAACAATTTGACTCTTCACTCGGGATAGAGGTAAGCCCTTCTATTGAGATTTCCCCATTTGTTCTGATTTTGACCTACCTATAGCTGCAAGGAAAGGTGTGAGAAAATGCACCCAACATCTTTTGTCTAACTTTGTGTCCTTTGAAAGGTTATCCAAATCACATAGAAACTTCATCACCCAATTGAGCTCTATAGCTATTCCACAATCTTTATCTAAGGCACTTAGCAAGGAGGAATGGAGATAGGCTATGAGGATTGAGATAGAGGCTTTGGAAAAGAATAAAACATGGGAATTGGTGGAGTTATCAGCTGTAAAGAGACCGGTAGGATGCAAATGGGTCTTCACAGTAAAGTACAATTTAGATGGATCCATTGAAAGATATAAAGCAAGACTAGTAGCTAAGGGGTATACTCAGACCTATAGGGTGGATTATCAAGAGATTTTTGCACCTGTGGCAAAGATGAATACTATAAGAATTTTATTATCTTTGGCTACACATTATAATTGGTCCTTATAACAGTTTGATGTGAAGAATGCCTTCTTACATGAAGACCTTGAAGAAGAGATCTATATGGAGACTCCACCGGGTTTTGGCACGGAGAAAAGACGAGGTCAAGTGTGCAAACTAAAAAAGGCATTATACGGGCTTAAACAGTCTCCTCGAGCATGGTTTGGAAGGTTTACCAAGGCGATACAATAGAGGAAGTTTAAACAAAGCCAAGGTGACCATATACTATTTATTAAACATTCAGCCTTAGGGGGAGTTACAGCTGTAATAGTTTATGTTGATGACATTATTGTAACTAGAGATGACTCAAAGGAAAGAGAAGCCTTTTGGAAATATTTGGCAAAGGAATTTGAAATTAAGGATCTTGGGAATTTGAAATACTTTCTAGGAATTGAAGTGGCTCAATTTAAAGAAGGAATTTGCATCTCACAGAAAAAGTATACTTTAGATCTCTTGCAAGAAACAAGCAAGGATACTCCAATTGAGTCTAATAACAAACTTTAGGAATGCACAAAAAGTGAATCCATGGATAGAGGCATGTATTAATGCTTAGTTGAAAAATTAATTTACCTGCCCCACACAAGGCCAGATATAGCCTACATTGTAAGTGTGGTAAGTCAATTCATGCAAAATCCTAAAGAAGTTCATCTTCGTGTAGTGAACTGAATTTTACAATATTTGAAAGGTAGTCTAGGAAAAGGAATTTTTTTCAAGAAGGGCATAAGGATGGAAATAGAAGCTTACATAGATGTTGATTATGCTGGTTCAGTCACAGACTGGAGATCAACATCCGGATACCTCACCTTCCTTGGTGGTAATCTAGTAACTTAAAGGAGTAAAAAACAACCTGTTGTGGCAAGATCAAGTGTTGAGGTAGAATTTCGTTCAATGGCCCTAAGAATTTGTGAGGTGCTATGTCTAAAAATTATTTTCGAAGATTTGAAGATCAGATGGAAGACATCTATGAGACCGTATTGTGATAATAAATCTACACTTAACATAGCTCATAATCTAGTGCAACATGATAAAACTAAGCATGTGAAAATTAATAGACATTTCATAAAAGAGAAGCTTGACAATGGCCTTATATGTACCCCTTACATTTCTACAAAAGATCAATTAGCGGATGTTTTGACTAAAGGATTGCCTAGTCCAACCTTTCAAGAGATCATAAGCAAGTTGGGATTGAAAAATATCTATTCTCAGCTTTAGGAGGAGTGTTGAAAATAATTTACAAACATAGTAACTTATATATGAAAGGAAAAGGAAGTCCCCCGTAAGGGACTCACAAATGTCCGGTCGTGGCTTGCTGCTACGACTCCAAAACCCAATGTGCCACTGGCAATCAAAGAACGTGATGAGGAGTCAACTGCCTCATCCAGATTAATGACCAGACCTCCCGTTGAGGGTAATGTGAGTTTAAACACTGATGTGGTGATAACGCCTGAACTAATTAAGGCAATCACTAATGCTTTGGGTTCCAGGTCTCCCGTCAAAGACCAGAAAAAGATGATTAAAAAATCATCAACCAATGTTCATGTAACTGAGGTGGCGTCTTCTTCGAAGGCATTAGTCCCTCAAAAGAATTTTCAAAAATGGTATCATAAGAACATTTCCAAGTATATCTTTTCAGTAGAAAAAGGTATGCATGAAAATGATCCTTTTGACTTTGCCAGGAAAATATTTCCTGAAAATGTTTTTTATGTACCGTATGATCCATTGAAAAATATGGATTTTTACGAGAAAATTCTGGTTGATACAGGATCTGTGTCAATCAAACATTTTCAAAACAATGGAGTAATTTCTTACTCAACCACTAGAATCCACAAGGTCATAAACCTGTGCGATTGGCCTGGCAAGCCAACTAGCAAGCAAAAGCTCAGCTTCAATCCGCTGGGCCCAATGGAACCTCATCTAGCTACTTATAATTATTTTGATTATAAGCAGGTTTGGTTCAATGCCTTTTTAAGAATGAATCAGAAAAGGTCACATACATGGCTGATCTTTTTTGATAAATGTTCTTCAAAGAATTTGCCCTGCTGGTTTGCACACTGGTGGGAAGAATATGGGGCAATTGAAAATATTGTCCATGAAAATGCTAAGAACGGATACTTTCTGTTCTTAAAAAATTATGAACCAAACGAACATTAATACATGTTCGATAAAACCATGTTATACTACATGCATGTAGAAATATCATGGGTAATGGCATGGAGCTTCGGTTACAAGCAAGACAGAAGAACCCAAACTTCGGTGCTCACCAGGACATTTAAGGTCAAATGGTGGGACGGATTCAAGCTTTGGGACAGGGTGACTGAGTCAGCAATCGACAAATGGCTGACCAAGCAAAAATTCCTGGCCCAAGGAGGGACTCAGACCCCTTTCCTCCATGATAGGGGTTTTCTAATGTCAAATATGGCAAAGACGCAGAATCCAGAAGAAATGAAAAAGGTTCTGGAATTTGCTCTAGCCGAGTTGAAGAAATTCGAAGATGAAATGCGGACTAATGAAGAGACCTCTTCCGCCTCTACATCAGCTGGATTACAAAGCAATGAAGATGGCTGCTACGGCATCAACTTAGGAAGTCCGTAGGAGTTAATGTAAGTGTTTTGTTACATTTGTAACAAAATACGTAGAATGAAATACAGTATTAGATACTGTATAATTTTTTGTATTTATAACCGTAGTTTTTACGGATAATGATTGTATGTAACCCTCCGTCATATACGGAACAAATGCCTAAGGGGTCATCCCCAAAGCTGGAATGGTCAAGCCGTCATTTACGGTTTGAATGACAGGTGGAACTTTTCCACCGAAAACTCTCTGGAAATTACTATTGAAACAGTAATATTTCCGACAATGTACTGTGCACTACAGTAAAAAAGAACTTTTACTGTAAAAACAGTAAACACCTGGTCTATAAAAGAAAAATGCTGTCTCATTTGAAGACAGAAACTTCTTGGACCGAAAAACTTACACAAGAAAACACTCTGAAAGCTTAACCA